>JBAIZL010000011.1:1547500-1630000 GCA_036971475.1 Prosapia bicincta | reverse complement strand
AATCTTAAATATATCTTTTATTTCCAATAATAAACTGAATGTATAACACAAATAAAAACTTGTAATAAATAACATAAAATACTAAAAAAAATATACCTATTTTTTTAAACTACTGATATCCTTTCTTTGAGTACTTTAGGAATCATAGTTGTCTTTAATAATCATCTAACTAATTAATAACTTTAAATACTTAAGATTAATTTCTTAACAAATACAAGGTAAATAATGCCACAGTTTACTTGTGTTTTAAAATGTATATAAACAAAGTTTCATTAAATAAATCAATTATGATTAATCAATTAAAATGCTGATGTTTTACACGATTTCCTTATTTGTATAACATATTTTAGCCTAGTTTATTGTGTAGATAATACTGTAAAGTTAATTAAATAATAGTAATTTTAATATATTACTCATTCAGGAAATAACACAATTAATTAAAACAGTTTGCTCCTATTTTACAAAATAGTACACTCTAGGAAGATATTTTATATGACATTATTTTCAAATAAATACTTTTATGACAAATTTTATTTGGGCATAAACATTTTAAAAAGAATTTTTTTAACAAGATTCAAAAATTATAATGATCACACTCTTGACCAGAATTTGTTGTCAGTTAATAATTATTAATGTAATAAAAGTTACATTTATACAAGGCTTATAACTATATATTTAAAGAAAGTTTCAAATGTAAATAGTTAAATCAATCATAAACTATAGCTAGGGTTTTAAAATATAACAAACAGAAGGGCTGTCTTCAAAATTTTACTACAGTTAAAAAATGAGATTCATTTATATAAAAATTAATTATTATTTTTTTAAATAATGTACCTATTGAAGATGCAAATCCCATTTTTAACAAAGATAACCATGTCAACATTACAAATGAAAAAAGTATTAAAAATTTTTTTTATTTGAACTTAAGCGTACGAGTGTAGCCCCACTTGTTCATGTGAGAAGTTTTTATCCGCGAGTGTATATTTGTAAGCAATTTATTACCAATTGTTTATAATGTGTGTCAATTAAATAAGATTATTTTATGAAATAAGTTCTGTTTCAAACTCTTTAATTACATCCTTCATTCACTGGACTTTTACTGAATTTTCATCAGGTTATGGGATAAGGGTATGAAACAGGTTAAAACCAGGACACATGAAAAATGAATGCATGGTAATCCTTGCCAAGGTTATTACAGAAAGAGGTATCTATGCAACAATTGTAATAATAATGATATGACTTTTTCCGAAATTGTCAATTTAAAAAGAAAGGTCTTATCATTGTATCTTTGACTCTAAGTGAAATAGAAATGATCTCAAATAATCTTAGTACCAAGACCGAGTACCACTGTACCATATGACTGGACATCTCAGTTGGATGACAGATCTTCAATAACTGGATATTACAGCAGAAATAAGACTAGATGACGTGTCTGTGCTGAAGTCTTAGTGCACTTGTGATGTTCACTTGCAAAACCATATGATGAAATTAAGTGGTATTCTGTTGCTAAAGGACATACACTGTACCGGCCGAGTAAGTCATTCAACCTACTTTCGTTGATCTCTGAACTTAAAGGTCATGAACACACAAGTACACAAATATCAATAATTTTGGAAAATGAAAATGTTATTTTACTGTGTTGAGAGGAGGAAGTCTCAAACGAATTTCAAAGAAGGAACTACAGTAAACTCTCACTAATCAGCCAGATATGGGGCAGGGATACTGCCAGATTACTGAAGGGTTGACTAAAAATACAAAGTATATTGTACAATATTTATGTGTATTACCCAAAAATAAAAAAAACTGTCCTGAACTGTTCTTGAAATTACTCGTATAAAACGAGAATGGATGTAACGGTAAAAACAAAAACTGAATTTAAAAAATACTTAACTAAGTGAATACATAATTGCTTATTTGCTGACGCATTTCAAAACATTCATTCCTTTTACAAAGCTAACCCTCTACTGACGGCATCGGTTAGGTATAAAGGCTCTAACGAATGGATTTATGACTGTGGAATGGGGTGGGTTATTTTTGGTTGTGTCGTATAATGGAAAAAACTGTTGGCTTCAAAATGTGTGATCATTTAATATGTTTTCTTTATCTGTTGCATAGTGTTTGTATATTTTGTATTTTTCTAAGGTTTTTAGTTTTTTACTTAGTTTTAATGTGTGTAGAACATTTAAATTAGTATGTATGTCCATGTGTGTGTGTTGCGTGTTTTTTAGGTGTTTTACGTAGCTGGATTTTAGGTTTATTTGTTTTCTTTGGGTAATGTGTTCTTCAAAGCGTGTATAGAATGACCTGCTGGTTTGGCCGATGTAATAGCTGGGACAATCGTTACAAGTTAATTTGTAAATACCTGAGAGTTTGTATTTCTCAGTTTCTTTTTGAAAAGGTTGTATGTGCTGCCTTAAAGTGTTTGTTGTTTTGTAGGATATTTGGTAATGGAGTTTTTTGAATATGGAGGCTATTTTGTATGTGTTTTTGTTGTAGTAGGTGAGGGATATGTATTTGTTGTTTTTTGTGTGGTTTGTCTGTGTGGCCATTTGATGGCGTTTATGTTTAATTTTCCAGAGTATGTTGGTAGCTGTTTTGTTGAGTGATGTATTTTATAGTATTGAGTTCTTCGTTGTAGTCTTTCTGTATCATTGGTATATATTGATTAGGAGGTGTAACATATGATTAAATGCAGCGTGTTTGTGTTGTGTGATTAGATGTATTATGTATGACAATATCGGTAGTTGTTGTTTTTCTGTATATTTTGAAATTATCTCTGGTGTTGTGTTTGGTGATGTCTAGAAATTTTATTTTATTGTGTTCTACTAATTCGAGGGTAAATGTGAGGTTTTGGTGTATGGTATTAATGTAATTGTGTAGTCGTTTGATTTGACGTTGTATAATATTAAAATGTCATCTACATATCTATGGTAATAAATTATTTTATGTGTGTGATTATTGTTCTGTAGGATGTATTGTTGTTCGATATTATGTAGGAATATTTCTGCTAGGATGCCTGAGAGGGGGGAACCCATAGGGAGGCCGTCTTTCTGTGTGTAGAATTTGTGTTGGCATGTGAAGTAGTTTTGTGATGTGATGAGTTTGATGATGTGTGAGTTTATGTGGAGTGTTGTTTGCCATGAGCATATTTTGTAGTATGTGGAGTGTTTGTAGGTGGAGGGTTAGCTTCGTAAAAGGAACAAATGTGTTGATACGCGTCAGCAAGTAAGCAATTACGTATTCACTTAGTTAAGTATTTTTTAGTTTTAGTTTAATCAGTGAATTCAAGATGATTACATCAAGCAACTTCAAAAACAAAAACTTAAATATGTTTCCGTTTGCACTGCAACGACATTGTTCACTTGCACTTCAGTAACAGTCACCGTACATTACTACTGGAACAACAAATGGCTCAAAATTGTTTACATATCACGAGCTACACAACTAGAACCGAGCAGCACAAAGGTCATTCAGTTTCTGACATCGACATGCAGTGAAAAATATACAAGTTATGTTTATATATTGATTATGTTTACATCTTTTGTACTTGATAAAAATGGCGGATTACTGGAGGGGCCGGATTATAGTGCGTTTACTGTACTTATAATTTCTGTGCTATCTCCACTGAAGTCTTGCACACCAAAATGCAAGTTATGTATGTAAATTTTTGAGGCAAAATATTAAAATGATTAACAACTTGAATGAGTATGTGTGTGAAATGTTATCCAAGCCGTTTATTGATAACAAAGCTTCTATATTCTTGAATTTTGTAGTCCATTACGTTCGGTGAATCTTATTAATCACTTAAACAATAGTTTATGAGTATCCAAACTTTATATTTAGTAAATTTGTTAAAACTTACTGAGACAGAACGTTTTCTATCGCTATATGCCGATCTTCATCAATGTCTTCTCTATATAGCTTCAATATATGTGCTGAACAACACTGATTGCGAGAAAATAATTAAAGGGAAAAGATATTTAAAAAAAGAAATTTATGAGGGGCAACAAATCAAAAATTCTTGTTTACTTGAAATCAAAAGATCAACTACTTAGTAGATATTAATAATAGTCATTAAGTAAAGGTCAATTCCCATTATTACTGTAGCACACAAATTATTCTGAACACAGGGACTTTTTGTTTAGCTACTGCTAACTGCACCAATTCTATAAACTGTATTTGTGACATAAAGCTATTGTTCTTTGTCTTTGCACCAATTTCTGGCATAAATAATGGTTTATAAGAGTGTGTTTCATTTTACGCTACAAATTATGTTTTCATTTTCATCTGTTTATTAAATATATTATACTAATTAAGTCAACTCCAAAATTAAACATTCAAGAATTATTACTTTTTGTATCATTTGGCAAAAAAACACTATTTATAGTCTTGGATTGCCCATCCATATTAAAACTTGCAGATTTTGTGCTGTACATCTTGAGGTTTTTTAAATTACTACTTTTAGTATCACTTGGCAAGTAGTGGTTTTTTGCTAAGTAGTAATTTAAGAAGCACCAAGATATGCAACACAAAAACTGCAAGATTTAAAAATTGTTTTTCCCTCAGCACATCATTATAATGGAACCAAAAATAGCTTCTTAGTGGCATTAGATTGAGGCCAGTAAATACTTTTTTTTTAACTTTTGAAAAACTGGTTTCTTTTCTTCTCAAAGGAAAATGAAGCAGTAAAAAAAAATTAGTAGAGGATCAGTTATTAGTAAAAAAAATTATATGCTTTGGACTTAAATCGAGAGTACAGCCAGGGGAATGATTTCTCATGTAATAACTTTTAGACCCTGACAACTTCATTCTGGACAGAAAGTTCATCGACCACCTAAAAACAACTTTAGAGATCAACAATGTGTAAAAAGCTTATTGTGGAATAAAACATATGCTTGCAAAAATGTTGTTTTCCAATTAGTCACATTATTATATTTAGGGAGAAAGATTTTCTTATATTCTAAAATAACAGATGAAAATAAATTACCAGCTTATAAAACCATCTATTAGTTAAATATATCAGAAACAAATGTTTCATTACTATTTTCCATCTGAAGGCCTTTGTGGATTACTTTCAGTAGAAAGCATGGTGAAAAGCTTAAGATACAACAAAATTATTAAGGTAAACGTTGTGCCACAGCTTCAAAAAAATTGCTTCATAGAATGTACCAACTGATTTAGCACTATAATATACTGTTAAAAATGTTGAAACATTTTTCTATCAAGATGAGTCGTCATGGCTAGGTAAATTCCCAGACTTAAGACCATCTGTGCAAAATCAGCTGTGAAAAATAGATTGAAGCCATATTGGTATGGATTTGTGAACAAATTTTAAAAACGTGTAAACACATTTTGAGGACAAATGTGTAAACTAATTGAATTAATGCCAAATCATGTACATGAAATGATGAAGAATAAAGGAGGAAATATTGATAACTAAATATTGTAGATAACGAATTGTAAGTACATGATTTTTTTTCCTAAATAATGTTACCTTTTACTAAATAATATGATCTGTGATTAATTTACAAGCTACTGTTAGTTCAAAACTACTCTAGAGGATTATTGAGTTTGAACTAACAAACTACATTGTAGTATATGTACAATAGCTGATTGCACATGTGCATATGGTTTTAATTCATGAGCAGATGTTTGTTACAGTTTTTAAAGAAATTTAATTAGTTTTTAATTAATTGCTTGATTTATTATATATAACCCCATAAACGTTAACTTGATTTGAAAATGTGAGGAGTTTAAAAAATTAGTTACACCTTCCAAATTTAGTACATTTTATTGTTTATAATTAATTTATAAGTATAAACGTATTCCCTCTTCTTAATTAAATGCAAAATAAAACAATGTCGTCTAAATTATCAGGGCTTGACCAGTTAGTTGATTAGACATGGATATTGAATTACAAACAATTATTTTTTCTGAAATACATGAATCAATAGTTTTATAATTAAAAAAATATTTTACTAATTACAATACTTACTTAAATATTATATTTACAAACTATCACTTTTAGTTATCAAAGTGTTGTTTTGTTTTTACTTCAGGTAAGTTCTTAAAAGTTTGTAAATATAAAGAAAATGTAATTGTTTTAATAATAAAATGGTTCTACTATAAACTCTTGTACTATTAGGTGATTTTGAGAATGGAAACTAATAATTTAAACCCTAGAAATTATAATAAAACAACTATTAACAACAAAAAATTTTAATTACTAATAATAAACTTGCAATGTTTCTGTAATTGCTTGTCTACACATTGGGCAATTTTCATTATCATATGAGAACCTATTTGAACAGTGTAAGCACATACAAAAGTGTCTACAAGGTAAAATAATTACATCTCTTTTATTGTCTAAACACATTATACATAAATCCTCAGAATCGCCATTGTCATTTATTGAATCATGGTCATATTTAGGTCTAGATTTTGTAATTTTATTTACATTAACAGTTCTTTGTAATACATAAGTCATAAAACTACTACGAAAAAAAAGATTTTCAAATGCATTCTGGTTATAATAATTTCTAAAACACATATTCCAAATTCTTTTACTTGAATTTGTAACCAAGCAAACTAATGGTTTGAGAACAATTCTAACACTAAAATTAAAAATATATCTAAAGTATTTTGCTATAATAAATAATAGAAAAATTCCAATTATTAATCCAAAAATTGATTCATAGGGAAATTTATTAATTACAAAAGTTTCTTTGAAATAAAGTAACAATGAATTTAAAATAGCAAGTATTTTAAGAATACTTTGATTACATAATTTACAAAAAATTCCCACAATATGGAGAAACCCTACAGGAATGGCATATGTAAATGTTAACCAAATGTTTGACCCAATAAGTAATAAAGAATCTTTGAGCAATTCCAAAAATATCAAAAAATTATTAATTAAAGTGTATAAAATTAAATATGTTACTTTAAAACTATTTACAATTTTAACTGAGAGGTACTGTAAATGATTTATAAAGTTAACACATATAAAATAAACATATTCTAAAATTAATTTAAACATGCTTTGCAAAGATGACATTGATACATGTATATCATTTACGAAATAGTAAAAATCCTCATACATCACTTTTAAACATACTACTAGTGCTTGAATAACAGTAACACTTTTTGTAACAATAAACGTTAGCAGATTGAATAATGCTTCTCCTGTAATGAAAGTAACATACAGGCCAAACTCAACAATTTGAAGGAACGAACTTAAAAATGATATAACTGCATGAAAAAGTGAATTAATCCCAATATCCATTGTTGTTTCTATATAAAAAGTTTTAAAAAAATATTTATAGCTTTTTAATAGCCTTTTAGTTTAACTAAATTCTTAAATTTCTAACTGTAAACATAACCTTAAATAATTCCACAACTTTGTTCTAGTTATTCCTTAGACTGGAAGAATCAAATTTATAAAATAATTATTTTTTACTCCCATTTTAGCTTATATATCATATCCAATGAACACATTATTAAATTTCTTGAATAATAAAAGTCACATATTACTAAAAATTAAACTTCAACAATGAACGTTAGAAATATTTGAGTTGTAACTTCGTACAGTGTTGCCATACCTGCTTTACGACTGAAATTAAAATTTAAGTGTGAATTCAAACAGAACCACGGCCGACTCAAGCAGAAATTTCATATAGTGTTTGGTATAGATATACTGAAACGATAGAGCCAATTTGAAACTTCAAAACAAAATTGTTAAAAATACTAGTCACTTTATCTCTTAAAATTAAACAAAAATAAATTTAGTTGACTATTATTTTTAATATTTTTCATATTCCAAGATTAGTTAATTAACATTAAAATCACATACAAATAAAGAGTGCAATGTTTATAGAAATTTAAGTGAAAGACTTGTAAAATATAATTGAGTAAACGCTAACTTATAATTTTTACGTTCACAATCTAAAATTCTACAAAGATATATTATGTTCACTAAACGTTTTTAAAAATTCGTTTTTTATCGTTCATTACAATTTTTTCATGGAAATGAGCCATGACAAAAAAAATGTAGATTCTAAGTAGTACATCTTGAGATTTCTGAATAATACTTATTTCTGACGAGTTCTACACTTGTCCAACGCTGTCTTGTAACTTACTTTAATACATCTTTCGAATGCATACTGTGGTTGCTCTTCTTTCCAAGTTTATAGAAAAAACTTATTATAAACAACAAACTTTAAACAATTTGTTCATGTACAACAACGATGTTCACTTGGGACAGATTATGATTAAACTTCAGAACATATCACAAAAAATATTTCAAAAACTAATTTAAATTTATCCAAAAGTAGTTCTTCCGTTATTAAAAAAAGTTATTTAAAAATATTGCATCTCATCCCTATATTTGGAAAAACTCCATAAACAAGTCTTATAAGGTCCCCAGAAAAATATGCTTTTGATTAAATTTTTAAGAACAATAATTATTAATCCAATAAAATTGTTAATTTATTTCTGATCATTTAAAAATTACTAAAGAAATCACTTTATCTCAATATCTTATCCTATAATTTTTTGTCTCAATTTGTATGTCTCAAAAGATGTTACCCGATTAAGCCTTATAGGGATAACACAAATTTCACTGTATTAAAAAAAAAAAACTAAAAAAGATTTAAAAATGAGAATTCCTGAAATAAGATATATCGTTCTTCAAGCCTATTTTTTGTTTTATAATACCAAATTTATATTTACACCCACTAACTTATTTACATAGCCTGTTTATTGTATGTCAATGGTTTGAGTTTGTCTCTGTAGTCAGTACTGAACGAGGCAATGAAAAAACTTGAAAAGTGGATGGAGTTATAGTCCAGTATTTTATTACTAAAATTGTATATATTGTAAAGGAAATTCGTATATTGTAAAAAAATAATTAGGGCTACGTTTCTTTAAACTGTAAGGATCAAAACGAATGACAATTTAATAGGGTATGGAAAATACTTTACAATTTAGTGTGTGACATTTGTAGTGGTAACCCTGTTATTTGGCTGGTGCATGCGGTGATGGTAGCAAAAGTTAGCTGATGCAACACTAGAAAATATGTTAGTAAATGTTAATGAATGAATTTAGCACCAATTTTATGATATTTTGTGCTTGTGTATCAAGGGTTTTGATAATTTAAATTAAAAGTTTCTAAAAATTATTTGAAATGGCAGAAGAAGAATCGGTAAGTAGTTGATAATTTACCATATTTGTGGTGCTGTATTGGTCTACAGATGGTGTCAAATACTCTCTTTGTTTTTAATAACCTTTGTATTTTGTATATCTATTTAATGTTTTCAGTTTTCCTTCCTTTGTCATATTTACTTTTTGAAACCATTATTATCATTTTGATTTGAATAGTGTCCTTTGATGCATAAGTGAGGTTAAGGATTGACATGGCTGAACTATTGAGTTTAGCTTTAGAATTTCTATAGCTTTCAACATCTAGCAAAGCTATTTACTAGTTTGATTGTTATAATTTTATAACGTATATTTAATGAAGTAAAATAGCTGTGGTTGAACTTTTTTAAGTCTCTTATAATGTAGTTAGACAAATTTCGTTTTTTACTAATTCTATTTCACTAATTTTAAATTAGTATTAAATTTGAACTTGAATTAACGACTTTTCAAGTCAATAAAAATATGAAAAACTTGATTTTAATTTATCTCAGCAAGCTTTTCATCCTGAAACACCAACTACAGTTGTGAAGTCGTGAAACATTTGTATCACTCTACTCCCATTCACAACTTATACCTCCGCACTGAATATTTTACCCCACTTTAAATTGAAAAAGTAACTTTCCTCAGTAAAAAAAAATCTTGTGGATATCATCCCATTTGGTGGTTTTGAACAATTTTCCAAAATATCGCTCTAATGCACAATTACCATTTTAATTACTGTAGATATTCTTAAGAGCTTTTTACTGTTAACAGCTAAAACAACATTGCTCTGGTTTGTAATTGTTAGCTGTATATGAAGCTATTGAGGTTACTAATATGGGTAATTATTAAGATCAGCGACTTCTCAGATTGCAAAATATTTTTTTTTCTGATCAATTTGACCTTGCTGAACACGAATCTGAAGTTTTTTTTACTACAAACACATATTTACATTAAAAAATAACCTAACCTGACCTTGACTTTGGTGCTTACTAACGCTCCGATCGGTGAAATTTTGTTTTTCGTGATAGACATTGCTAACATTTAACACGAATATTAACTTTTTCTGCGGAAAATACGAAAAATTAATTTTTTTGCACATATTTAATGTTAGTCTGTAATAGCATGTATAGCATAAACCGCCCGTGCAGTAGCTACAGCCCACTGCACTACGTCCAAGTCAGTTTATTTTAATGCTATACTTAAATCTAAATATTTAACTTTTGGTTATAATTTTATACAACATTACTATATACCTACATTAAAATATACCTATGAAGTATCGTCAGGATAGGTTTGGTTATAATTTTATTCTACATTACTATCTATCTATATTAAAGTATACCTACGAAATTCCAGTCATGATAGATTTGGTTATAATTTTATTCAACTTTACTATCTACCTATATTAAAATATACCTATGAAATATTCAGTCAGGATAGATTTGGTTATAGTTTTATACGACATTACTATGTACATACATTAAAATATACTTATGAAGTCAGGATAATTTTGGTTATAATTTTATTCCACATTACTATCTATCTATATTAAAATATACCTATAAAGTATCCAGTCAGGATAGATTTGGTTGTAATTTTCTGCATCGGCAATAAGTCTAAATAATTACCAAAATTACAACCAAATTTATTCTGACTGTATACTTTATAGGTATACTTTAATATAGGTAGGATAGTAATGTTGGATAAAATTATAACCAAATCTATCCTGACTGGATACTTCCTAGGTATATTTTATTATAGGTATATAGTAATGTATAAAATTACAACCAAATCTAGACGTAGTACAGTGTGCTGTAGCTACTGTGTGCCCGGTTCACGCTATAGGCCTACATGCTATTACAGCCTAACATTTAAAATGTGAAAAAAAAGTTACTTTCCGTATTTTCCGCAGAAAAAAAGTTGATATTCGTGTTCCTCACATTGAAGCAAGTATTTAAAAACAAAAAGGAATTAAAAAAAATCAACGTCATATTTCTACCAAATTAGGTTATATATATCTTTTTAAAATGTGTTTGCAGTAAAAAAAAAATTTCAGATTCATGTTCAGCAAGGTCAAATTGATCAGGAAAAAAAATTTTGCCAATCGGAGCGGTAGTCGTTGATCATAATAATTACCCTAATATGTTACATAAATGAAAAACATTCTTGGTAATGAAATGTATATAATATATATGTCTGTATCATAGACATAATTTTACTTATTTCCTGTTCCCCGTATTTCTCTTTTAGCAACAAAATTATACTGAGCGACGCCGAAAGTCATCAATTAAAGATACAAAAAAAATTATAAAAACACTCCCTCACGCCTCAAAAATTTTGGAAAGTAGAAGTTCTCCTCTCCTAAGCACATATGAAACGTTACTAATTTAACGTTTTGGCTTTACTTTTTAAATGTAATAATTCGTTAAATGCCTCAAAAAATAATTAAATTTGCTGTTCACTCCAAAAATTTATAAATTAAAAAAAATCAACTTTATCAAAGTACTATTAGTACCATGGCACCACGTTTCACCAGGCACACAAACCTTATAGAGTTATATAACTCCCACACACATTTTTTTGGCAATAATAAGTCGCAAAATTACTCAAAAGGATGAAACTATCACTTACAGACCCTATCCCACGCAGAAAAACAGAAAATATGTATTGAACATTTATACACCTTTTATTTCTATCACCAAAAATGATAGAACACGCAAAACAAGTTGAATTGAAGTGTTAAATTTTTAATTTTTGTTAGCGACCAGCAAGTTCAATTACATTTTGAGACATTTTGCGAATTACTGCATCACAAAAATAAAGCCAAAATGTTAAATTTGTAACATTTCATGTGTGCCATGGAGGATCTGATACTTTGCAAAATTTGTAAATTTTGGGGCGTGAGCAGGTTTTTATATTTTTGTTGTATTCCCAATGACTCTCTGCATCGCCTGGTATAAATTTAGGTAATTATTACAATGAGAGACTACCGCTCCGATCAGCAAAATTTGTTTTCCTGATCAATCTGAAGATTTTTTTCACTCCAAACACATATTTACACACAAAAATAACCTGACCTGACTTTGGTGCTTACTAACCAAAAATTTTGCTTTATCGGCAAAATTTTTTTTCCCCAATAGATTTGACCAAAAACAAGAATACTTTTATTGCATATATTATTCAAAGCTTTTCGTCGATAAAACAATACCAGCATCTTCAGGAAAATAATTATCTCTAGAGGTAATTTTGCCTGTTTTATTGACGAAAACCTTTCAATAATATATGCAATAAAAGTAATCTTGTTTTTGAAATATTTTTAATTTATTAAATATATATATATATATATATATATATATATATATATATATATATATATATATATATATATATATATATATATATATATATGACTGCCAAAAATCAATTTTTTTAAAATCGAATTATTTCAATGGTGTAATATGTTTGTATGAATGCCTATTTATTTATTTTCAAGAGATGGCAGTTTTGGACGATTTCCACTTGGTAACTCTGTCATTCTCCTATCTAGTCAAACAATTGTATAGAAATGTATAAAATTACAACAAACCTAATCTATCCTGACTGGATACTTCATATGTTTATTTCATTATAGATATATAAAATTTTTCTTTCATTTTATACCCTTTTCATTGTGGATGGTCAATCTGCGTATTCATCAGAGTTTAGATTCCTAAAACACCAACTTCAGTTTTGGTGTCACTGTATAACTCCGTGGACGTTGCACAACTTACTACTTCGCACGGAATTTTCCACCCAACTTTAATTTAATAAAAAATTATGTTCCAAAAAAAAATGAAATTAGCCTAAGGGCATCTTTTGGAATGTTCCATACCATATGAAGCTGTTTTAGAAATGTAAACAATTACCAACATTTTTTTATGGGAAATAATATGGGATATAATAATGATTTGTTTGCTGCAAGTTTTGCATTATAGTATACATGTCTCAGCTGTATTTATTTAGGACACAAGACCTACTAAATGTCACAAATAAGACTACTGGTAATAAGAATAGGTAAAAATTAATCGACTTATATACTCGTATATTTTTGTTCTTTCTCACATACTTGTTAAAAATATATCTTATTTATAGATGTAGAAAAATATAGTGCTAAATTTTTTTAAGACAATTTTAGTTTATTTTACTTTATATTTTAGTTCATCAAGGTTAGGTTATAATTTTTTTCATTTGATTATTTTTGGGATTGCAGATGAAAAACGAAATTAGAACTGATGATGCACAAAATCTTCAATAATATGGGGAAAATAATAAAACTTAGAACTGAAACCCCAAACCTAAGATCTTAAAAAAAAAACTTTTTAAAATAAATTTTTATGAAACAGAACACAATGTTATACTATATTAGATTGTAAACTACAAAGTACAGTCCAATCCTAGTAATCCGAAATAATAAATGTACGACCATTTTGGATCACTGGATTTTTCAGACTACCAGAATGTACACGTATACCCACGACTACATAAATGCCTATATGGTATTATAAGATTAATAAAATATAGGCTGATGTTAAGAGTAGAGTTGGTTAAGCACAGTACAGTAATAAGTGAAGACCACATGCAACACTTACCAATTGAAAAATGTATTTTTAATTGAAACAGGGTCTTATCTTGTAAAGGTTTAAAATGAACTATATAACAAACACTTGAACAACACACTTAATAACACACAATTAAACTTACTACTGTACACACTCAATATAAACACTCTACTTTTTTTATGAAACTTCACTTCTTACTAAAAAAATTCGAAATTGTAGTTCGGTTTGATTTGTTTATATCCTTTTCTACAGCCTTCTTTTTGTACTGAAGCAGCAGCAAGACCTGATGGTATGGCATGTCGTTTTCCATTGCCCAGTCAATACATGTGTTAAGAGCCGAAATTGCATCGTAGTGTTTCACACCTGGCTTCCTTCACCATCTCCTGTTTCAGATTCACCATCCACTTGCTTATGTCTTCCGAATTTAAATCTCCATCTTGGCTGACCTTGTTTACGATGCGCACTATCAATTACATTACAAGTACAGTAATGTCTTCACATTTACCCTCATCTGAAATTGTATCACTTTCATATATTGGGAATGAAACGATGGCCATACATTTTACACGATTGTTGAATGAGTCGCGAAACCTTTGAAGCGTTTCCAGATTACTAGATATAATTGTTTTTACCAATTTTAATTATGTCTAAAATGCTGATAATTACCCAAATACATTTAATTTATTTATGTTTTACGACGTTTGTTTCTTTATTTAGATTTTCAGATAAATATTATTGAGAAAAAAAAACGAAGTGATTCCGCCTATGGTCAAGTATTACCATATATTAAATAATAATTTATGTTTTTGAAAATGTAGCTAAATAGTATTAATAGATAATTAAAGTATTGTAATATTTTTTTGGTAATAAGAAAATAATATAAAAATACAACTTGACATTCGCAATACTTGACCAAATGCAGGTTCACTCTAAATTAAAAAAAAATCCATATATTTTTCAAAAATACATTCTAAATAAGAAGTAAATGATTTAAAGTGCCTGAAAACATGAATAGTTGGTAAAATTTGAAGAAATTAAAACATAACATCAATGTCCAAAATTCAATAAACTGTAGAAGCTGAATAATAGGTGGGTGCATGGTATTAAACAATGGGTTAACAAAATGTCTGGTCGTAAGTAATAGCAAAGTGTAATAAGTATAACTAGTGATGTAAAATTCCCGGGAATTTTAGTTAGGGGAAAATTCTCAGGGAATATTTCCAAAATTCATAAATTCCCTGGAAATTTATGGGAACTTAAGATTTTCTCTTAAACGGTCAGTGGACATCCCAAAATTAAAAAAAATCTTTTAGAACTAATCTATTAATATAAAAATATAGACCAATTTATAAAGAGTTATATTAAAAAATGAAAATTATTTAAGTCTTAAGCCCTTCACATTAATTTTAAAATTTTTATAATTGTTTATTTTAATAGTAAACTGGCTGTGTTCGTTTTTAAATGTTATTGAATACATATGATTGCTTGGTGGATCACAATCATGTTTTGTAGTATTAAAGAAAATGATCAAATTCAAAACGTAATCACAGAAAGTAGAGACTCCTTTGGTATTTCAGCTGAACTAGGGCCAGCCATACATAAATCTGCTCCCTCAGAGGTATTTATATCAACTCTCATTGGCCTAAGTATGCTTCCCCCTTTCTTGCTGGTTTCGGTTATGTTATCAGATGATAGGATAATGTTTTTAAGCTCTGATGGACACTTAAAACTCTGTTGTGTGTCTCCGTTTTCATAGCGTTTGAGTGCTTATATTCTTTCAAACAATACTTACAACTAACACCTTTTCCCTTTTCATTCCAAATTGGTCCTTTTGTCTTGATAATTTTTCTCACAAGTCCCTACTCATTATTTCAATAAACACTAAACAAATATTTACAATACAAAAGAAACTATTTGAACAGTTCAAAGAAAATGAGCTAGAATTGAAAAGACGCAAGACAGTCAGCTACAGTTCACTGCTCAGACCACAAGGCAAAGTAACCTAGAAACTGAGTCCGCTCTCAAAATTTTTATCACGGTCAAATTAAAAGCTTATTACACTTTTGCTGTTACTTGCAACCAGACTTTATGTTAACTAAAGGTTGTTAAATTGTTAACTTACACTTAGAGAAAACGTTTTCGTCTTACAACTGCTTCAGCCTCGTATTTTTGCTGCTAGGAATGCTGCAGTTGTGCTTCCTTGGTACCATTTTTTGAAAGTTAGAAGTGATGTGATTGAAAAGTATGTGTGATCTATGCCGTGTTTTTGTTCATTTAGGATGTCATTTTTATGCGTGTTATTATGTCTATATATTTCATACTGTTCTAGTGCGTTTAATTTATCACTGTTGTTGCATTTGTGGAGGATGCTCATGTTATTTTCCATACTTTTGGATGAGTGTTTAGTGTCCATGAGATGATTTGCGAAGGTGGATTCAATAGTATTGTGCAGTGCACTTTTGTGTTCTTTATATCTTTCGGCGAAAGATTTGTCTGTTTGTCCAATATAGAACTTATTGCAACTGTTGCATTTTAGTTTGTATACCTCCTGGGTTATTATAAGTGTTGGTATTGTTATTAATGCTGTGTCTGATAGCCGTTTGGCTTTTATTTGTTGTTCTGTAAGCTACATTGTATTCTGCTTTTTTCAATTTTTGTGCTATTTTACACGCTTATTCATGCTAGTGAATTCAATCAAGTGAATACATAACTTTAGTATACCAACACACATAAAACTTGAAATTGTTTAATCAAACAGCAATATATTTTATCATATTTCTCTACAGGTATATTGTAATATAGCAACAAAGTATTCGATTAACATAGATTTGGTTGTAAATAAATAATTTTTTTAAAGGAAATATTGGAGCCAGCAAAGATTTCAGTATGCATAACAGATTTAACTGAACAAACATGAAATAAATTTGTTCAGCTGTAGCATGATTTCATAAAACATTTGAGTAATCTTATTTGATAATGCTGTGTAGCAAGTAAAAATTTATGAGTGATAAATTTTGTAATTTTGCCATCATTAAAATTTATAGTAAAAGATAAGTTTAGAATTAAATTAAAATCTAATTATATCAGAAATTGTAGTAGTTCATATAAAATTTCAACAAGAGAAAACTTGATTGCACAGAATTTTGTCACTGCTGTCTAGAGTTTAGGAAAATTTATAAGAATGATGTTTATTTATTTAGGAATGACAGTGAAACCAAAGAAAACACTAGTTTTAATTTAATAATGGTTTGTTTTATGTATGGAATTAACATTTTATTTTATTATAACCAAATCTATGATGTAACTTATCATTTAGTATAACATAGTGATGTTATTGTCACCATTAATTATGGTAGTTGGTTTACCTTTAATGTTTCAAGATATTCAAAAGTGAATAAATTTGAATTTTTTTAATAAAATGTAGGACTATATTTTACTACATCTATATATATAAACTATAATTTAAGAAGTATGTAAAAAGAAAAAAATAGTAAGTGTTGTTAAATTTCTACCTTTATTCTTGATACCATTACAGTAGGCTATGAAATAGCCTGCATTTTATAAAAGTCTAATTTTAAAGCATGGTATGTTTAACACTGAGCACTATATAACACTTGAAAACCATTAAATACTAGATTTGGTTTTTAGATCTTTGATCCTACTTTAAAAAAGAAAAAGAAAAAGAAGAAGACTACTTTTGATATTGATGCAGCTTTAGCTGAAGGTGGTGGCCAAGAAAACAATGAAAATGCTGATTCTTCTGCAACAGATAAGGAAAATCAAGAACCCACCAGAGGAGACAATGATGCGGATAATGAAGGTAAAAAAATATTGTACTGGTCATTAAACCCTGATCCGAATACATTCTTTCTCACTTCTGGGTTCAGGGTGGTAGTTTACTGTAACCTTGTCTTCATGTGTTTGTATGCATCTAACTCTTAATATTTTAAATCAGTATTATTTTTAATAGAAATGTGAATACAGGTTGATGTTCCAAAAATTTAAAACTTTCATAAAACACAACCTAACACAAGAGCACATGAAACACCTCACAACACTGTTTTCTTCACGTTTAAAAATGTTAAGTCATACAATACCTATAAGGGAGTGCTAAAACACTATTACAGTGCCAACAGAACAAAAATGTAATATTTTTTTGACATTTTCCATAATGAAAATTTTTGTTTAGATGACTTCCCCACATTGTAAATAGCTGCTAAGTCAGTTGGAAGAGGAATGCAACACTAAAAAATGTTTTCTATCTGTAAGGTTTTTATAAATTTATTCTATAAGTTTGGCAAGTGGTATTCTTAATTCAAAACACTTGGTTAATTAATTGTTTTAAAACTACACTGGGTATCGTCTATAACGACCTTTAAGGGGGATGAAAATTAGGTCGCTATATCCGGGCGACGTTACTTACCTACAAGATGGAGTGGGGAGAATTTTAGACTGAATAATAAAACAACATTTACATTAACTTAATCAAAAACGGGTTTATTATTTTATTTAAATGTTACATAATTAAAATTAAACTATGTACGTACATATTTAACAAAATTATTTTATTTACTAGTAAAAAAGTCAGTTATTGTTGTTTGTTTTTTACAAATGTTTTGATAAAAAGTTTCTGAAAGTTTTTTACGTCAATCCCCTCCTGGATAGAATTTGTACAAAGGTTGTTAACAATAACGAATTTTTTTAATAACCCCACATACCTTACTGCTTCAGCCAAAGTAGGTAATTCATCATCTCTTCATCACCTTCTTCTTTGCCGATTTTTGCCTTTTATTCACTGTGAGATCTGATTAATTCTGCGTTGGATATGTCATATTCTGTAGTTATTTCGCTATCGATTACATCATAGTCTGGAATCAGGTCCCGGTTAATATGTGACGGTAATGTGAGTTGTTGTGCCCATTCTGTTGAGTTTTGTTTCGGAGGCTGTATGTTCGGTTCATCCCTGGTTCGGAATCCTGCATGGTGATAATAATTCCTTATTGTCTCCGCAGGAACGTCATGCCATGCTTTTTGGACCATTAAAATAGCATCTAGTACTGAGATTTTGGTTATACGATTTTTTTCTGTGTCTTGTAACAATTTCAATACCACCTGCTTCCGGAAATTCGTTTTTATTTTTTGTATAACCCCCTGGTCCATTGGTTATAAGACAGGTTGTATTTGGGGGCAAAAACACTATTTTAATGAATTTAAATCTTTCGCTGAGGATGTGGGACGGACAGTTATCTATAAGCAATAAAATTTGATGTTTTTTCTTTGCCAACTGTGCGTCCCAATCTTTCAGAAACTGTGTGAACAAGTTAGACATCATCCAGGCTTTTTTATTGTGTTTGTATCCACTGGTAGATTTTCAATCCCTTTGAAGCAACGAGGATTTTTGTAGTGGAACGGAAATGGAATGGGGATCACGATTCTTAGAAAGCTTTGTTTACATCGAGAGGATTACAGTTCGAAGAATTCTAGAATGTTCTGTCGCTATACTCGATTTTTTTTAGATGGACCTGAAATGAGTGTCGTTTTAACCGATCTGTCGTTTTACCCGATGTCGTTATAGGCGATGTAAAATGGATTGAACAGGTACTACAGAATTAAGGGGCAGGGAATCTTCATCGTTACAGCCGGTACATCGTATTAAGCGATGGAGTCATTTCGTATCAAATCAATACACTTAAAATAAAAATTTTACCTCATCTCTTTTGATTTTGATAAAATTTGGTACACTGATTGTTAATGAAAATACAAAATTTCAAATTTTTATCTTTAATTTTTTTTGAAATATGGCTATGTAAAGTTTTAAAAAAATGCGGAAAAACCATAAACGTACATTTTCGAAAATGGCGTAGAAGCTCTCCTAATTGAGCTAGAGAGCTGAGAGTGGTTTCATTGTTCTTCATTTTTCAAGCTCTTTTCAGTGATATATAATATGGCATAGGTTGTAATAAAAGTTGTTTACATGATACAAATCGAAATTGTATTTATAACATTTTCCAAAAAGTACATAATTTAAAATTTTTAAAAAAATTACATAAATACTTAGCATATTTATAGACATTTTGGCAAAATATAAACATGGGATGATGATGGCATCAGTGTTAAAGAAATATATTAGTGAAGCTTGCTTCTCAGAAATACACTGTTTTGAATGACCACATAATCAACTAAACATCAGTTTTATAACTATTTTAAAACAAAATATTTTATTGGAAGAAATACATAGTACGTTTAAGAAATAAACACTATAAAGTATATTTTTCATAATTATTTTTGTTGAATCTAAAAATTAATAAATAAATGCCCAATAATTTGTTTTTACAGTTAAAAGTTGGTTTTGGGCTAGATAGCTATGTACACAAAAAAATTAACACTAACCTGAATAAATAATGTCACTATCCATTTAAAGAAGATTTATTCTTACAAGAGTTATATTTATTGTTAATATTTTAGGAAAAGCCATTAGGGTTTGTTCACCATCATTTTTGCCGAGAGCGTATGTTCTTCCTGTTTGAGTTACAGGGTCTACTTTCGTGAGAATGTCCATAATTGTGACCCACAGAACATCTGGACGTCTAGGGTAAGAAAATGATTTGGCTGGTCCACATGGATAAAGAAAAGTTACTCTGACGTCATCTAGTTCTTCATTTTTTTCTAGAATATAGCCAAGCCACCAGTTCTTGTCATACACAGCAGTGACTTAGTCTGAAATTTCATCCATCCTAAGTTTATCAAGTGATATAGTTAGTTTCCTTTCTAACCCATCTGATTCATCAGAAAAGTGTTTCACTAATACACTTGAAGTGCTTTTTGGAATATACGCATGAAACTGATGTGTACCTTGGATCGCCAATGCTTCTTTAAATCGGGGTTCCAACATCCTTTTGGAAGCAATGTAGTCTTTCTGTGTGGAGTAGGCAGAATCTACTTTCCATGCCCATGGAAATGTTTTCCACTGCCCATTCAAAAAGATCTCTTGGAGTTTGGATCTGATTCTCATATGGCCTTTGCAAACTAGCACGAGCTGCCAGTCTCTTAACACCTACCCCCCCTACTCCATTAAAAGGGCCTTTTCCATGGGCAGAGGCTAAAAAATGCCACTCAGCTTTTATGCTGAAATCTTCCTCATGAAGGCAAATGTTTAAGTTTTTCTTATTTTTATACTGAGCAGCAGAACCGTCAGAAAAATAATACATTTTTTTCGGAATGGTTTGAAATTTGTCTTTCAGGTAAGAAATGAGCTTCTTTTGAAATGTGTAAACAGCGACTGTATTGTGCTGTAGGCAATCAGAAAGAATGACAAAGTTCACATGCTCAGTTTTGTTGTTCTTCCTATAATATATTACAAAAGGATGGATAGTAACCTGTTGGCTTGTCCAGTGGTAACTCTGTGCTACATCTTGTAGAACTATACTGTAATTTTCAGAATAATCACAGTTCACAACAAATTCCAACTCATTGAGGGTTTCTTTCAAGTTGTTAAGAAATCTTCCTTGTTGTTTTGCAATAAAGTCATGACGGACCAAAGAGGACATCTTGCTGCAGAATAAATCTATAAATTTTTCAGAGGACCTTTCCTTGATCTGTAGATTACAGCAATCAACTGACACCCACTGGCGGAACTAAACTCTTTCAATCAAATTTTCTTCAAATGAAGTTTCTAAAGTTTCATGTACAACTGTTTCTCCAGGGCAATACTCACAATTTCTCATGTTGCAATTTATTGTTGAAGGATTGCAAAGCATTTGTGCAATGCGGTGCTTGTAGCTTTTTAAACTTCCATTTGTAACTGTATTCAATTTAGCATTTTCCATCATTAATTTAACGTTTTGGTGAGTTATACACACACAAACAGAGTGTGTCCTGTTCTGTCCAGCTAGAATACAATGTTTAAGTCGCAATTCAGCAAACTTAGAGAATTTTCACAGTTGGGAAGTTGTCTTTGAAATGTCTGTAATCTTCTTTAATATTACATAAAATAAGCCGTTTTGACAATTTTGTCTTACTTCCATCTCGCTGGGTAACTGATATACTGTATCTTTAATACCTGGCATTGCCCTGCTAATTTCATCTGTTTTGTAAAAAGAACGTACAATCTCAAGAGTTTCTGTGGATAAAGATTTTCCTGGTTTTGGATTTGGGCTTTCCAAAATCCCCTTTTCTTTTCAAATTATTACTGTTTGTCGGACTAGGTAATTAGGAGCATTAAATTCATGCATAATCTTTCGAATACTCCATGTTTCTGGTAAACTTATAAGAATCATTACCTTTTTTGCTCTACTTGTACAGCTTGAAAAGTTAGTTTTTAGATTTTGAAGTACAGATTTATCTATATCGGCATCATTGTCTGATGAAGAACTCTCAGCAGCAACAAAAAGTTTATGTTTCATTGAGGAAGAAATTTTTTTTACTTTGGTCCTACCATAGCTTTTAGATGTTAGTTTCTTTTTATCGATTGGAGACTCACCAATTTCTTGAAGTGATGTATTAAGTGTCTGAACTATCACTGAATTTGTTGTGAAGTCTGGATCTAGGTCTGGCAAATTTTCCTCCGATCCAGAAGAATTTTCATCTTCATTGTTTTTATTACTAGAAGGCTCTGAAATTTTCTGCTTGTTTAAGTCTTTTTTTACATTGATCACAAATAACAGACCTACAAGATATTTGCGGAAATGATTCCAGCATCCACGCTGTCACATTCCTTAGTTTTTTTCTATCTCTAAGAAAATGATTTAATTTCTGTAATGGATTACAACACTGCACTATGACAGTACTACACTTGTTACTAGGTTTCATATCGTGGAAAAAAACACTTACAATCTAAGTTTTTTTGTAACAATTAGCAGTAAAAACACCAAAATCAATGATATATATGAAAAAAATGTTTTATGTAAAAATATCAGTACTACTTCACATCAAGGAACTAAATACTTGAGAACTTAGAAAACACAAACTCTCAACAAGGGAATTAGTCACTGAATGATTGCACAGACAGTCTGTACCTGGCTTTAGGCAGACTGATGTTTGTTCAACTTGCTTTTCAAGCCTGCAGTTATAATTGTTGATTTAATATAGTTATAAAACCAATGTTTAGTTGATTATGTGGTCATTCAAAACAGTGTATTTGTGAAAAGCAAGCTTCAGTAATATTTGTCTTTAACACTGATCCCATCACCATCCCATGTTTATATTTCGCCAAGATGTCTATAGATATGCTAAGTATTTATGAATTTGTTTGAAATTTTTAAATTATGTACTTTTTGGGAAAAATTATAAATAGCATTTTGATTTGTATCTTGAAAAAAAAACTTTAAATACAACCTATGCCATATTATATATCATTGAAAAGAGCTTGAAAAATGCTGAAAAATGTAACCACGTTCAGCTCTCTAGCTCAAGTAGGAGAGCTTCTAGGCCATTTAAAAAAATGTACGTTTATGTTTTTTCCGCGTTTTTTTAAAACTTTACATAGCCATATTAAAAAAAACCATTGAAGATAAAAATTTGAAATTTTGTATTTTCGTTTAGTTTAGAACTAACAATAAGTGTACCAAATATTATCAAAATCAAAAGAGGTAAGGTAAAATGTGTGTGTTGATTTGGCATGGAATTACCCGATGTCGTTATATACAATACCCAGTGTACTAACAGTTAAAAACATAATTATTGTAAAATATCAAGAAACAAAAAATATGTTTGTAAAAATACAGTAGAACCTCTATAATTCGTCACTCTTTAACTTTTCACCTTCTATAATTCATCATCCTAATCGTCACAATAATAACAAGCAGAGTCTGCACTACAGAAGTCTTCAGTAATCGACAGTCCACAGCATAGAAGTCTTCAGTAATCGACAGTCCACAGCATAGTAGACAGCGACGAAATGCATTATAAGTTACCATGTAGTCTATACAAATTGTATTCTACAGTTCAGTTTTTGTTTCCTTTCTTCATTTTATAATTTTTCCCAATAGTGGTTGTATAAAGGAGAAATGTCTAAACGCAGTAATTATTAAACTTTGACATTGGTTGATAAGTATAAACTTCTACAACGATTATGAAAAAAAAACAAAAGAGTGTTAAGCTATTTAGAGAAGTTATTTGGAATTCCTAGAACTACTTTAAATGACATCAAGAAAAATGGCAATAAAATTGGCGTTCATGGTAAAAATGGAATGTTTTGATGAAGATGTTAACAAACAAAAAACAAAATTAAAGTAATGTACTGTATTTGTAATTATGAACTATACTGCAAGCTACTAGTGTTTTATTGTGTTTTTAAGTTTTTCAACCGACATAAATTATGTAAGTGCAACATTAATTACATTACATACCCATTTATGTGTTATGCTTACCGACAATTACATGTTAATTTCACAACTTCTGTAATTCATCTTTTTCTGAAATTCATCACCACCTCTGTCCCAAAATGTGATGAATTAGAGGGGTTCTACTGTATATTTATTATTCTAGACAATGAAAATAATAGTTTATAACTACAGAAAATTAATTATTAGAGAAACACCATCATGTATAATAAAATACTCGTGTTTTTTTTTTCATTATATACTTTGATGTTTGAAAAGTAATAGATTTGTTGGAAGAGTGGGGATTACAGTAACAGACTTCTGTTGTAGCTTCCTGGAAGACATAGATCAATACAAGCCCTTTAAAAAACAATTTTGAATCACAATGATTTTCACTACACTTTTCTATATAAAACAACTCTATTTCCAATATTAAACAGTACTTTAACATATACAGTAAACATTAATTTTAAAATAAATGGATAGAAGTAATTTCAATTATTGTTTGAACCATCTAGTGATATTCAACATGGTGAGTTCATTTATAAACATTTACTGCACATAAAAAATTTAATTCACTGAAATCCAATCTTATCAGTTGAAAAACTCAAGCCAAATCTATTTAACATAAATAAATGAAACCTCTATATCACAAATGACTTTTTCTGTTTTATTTAAAACCTTATGTACATTTCGATTGCATAGAAATTATCCTCAGAGGTAATTTACAGTAAACATTTGTATTTTTATTTTTATACAGTTATATCAAGTCTATTTGATTATTCATATTGATATTTGTGTTGATCAAATTCATCCAGCTATAAATCACAGAAAAAGCATTTTTTCCACTTAAAGAAGAAAGTGCAGTTGCCTTTTTTCTGATCCTATCTACATTTTATTTATTTTACTTTGACATGGTTAATCTCACTAAGTAGTTGATCGCACTAGGAATTTGAGTGGGTAGGTTACCCATTGACATTCCTGGACAGAACTCTTCTGTCCAGTGTAGCTCCTAGTAGTTTCATGTTTTATTGCTACATAGGAGCATTTGTAAGGAGGATTTTTGTTACTAGGCGAATCAGCAATATTTGTTCTATAAATATTTTGTTTTTAGGTGGGCTATCCTTTCTGCAAATACGAATATAATAAGTAAACATCGCATGAAGTTTTGAGATTGTGTTTGGTATAAAACAATATCGTTGTCGGGGTTTATACTCGAAAGAAATAGACAGATTTATTTATATTCATGTTTATTTGAGCACTCGAGATAACTATTGAATAAATGATAAGCAGGTTGAATATGGAGTCAACATTTTATTGTTTTAAAGCAATGTTTTGTCAACTAATCTGTTGTCCTTATCAAGCCTTTAAACAATTTTACATTGCATTATGAAAAACTAGAATGCCAATGGGTTTAGTATTGATGCCCATAGAGGAAATTTTGAAAGAACATTTAACTTTCTTTAAAAAAATTTTCACCATCCACTAGATAAAACAAAATATGTTGTGATGTAGAAAATACTGTAGCACCAGAACGTAGTTGAAAAATTGGGCATAGTTTAACACATTTGCTACCGCAATGTTAACAAAATAACTATTGGTATAGACCAGCCGGCTCATATATGTGCCGTACGGTCTCTTGTCCTGGACCGACGTCTCACATATGCACTGCTCTGGGTAGTTGAAATGGACCGACAGCTCATATTTGCGACACTGTTTGTGTGGTACTTTTATTCCTCTGACAAATTAGTGGTTTATTTTAATGGTTTGATATATTCGTATCTGACTATAGACATGTCTGACGTTAATGTGGGACATTTGGTCTCTCAGTTATTAAGGTCAATGACTTCAAAATACTCCTGACACATAGTTTATTCCTTCCTGCACCATTCTTTTCATTAGAATCAAAGAATGTACTCTAAATGGCATTTATCAACACTGGATGTAAACCTGTCACAAGCGATGACTGTGTTTGTAAATATTCTGTTGGCCTACTGTATATGGAACATAAATGTAAACATATTTTGTCTCTGATACAATATTGTTTATAATGTCAGCATATCTTTTCAATACGATATGTAGCCTATATAAGCAATCTGTCTAGCATGACTAGCCAAGACGAGTATTAGTTGGGAGTTTGTTGATATAAGTCTTTGTATGACATTTCTGTTTTTACGAGTATTAGTTGGGAGTTTGTTGACATAAGTCTTTGTATGACATTTCTGTTTTTACGTGAATATAGTGTTATTTCTAATATATTACACATCTAAGCCCTGTTTTAAGTAAGTAGCAAAATTTAATAGCCTATAAACTTTTTATAATTTAATAAATTTTACATACTTTAAAAAATTTCTTTTCATCAAAATCATATTTGGTTTCGGATTTGAGGGGCTAAACTGTAGTGCCTCATACATGAAAACCCATAACATGACAAAATTTTTGTGCTATAGACAGACCGGCTCATATATGCACCATCCTAAAAAAACACTAAAAACATCAAAAACAAAAATATACAACAAACACACATACGCCAAGGGTTTGTATGAAGTAACTTTCCACTTTTGGTCTGCAATGAAGGTCAGGCCCAAGTTACCATGGTCTGTGTGGAAAGATCGAATTCTTACCGCCAGTCCCTTGTGAAAAACCAGCCGCTCTGTAGCGAATGTGTTCAGCAATCGTATATTCAACCCTATTATTTACTAATAGAATGTCACATTTGCTTCACAAAAGGCTTATTAAGCATTGTTAGAAAATATTGGCTGCGTAAGGAAGCAATAAATTTACCCTTTTACTCACATTTTATCTACAACAAATTAAGTGAACAGTTGTCCGAAACTAAAATGTGTCATTTTTATGGTGTTAGGACTGGGTTCCTGTGTCAAGTCTTGGTGCCATCTGCTTAACCTTTTTAAATGTATTATTATTGTGACATAGAACTGTAGTTCTGAAATTTGTCTGTGTTTGTTATTGTCTGTTCAGATATTTTTAAAGATATCATTGTGGCATCAAAATATCTTCCCACTGGTTAATAAATTTGCATTGTTAATTATAAGTTTTGATATATATATATATATATATATATATATATATATATATATATATATATATATATATATATATGAATTTTTTGGACTTGATAGGAGACTGACAGACTTACCTAAAGGCAATAGTCCAAAACTGCAATCTCTTGGAAATAAGCACATATAAAACACATATAAAACACTTAATACACTTTTATTTGAAATATTTCGATCAACATGATCTTCTTCAGTCAAGAAAGAGAAAACAAAACCTGGTTTTGTTTTCTCTTTCTTGACTGAAGAAGATCATGTTGATCGAAATATTTCAAATAAAAGTATATTAAGTGTTTTATATGTGTTTTATATGTGCTTATTTCCAAGAGATTGCAGTTTTGGACTATTGCCTTTAGGTAAGTCTGTCAGTCTCCTATCAAGTTCAAAAAATTCCTAAATAAGCTTTAAGCTCTACTAGAACTAACCTATATATATATATATATATATATATATATATATATATATATATATATATATATATATATATATATATATATATATATATATATATATATATATATATATATATATATATATATATATATATATATATATATATATATATATATATATATATATATATATATATATATATATATATATATATATATATATATATATATATATATATATATATATATATATATATATATATATATATATATATATATATATATATATATATATATATATATATATATATATATATATATATATATATATATATATATATATATATATATATATATATATATATATATATATATATATATATATATATATATATATATATATATATATATATATATATATATATATATATATATATATATATATATATATATATATATATATATATATATATATATATATATATATATATATATATATATATATATATATATATATATATATATATATATATATATATATATATATATATATATATATATATATATATATATATATATATATATATATATATATATATATATATATATATATATATATATATATATATATATATATATATATATATATATATATATATATATATATATATATATATATATATATATATATATATATATATATATATATATATATATATATATATATATATATATATATATATATATATATATATATATTGCTGATGTAAATTTTTGTGTATTAGCATGTAGTGGTGTTCCCTAAATACTTATCAGTAACAAGTAATATAAACAGCATTTTTTGAGCATTTTTTTTCTACTTAGATTAACTAAGAAAAAATTAGTTTTAGTTACTTTTTATTAAAAAATTAAAATTAATATAAATAAAGTAACATAACCAGTGCGTTAAACAGCTGTTCTACCACATAACCTATAACATAAAATCATTATATGTTATCACTTATTTTAAGTCAAAAGTTTAACCTAAAACCTAAAATCAGCTGTTTTATGAATCATGATATAATTGAAGGCAAATGGGACAAAATAACTATATCGCATACCTTGTCCCTTTTGTGAAAAGTATTTCTCCCATATAAAACTAAGATTAATTATTTAAATTTAATTTATATAAATATCCATGTTCTCTAATGTTAGGTAGCCTTTAGATTACAGTGGCAATAGATTTTTTTCAGAGTTTCTTAGGACTTAGGCATTGAAAGGTAGAATTTGTTTTGAATTATCATTGGGATGAATATAAATATATTTTTGTTAAATATTTAATCCTTGAAGGTTTTAATTCATAGCAATTTTAATTCAATGTTCAGTTGTAGTTTTAGATTAAAGATTTAATCCATAATACCAATAATCAAACCATTTTATTCTTTTTTTTAGACACATCCATAGATTTAGAATCATTTGGTAAAAAGAAAAAAAAATTTAATTTGGACGAATTAGATGGGGTTTCAGGAGAAGAAGAAAAAACAAAAGATGATGGTGGAATGGAAATTGATTTTTGTGAAAAAAAGAAGAAAAAGAAAAAGAAAGGATTTAATTTAGATGAATTAGATGGTGCTTTACCAGATGTAGGAGTTGGTAAAGTTAAAGATGAATTAGGTATAGAGTTTGGAGATGGTGGTGATGAAAATGCAATTGAGGTAAGCTATCTTCACTAAAAAAAACAAATTATTTTTTAGTTTGTATTTAAATAATTCCGTTATTACTATTATTTATTAAATAATTACAAAATATTTTGACGTCAATTGTGAAAATTTCTTCTGCCCTATAGAGCCCTAAAACCTTTCTAAGGTGTTTCATCACGATCACTTCAGTTACATTTATATTTAAAAAGTCAATTATAAGTTTATGGAATCATAAATTGGATAGAAATAATATTATATTTGTCATTATGGTATGGATCTGGAACGATGTATATGCTGAGAATGCGGATGCATTGAATCACGCTCAGTGTGTTGAACTGTCAAAATTATTGTTTGACTTATTATTATTAGCTGTTACAGATCTATAGCTGTAGTTAAAGAATAAATATATTTTAAAAATAATAAACTTTCTTAAGAGAAAAGTACTTCATGGACTTTTGATAGTTTAATTCCTACATATAACACTCTGAGATTAATTTTATGGTACAGTAAACAAGTCACTAATTTAGCAGACTGGGATACTGAAAACGCTGGATTTCTGTAGGGTCCATTAAAAACAATGTACATTGAACAATATTTATGTGTATTGCCCAAAAATAAAGAACAGTATAAAGTACAGTGTAGAAAAATAGTCCTATACTGTACTTGAAATGATTAAACAAGAATGAATGCTTTGGTTTGTACTTAACAATAAAAAATTTCTTTTAATGGCTAAAAACATCTTTAAAAATGTTTTCTCTTGCACTGCAATGACATTGTTCACTTACACTTCAAAAAGTCAATGTACATAGCTACTGGAACAACATGCGGCTTGAAATTGTTTCTATATCATGAGCTACACAACTAGAACTGGCATGAAGGTCACTCAGTCATTGAAATTGGCATGCAGTGAGAATATACAAGTTATGTTCACATATTGATTATGTTTATGTCTTTCGTACTAGTACTACACAGTTTAAAACCATCCGTCTTCCGTTTGTCACCCTGTACATGTTCAGGTAGAAGAACTGGGTAAAATAATTTTCTGTAATTGGATTAAAGGCTTTATTTACTTTGCAGAAACAACATTGCTTAGGTTTTTCCATTACCAAGGAAGATTTATATCCATAAGTTAATCTACTGTATAATTGACTTTATCTCTTCTTTTTGGTAGTCTTTGTTGGATTTTTCCATAAAATCGATAACAAATAATGAATATCATAATAAGTAAACAACAAAATGTAAAAGACTGAGCACTTGTCTCCTTTAAGTTACTTCTCAACAGAATGATGGGAAAATCTTCAGCTACTTATAATACATCTACTTGTAGCTTTGTAACTGCACTTTCAAAATACCACATTTTTATGTTTTTTTTATATTAGCATGCTTTAAAGGTAATTGTCAAAAAATTATCAATTATGTAATTGAATTTTGTAATAAGTCATAATTTATTTAATGTAGTAATTTAATAAATACATTAAAAGATACTGTATTTATAGTGTAAGCCTTTTTTTCTGATTTCTAGGATAACTTTGATTTAGATATGGACTTTTCTAAAACTAAAAAGAAGAAGAAAAAGAAAAAGGACCTGGATGAACTTGTAGCTGAAGATGAAAAAGAAAAGTTAGAAGATAAAGAAAATGGTAAGTAATATTATGTAGTTCTATTTGTAACACTTTATTATGATGATAGATGTTAAATATTGCAGTTATGTTACATAATTAATAGTTAACCTGCAAAGTTGTGTGCATTCTAATTGGATTAATAAGTGTATTGGCCTGCATATAAGACAATCATGATATCTGGCGTAAGCTGGTTATAAATATTGTTGCTCCATTTTTAAAACAGCCAATTAGAAAAATCCCTTGAGTAATGTTTACATTGCTGAAAGAACATTAAGAATATAATATATCATGTAATGATGCAATAAATTTAATGTGCCATATTTGTAAAAAGACTTCTCTTATTAAAGTCGAATAGATAGCAAGTTAAAGTAATGAATAAAATTATTACAGAAAGTTTTAAAAATAAAATCTAGTAACCACAGGGTTATATTTGTAGTATTATTAATATCATCACTACAATCTTTTTCCTCATTCTTCAATTTAGGTTTTTCTTCCTATATAATATTATCATGTGCATCCACATCATTTGTTCTACTTTTCTCAAATATGTGTGTATTGTTCATCTCTTCTGTTTTTTGGTCCTTGTAATGTCTCTTCTGTAATGTTTTTACTTGTATTTTTTGTGTACTCATTGTAATATCACAGACAAAAAATATTTGGTTTAATGTACAGAATGTGAGGGTCAGTCAAAATATAAGCCTATGAGTCAAGTTGTTTTGCTAAATTTTCACTTAAAAATAATACTTTTTATTAGTGTGATTGGTATACATGTTAATCCATTTAAAACACCTCGTTAGACTTGATTTATTCTAAAATAATGTCGAGACACACCAAATATTTCAATGTAATATACTACATTGTTAGTAAAATAGTAATACAGTACTGTCTAATAAAGGCTAATATAATGTCTAAATTAGAAAAAAATTACTGTAATGCAATAGTTTGAAAACTTTGTAATATTAGTATAAAATGTCAGCCAAATCTGATGCATAGTCACTAAACTTAGTGGTGACATTTACAGTCCACACATAGTCCTGACATTTAATGCTGATGATGATTTATCTTTGATGCATACTCTATTATCAACATTTACTGTCAATGTCTGGTTAGAATTTCTAATGCTAGTCCCATCATTTAGCGTTGATTTATAATTGGATATTCCTGACATTTATCCTTAACAGATATCTTAACCCTCATGCACGCGCGCCTTTTTATCTAACGTAAGTAGGCGCGTTGTTGTATTTTATACAACATCTCGGTTTTCTACATTTTCCTTAACTTTCAATCGAGTTATTAAAAGTTTGGTCTTACCAATAAAAAAATTACTTGCGAGTTGACCCCAGCAATGTTATCAGAGCAAAAAATAATGCAACTGGCCATCTTCTTGTCCTCCGGGCAACGCTATATGTAGCACAAAGCTGGTCATTACTATCAACTCCACCTTTCGTTCTGTTGTACTGCAATATAACTTCTGGCTTATTTGTTTGTTCGTCAACATCATCTGAGTCGTGCATAGTCAAAATCAATATTACAGCTTTATTATTTTTTTGTCGTATATGAGACCATGGTTCGATCATTCTGGAACCCAAACATGGAAGTACCTGGCTGATTGGTTTTATTAGGCAGAAATTCTGGTGGAATTTCCCGTTTGTTCTTATGTAGAGTGCCAATCACCTTCCAATTCACTTTCTGAGTTATGATCACTTTTTTCAGCTTCACCGTCGCTCAGATCATTGTCACTTTCAATAAAATCAGCATTATCAATTTCTTCATCAGAAAGATCCTGTAAAATTTTTGGAATGTCTTCCAAATTCACTCCTAAAAACATGAAAATTTATAAAAATGTTGAACTATTCCGTTCCATCGTGGAGAAAAAAAACTGCACCGAAAAAATAAAAACGTCAGAAGGCGTGTTGTTGTATTTTGTACAACAGTGATGACTCATCAGAACTAATCGCACACTGAGGCTATGTTGATAGAATAAAGACATTGATGACAACTGATAAGAGTAGGGGGGGGGGGACCAATAGAAGAATAGAACGGTGATTTGAACAAATAACTACCAACAGGTTTCAACAATAATCAAAATATTAAAACTGTTGTACTGTTTACAACAGCGCGCGTCCTTGAGGGTTAAAATCAACATTTACTGCCGATAATAATGTGTTCACAACATTTAATGACGGGGGATAGTGCTGTTATTTAGCGTTAATACATAATCCCAATATTCATCACACCTGCATAGTCTTGACATTTAGTGCCAATGCAAAGCACCAATTCAGTATTATTTCAGCATATTTTAATTCAAATAGAAAAAAAATATTGAAAAAATATACTTTTATGAACTACAATTTTGTTCTGGTGGAGGTCCATATAATTAATGGATTTTTTGGATAACTGATACTAATCAGTGATCTACTTGTCAAGAAAAAAATCATGCATGAATAAGACACATTGCTCACATAAAAGTCGAGAATATAATTGAAACAGTTTAGTGTAAATAACAATTGTGTAACCACAAATAACCAATAACTACATGAAACAAACGTTTGGATGAAACTGTAAGTGAACAGCTCTGCCAAGAAACTGCCAAGTGTGGCTACCTCACACAATTTCAATTAATCATAACTATTTTAAAATTATATTTTCCAATTAATGACAATCAGCTGTTACAGCATCAAATTATGTACATTATACTGTTTGTAACCCTCTTCCCTGATATTTTGAGGTGTTAGTTAATTATAAAATATTTTTTCACATATAAATTATTATTTATACTTCATAAAGATTTACCAGGTCAATTGCTTATATAAGGAGTTGTATTTAACGATTTGACTCAGGCAGTCTCGCTGTTTGTCCAAATTTTTCTTGAATAAAAACATGCTACATTAATGTTCTCATTTTGTATGAAAAAAAAGAATTAATTTGAAATATATTAAATGGTCATAATTTAAAGCTATTTTAACAATATTAATTTAAATCTACTGAAAGTTCACATCTTTACAGTTAGTTAGACAGCATTAGGTCAAGATGCATATACCGGTTACATTCGTATGTTTACTGATTTGACTCAATGAAATAACATAATATTAAATTTATAATCTACCTCGGCAAAAACCTGAACTCACTTGGCTTATTTGCAAAATAGTGATATCACTCGGTTTTACACTTTTAACCCTTAGCACTCGACTGTCGGGGGAGCCCCGCCAAGTGTATATTGCAGTTTACTCGTATGTCGGGGGTCACCCGACACGATTTTCAAATGCCTATAACTCGTCTGCGGCGAAGCTCACGACATTCAATCTTTTACCGTTTGGTGCTACACTCTATTGAAAATAATGTGAACTAAGTTGAAAATGCCTAGGAATATGTGAGTCATCACAAAATCTAGTTTGCCGCTATGTTGTAAGCTGCAAGTAGGTTACAGTTTTGCCAGTTATTTGTTTACTCGTAGTTTGCCGTGGCTTCACGTGCAATAAGTGATTCTGAAATTCCAGATCTTTTACTTGATCCTGATTTATTAGAATTGCTATTAGATGTAGCTGTAGTAAATAGTTTTACTATCTATAATAACAAAAGGAAATGAAAGAAAATTCTGTTAAAAAAAATAGTTTCGCCAAAACTTGATGATATCAGGAATAACCCGTATAGTTAGAGGCCGTCAACTACTGACAAAGAAGAAAGGCTGAATTGGAAATTACATTTAATCTTTTCCAATGATAAAAATACTTCTAAGGATTATGTAGTTTGCAGTAACAGGAAAATAAAAGGAGGTAGAAGGGAAACAGTTTTTCACTGCAAAACATGCGGCAGAAAATCAGGACTTCATCCGGAAGACTGTTTTCAAAGATATCATACTCTGCAAAATTACAAATAAGATAATAAAATCATGTACATACAGTATTAGTGAATAAAAATAGCTTAGTTTACTAAAATCATGTAAGAGAAAACAAAGTTTTCCATAAACAATAATGCAACCTGCAGGTGAGGAATTTGTCCCAATTTAATTACAAGTGGGGAAGCAAAGCATGTTACAAAAATCCGAGCGCTAAGGGTTAACATAATTAAATTTTTTAAATTTAAGTACATAGCCTGCTTATTAAAAAATTTAATCAAGTCTCCAACACAAAGCATTATTAACAAATGCAGCCCATGGCGGTCTTACTCATGTCGCATCAGATATGACAGACAAAATGCCATACTTGACTTAACTGAATCCCAACTCTTATTCATCCTGATAGATGAATTTTATTGGTTACCAATGTTCACATGGCTCCGTCCCTAACGCTGTCTAATGATGTTTCCAAAATAATAATTTTCTTTCAAATCAGGCTGATTTTAATTAGAATAAAACAAATATTTATGCAACATGCTGAATTTTTGCCAACATTATTTAGCATGTTACATGTTTAATTTATAACTACTAGTTGATTATATGAAATATAATTTACCCCAATTTCCATAATTTACTAAACCTAACTTTATTAATTTAATTTCCTGATTATCCGATTGAAAATTGAAAAAAATATTCAATATTGCCACACTTGGATTAAGTAAGCCAAATAACTATTAGTATTATTATGCTTCAACTTTAAATTACCAAAATACCTAGTAGTCTGATTATATTTCCAATTACTTATAAGCATTTAAATGTATTTTTCTCACTTGAATGATTTGTGGTTTTCTTTACTCTTTAAACAATATAAATGTTGAAATATTATTTTAAATAGAATTTGTAATATCTGTTATGTATCTTATATGTCATACTTGCCTGATTTTAAACAGCTAACATTATTAAAACAATTCTTAATTTCAATAATTTTTAAATAGATTAGTTTTATCATGTAATTTTGATGTAGTTAAAAATTATAATTTTATAATTGTTCTTATAACTTGATATTGAGCTGTGTTGTTATTTAATGTGCATGCTGTACTGAAGTTGAACGGAAACCAGAGCCTAGTAAGTATTATAATAAATCAGAACATAATATATATATAAAGTATAAATCCATTGATATTTCACATTTTGGAATGATATGCACAAGAATTACATAGAAAAATGCTGTATATAATCAGTGGTCTCCATGTAGTAGCTGATTGACTAAAATGCTAATTAATAGGCTATATATATTACTGTATAGCAACTAACACAAAAAGTAATTCCCCACAGAAATGAAATTAAAATAATATTTTGAATATTAATTAATGTGAAATGGTTGTAAGAAAGAACAAGTTATATAAACAAAAATTGTTTGAAATCAATTCCTTCTTAATTCAATAGAGACAAATTTTATTTTAGTTACTTTTTATTACATAATTACAACTATTTAATTGAACTAACATAGCCTATGTGTTGAACAGCTGTTCTACCACGTAAACTACAACATAAAAGCAGTATGAAATTATATATTATCACTTATTTCAAGCCAAATGGGAAGAAATAACAGAACCTTGCCGATTTTGTGAAACGTTTTTCTCCTATATAAAACTAAAATTAATTCATTATTAAATATGTAATGAATTAATATTTATAAAACTGTGCTCAACATCAAGTGACATTAACTATAAGTAAAAAAAATGTATTTGAACTTGAGTGGATGAATTAAAAGAACGTTATTAACGATTGAAAATTTGAACAATATATGTATAGGGAGAGTGTGAAGTAATAGAAGGAATTAAAAAAAAAAATGTACAGTGGATAACATATGTTTTTATACATATATTATTTTTATACACTTAAAATTGAGTAATGAAAAATAAAGTAACAAAACTGAAAATAAAAAAGACTCATTTAAACACAATAAAAAAAATCATTATACAAACTTAGAAAGGTATAAAAAACTTGAATACAATGCCTCAATAAGTGATACAATGCCTGATTAAATAGTGATAAAAGTGAAATTCCACTATGGGTTTATCAAGAATAATGAATAGAATGTATATAATGATAAAAAATTTGCTAAAACTACACTTGGGAACATCAGTACTCCAATAGGAAACATCAGTTGGACTCGATATCAAAACAGCTATAAGATGTAAGACAAAAATATGATGTGATTCAGTCTCAGTAAATTGAAACGAAGGGGTTAAAGATAGAGGAATAAGATAAGTGAATTGGGAAACTTTCAAATTAAAAATTAGGGATGAGCCAATTTTGATTCTGTTTACAGGAATCATCGATTTTAATGGCATCAAGTAACTGTCGATACTCAATTCTCTATTGATTAAAGGAATTCCTGTTCATAAATTAAGGATGAATGTTTTGGGAAGCCTATTACATTAAAAAAGCTTTTAAAAGACTTCATGATATGTCCAAGATGTTAACTAAGTTCATTATTATAGAAAATAATGTAAGCATGTATAACTTTAAAAAATTGAGAATCAGAATACAAATTTTTAGGATATAAATAGGAATAAAAAATCTTAGTTATTGGCCCATCCCTATTAAAAATATATGAAATAATATTAATACTTATTGTATAATAACAGAAAACTACAGTAATTGTTAAGAGGAATTTGTCACTTGTTTAAAAACAAACAGCCTATATACAGATATTTCTTTAAAACCAAACAACATATGTGGTTCAACTAATCAAGTTGAAATTTATTCAAAAACATGTTTTGTGCCCACTTGAAAAATTCAATTGTTCAGAAAGTGTATTATAAAAAATTGTAAATCGATTAAAATATATTATAATAAATTGGAAAAATTATAATTCTTTGTGATAAATTTTTTTTTACGTTTTAGTTGTAACAAATTTAGTTAACATTTTTTTAGTTGGTAATAAAAACATCAGTGTATTTCAAAATTAACTCTATGAAAGTGATTTATTATATTTATTGGAAAATAAATAAAAATGTATAATAACCAGAATAAGCAAGTAAATTATTTCTGTTGGTATATGATTCAAATAATTTATAAAATTTGTTTACTTAAATTTTTAGCCGTGGACGAGAGTCATACATGGATTGGTTCTGACCGCGATTATACATACGATGAATTGTTGACTCGTGTCTTTGACATCATGAGAGATAAGAACCCAGACATGGTAGCAGGGAAAAAACAAAAGTTTGTTATGCGACCTCCACAAGTTGTCCGCATTGGAACAAAGAAGACATCTTTTGCTAACTTTACAGAAATATGTAAAACGTAAGTTGTTTATCAAACAGCAAACAGCAATGAGAAAATTTTCTAAGGTATAAAATATATGTTTCATACATATATTTGTCTTGAACATACCAAGCTAAATGTTATAGATAAAATACAAAAACTAAAGCCTAATATAATACACACACAAACATACACACCATCATACCGATTTAGCTACTTATTTTAAATGCAATTAACTTTCTTTAAATGAGTAACAAATTTAACAAATTTTAAAATTTGTCAAAAGTAAATAATATAGCAAAATATGAGACAGATCATTTCTGATTAGTATTTGAACTAATAAAAATAACAAAAGGCACGAATATTAAAAAGTGTGAATCTACATTCTTGAATAAAATTTATTTTCCATTTTATATACATTCAACATGGTTTGGCAGTTTGCTTCCATTTCATACTCTAATAGTAAAATGTATTGATTTTTGTTAAAACAATAATACCTCGTCTAAACTAATAATATAGAATTTGTTCAAATTGTATTCTATGTGTCCTAATATAGACAATCATTAAGCATGATTCTTGACCACTAATAGGTACTACAAACGTTTTTGTAGAGTATATACAGTTGTGTAATGTTATAATGTAAGTTGTTTTTTAAATTTAATCTTGATCATTTTCAACTTTATTTCTACCCTCAACTTACAGCTAATAAAGGCACTACCTAAAAATGTACCCATAATTTGAAAGAAATTTCAATCATTGTAACAATTTGTTTTTCTTTATTATATCTAATTACAGTTACAGGCTGTGAAAGTTTTGTAAGCGTCGTTTGTACAGAAATGAGAAGTGACTGGGAGAATATGGCCGCCTGTAGAAGGGATGACACAGGTTAGGGTGTATATATGGGTTGGCTTATTCTACTCCTGCTGTCCTAGAAAACAGATTGTAGCTCAAATAGTTGACTTCTTTGTTGGATGTGGTCAGTGGATATTAGTAACATTTTAACATCGCTTCAGGTCATGGAATGCTACTTTCTTTTAGCTTTGTAATCAATATGGACTTTCTGCCATTTGAATCTAAAGTAGCAGTTGCTAATTTATTATAATATGGAGCATTATCTACCACATAAATTATTATTTTTTTTTGAGATTTGTAATAAGCTGGTTTTGAATCAATTTCTCATAGTTTTCCATATTCATGTCGTTGTGATAATATCCTGTTTTCTGACCAGCTGTAAAGACGAAAAGGGAATGTGTCAGAAAAGGGGAAGTGTCACACTTTCTGTTTCACCATCAGCAACAATGATTAGTCAAAATTCCTTTAAAATATTTTCCATGCTTAATTCGTGGTATGCGTTGAATGAATATACAATTCATCTGATAGACCTATTATTCGGCCTATACTGTCAAATTTGATTTAATAGCATACTATTTCAAAGCATAAGCTATGTTTTAAAAAAAATCATAATTCCACTGTCATTTCCAGTTCTTTTAATTCAATCTGTTGGATTTCAAAATTTTGTCCAAAATTCCGAGTGAAATTAAATTTCAGTTCCAGATAATCAAGGTTTGAAATTTTTACACACTGTTCAATGTTAAGAGTGTGTGATGTTCAATGTTGGAAGTGTGTGATGAGTCATGAAAATTAAGTAAGAACTACTTCTCTTAGACCACATTTGTGAAAATCATTGCTAACGATGAAGAAATTGTTTGCCGTATTCTGGATTTCCTCGATTCGGCTGTCAATCCTATTTCCATGCTGTACTAGCCAAACCACTATTTATCCCACCATCATATCTGAACCAAATCCGTCTACTGTGTTACACTTACAAAACTTTGACGGCCGTACTTTTCTTTTACCAGTATTCTGATAAAAGTACAAAATAATATTGCTTCAGCCGATGGTTATAAATTTATTCTTGAACTTTGATTCGGTATCAAATATATATTTCAGTATACAGATAATACATTTTTGAGAGTTGTAATTTTTACTCTGGAAAATGTTTTCATGTCTGTTTGCTTAACAGGGGCATCATGTCTTTGTAGTAATACTGTCATACAAACAAAAAAGTTTTGTAAAAGAATTGAGATATAATGAAGTAACGTTATTTTTAAAACATTTATCAAAAAATCAATCAACATATAACATGTAAGACTATGATAAAATTATGTTTTGTATGTCAATTATTATACTATGCAATGGTGTAAAAATGTTGATACTAATTGCCTTCAATTTATAATTTTATCACATCAATTTTAGTTTATGATGTGATTCATTAAGTATTTTAAAATTTATAATTATTTTTTCATAGGTTACATCGTCAACCTAAACATTTGCTAGATTTTTTGTTAGCTGAATTAGGGACCAGTGGCTCTGTCGATGGGAACAGTCAGCTGATTATTAAAGGACGGTTTCAACAGAAACAAATAGAAAATGTTTTAAGACGATATATTAAAGAATATGTAACGTGTCATACATGCCGATCGCCTGATACCATATTACAGAAAGATACCCGACTTTTCTTTCTGCAATGTGAGACTTGTGGATCAAGATGTTCTGTAGCCAGTATAAAATCTGGTTTCCAGGTAATTAGCAGTTTTAATGTAAATTTAAGTATATTGAAAAGTTTGGAGAGATATAGTAAGACTCAAAGTACAATATATATTTATTCTACTAATGCCCATTGACTTTAGTTTTTTCAAAATAGAAATTTTAACTTATATAAAAAGATATTACTATAAATAAAAATATTAAAACATTTTTTTGGACTTGAAATATTATAGGTTTATTAATATGACTTGTAAAAAAAAACAGTACTTACTGATATTTTTCATAGAGACACGTTTACTGTTGTGTTTAATTTATTGCTTATTTTTTAATGAAATGTAGAACTTTTATGTGTCAGGGTTTGTGAATGAGAGTAGGGAAGTTTCTTCCTGTTTGATCTATCCAGAAGCTAGGCGAGCAGTTATATCCAAACCTGCAGGGCGGTGCAGACTAGCTCTACATACTACGAGGGGTTTGGCATCCCTTGTGGTACCCCAATCTAATATTACACCACTGACAATACTCATTTTAACTATATACTTACAATACTCATTTTCACAATATAAATAATCCACATGTATTCAAACTCATCACACACACACAATAAACACCACTCTGTCACACACGTGGAGCACATACACCACAGCACAATTTAACACATAGTTATACTAACATCTTGTATGGGTTTTGACTCGTCAGAACAGTTGTGAGTTGGAAATGCTGAAAAGACCAGAGCTTGACAAACTCTGGTCTCAGATGGTGATGTGAGCTTATTCTGCTGAAGACATATGCGTGTCATTTCTATCCTTGGTCAGGGAGTGTCCGGACTACCCAGGTGTCGATTTCTGTGCACAGTATTACAATTTCTTGACCAATGACCATCTAGTCAAGCCTAGGAGAAAACAATGTGGCTTAGAGTACTGGGGGTTGGAATTGATTAAAAATGATGCATGGGTGTGCATGTTCTCATAATCTTGCCCGTAATAAGGGTTGCCTTATTGGTAAAAAACAAATGTCTACAAAGCTTAAAGGAATGAGGCATCGTCCAGCTTTACCGATCATGCCTAATGAAATGAATGTCATCAAGTATGACTAAAATTTTCAATTATCAAGTACTTAGAAGATGGTAAAGATTTATCAGAGTTGTCACAATTTTTAATAAATAAGGCAATAACTGGGTATGTAGCAGCCCATGTGAATTCCATCAAGAAGTTAAAAAATGGAACCCTGCTGGTAGAGAGATGTGATGAAAAGTCATCTACATGATTGCTAAAGATGTACATCATTGACTAGGTTAAAGTTTCTGTGGTTCCCCACAAGACAGATTTCAAGGGTTTATAACTTGTAGGAACCTCTTATTATCATCCGAGGGCTTAACTAATGTTGATCCAATAGGTTCACCTCCTTTTTTCTGTCTTAGTTTTTCATGGGTATGTTGATTCAACTTCTATGTACCATGAAGTGGAAGGTGACGTTTTTGTGCAGTATGGAGTAACAGAAAGTTTTGTGTCTAACTGTCTGTGGTCATAGGGTTTCTGTATATTTTAAATGAGTTTTTGTTGTTTTGCAATTGTGAGGTCTAAAAAGTTGATTGCGTTCTGTTTCCAGTGTGAACTTTATATTGTGCATTTTCTTTATTGTGGAAGGTTGGACACATATACCAACATTGATGCAAACGTAAAAATTCTACGTTTCATAAAAAAAGCAATAACTAAACACACAAGAAAACTTCCAAATATACAAACACCACAACACAATCTAAATGATAAAACACTCACACTCAAATACATAATTAATAACTACTCTATGAACTATAAACACACCACAGAACACCAAAACACCACAAATCCACAGTAATACAACATACCTGAGCAACAGTCTTGTCTGTGACTCACAATATTGAGCAATGCATTGATCTAGAGCAAAATGCATCTGCTGAATTATATCAGTAAGTTTTTGCCATGTCATGTCAATTAGTATATATTTATAAAAACCTCAAGATGTACAACACAAAAACTTGTAAGTTTAAAAAAACATTTAATATTTTAAAAAATATCATAAATACTTTAAAATGTTCAGGTTAAGAATATTTTAGTTTTCCATTCTGAATGGGTAAAAAATTACTGGTTTAATAAAAATTTGCTGCTTTTGAAAATTATGTTTTACAGTTTAAAAAAAATCAAAATCAGGGCAGCGTTAAGTTGGCATATCCTTATTTTTTTTTTTGAAGAATTAAACACTTACAGAGTTGTTATAAAGATGTTTTATTTTTATTTTAGGCTGTCACTGGCAAGCGTGCTGCCATCCGAGCAAAGACTGCCTAACTTTAGACACGGAGAAAACACCATCTACCATTACATCAGTTTATTCTTTCTTGTGTCACACTATGTTTTTGTCATTATTGTGAGAATATAATTGTTGAGGTAAATTAATATTTCATGATTGTGTTGATAATCTAATAGAAGACTGTCAGTGCACCTCTTATCTCAGATCCTTTTAAAAATTATGTATATAACATACTTGAATCGAGATTAATATTTAATAAAAAACGTTTTGATTTATGTCATATACTGTATAAAGATATACAATGCCATGCATGATAGCCAGTCATTTGTTTATAAATATTCAATAAAATGGTTTGGTACTAGAATATAAGTTTATTTTTTTCAATTTCACATTTATTAACTTTCATGTTTTCTCATAATGATCCAAGTGGAATATCTGGGAAACATCTAAATTTTTTTTAACAAGAAAAAACTGGAAATTTTTATAATTTTTTGATTGTACTTGAACTGAGAATTTTAAAAAAAGCATAACATACTGGAAAAATGAAGTAAAATAGTTTTTTTTTTTAAACAGTAAACATATCCAATGCCAATAAATTTTTCATGTATGGCTTAGTCGATATGACTGTGAAGTGTAAGAAAAGGATTTTGAATAGTAGACATTTAATAAGTAGGAGCAATATATTTTGTCCCTGTAACACAAATATACAACAAAATTATCTGTTCATTATACAGCAATGGGTTTTCATTAATATAAAGTATAATGTTGGTAACACTGAGTAATAAAATAAATGGAGTATAATTTATTTCAATATTTTACAAATTTATAATATTCATATGTAAAATCTTCAGTCAATACTTTATACTTCTAGTGATCAGGTGTCATAAGTTGATTCAAATCTGGTACCAAACCTAGAATGGTCATGGACTTCATAGTTATCTTGATAAACCATATACGAATTCCATCCCACCTGAAAAAATATTTATAAAGAGTAATGGATTATTTTAAAAAAATAATGGATTAACCTATTGTTGTCTATGGATCAAAGATATACATCATGACTAACTATTTATTCATATCATAAGGGTGTCAGATTTCATTATTCATTATTTTCAACTTAAAAAAAGTTTATTTTTTGATGTCACATGCCAGGCGAAATAAGTGATGTCTAAGGGATATTTATCACTTCTAGAAACTTGCAGCGTATGTAAGGATAGATATTTATAGTCCATATGACGCCTTTTTATCAAACCTTCTATAGGGCGTCTCAGGTAAAGTTGAGGGGAGCCAGGTAGCTGGGGGTTTAGGACCGGCCTGGGCCTATCAATAGGCTGGGACAGCCCGGTGAGAACATCCCATTAGTTACACATCACCAATTACTTCACTTAAAAACTTTAATCTAATAAATACACATTATATGAGAAAGACATTGATACTATTTCTTAATTATTATTAAACAAACAATTGCATGTTTGACTCATGTTAATCGGCCAACTTTAAGTGTGATTACAGGCTAGGCTTCGTTTAGCGTAACTTTCCTTCGGTAAAGGTAATCACACTTAAAGTCGACCAATTATCATGAGACAAACACACAATTGTTTGTTTAATAGTAATTAAGAAAACCGTATCAATGATTTTTCCACATAATGCGTATTTATTAGATTAAGGTTTTTAAGTGGAGTAATCGGCGATGTGTCACTAATGGGATGTTCTCCCAAGGCTTTCCCATTCTATTGTTAGGCCCAGGCCGGTCTTAATCCTCCAGCTACCTGGCTTGCCTCAACTTGACCTGAGATACCCCGTATAAGTGATACATCCGTCATCAGATTTTATGTCAAGTGGACTATCTTGCTCAGTTAGGTTGGTACTCAGTGTCTCAGTAGCTGATGCTTCATGTTTGTCATACTGTGTCTTGAAATATTTGAGGCCATCCTAGGTTGACAGTTTGTTGGAAATGAGTGGGAGTGAAATTAGTGACATTTAAAGTTCTAAATTTAAAAAATTCTCAAAGTACATGTAAACATTATTTTTTATAAGTTTATTTTTATATATATCTAGAGTGAATGATAATAGTGGGAGCACCGAAGCAAAGGTAAACTTTAAACTGTGACTTTTAATTTGATATTGTTATTTGTAATTTATAATTATTATCCCCAATTTAGTTATATTTTTGTTTATGTTGGTATTACTGTCTTTTTGCGTTGATGAAGCATACTTCGTTTATTTGTTATGTTTATGGATGTTTCAAGCTGCTAGGTTAGTTGCGTTATAGCTGTCGCTACATGGAGGCTCAGCTTTCTATCTGGACCAAAGGAGAGCAATGTTGTGATCAGTATTTTGTGGTCGAAAGGTGTATCAGGCGCTGAAATTCATCAGACTTTTGGTACAGTATGCAAATACTGTTTTGCTACAATACAATGTCTACAAATGGATTGAAAAATAAAAAAATGGTCGCACAAGGAGCCAGATGACAATTTCCTATCACAATAAGGAAAACATTGAGCGTTCACATGAAATGGTTCTATTACACAAGTAACTATTGACAAAGTGGCATATCGTTGCAAATTAGTCACGGTTCTGTCTACAAAACCATCCATTACAGACTTGAGTTTCATAAAGTTTGTACAAGACGGGTCCTAAAACAACTCACACAGTTGCATAAACAAACGCTTGCGTATCTGCCCAAAACATTTGGATCGCTCTGGACAACTTCTTAGACAGGACCATTACTGTTGAGAAAACGTGGATCCATTGTTAGAAGCCAGAGAGTAAATCAGAACATAGAATGGAAACATCCAAATTTGCTGTGCAAGAAAAGTTCAAGACCCAACCATCCCCAGGAAAACTGATGCTTTGCTTAAGGTTTTTTGGGACTCACAAGATCCTAAAGTGGAACATTATGAAGATAGGGGCACAACAATGAACAGTGAATGTTTATTGCTATACAGTGAGATGCTTATTGCCAAGCTAGAGCCTGCAATTCGAAGCAAACAAGGAGTGGTGTCAAAAGGTGTTGTATTGTTGTACAACAATGCTCGTTCACGCTACTGCCCTTACTACTGAAACGATCCAGATACTTGTCCATGTTTATTTGACCACTTGAAATGACAATTGAACAAGTAATAAGACGGTTGAATATCGAGTCTTATTTAATCCAGCCTTATTCAACCGTCCTATTTATTCAATCCAGAAACTCAATTTTTGAAATATTGGCTCATGCTCCATATAGTCCCAATCTTGCCTTTTCTAACTATCACTTGATTTGTTACTCAGTGATAATGCCACTCAAAGAAGAGTTGTATTCCTGGCTTGCAGCTCAATCGAAAATTTGTTCTATGAGTGGATCAGGAAGCTTGTACAACAATGTACCAAGTTCGTTGAAAAGAAAGGGGACTAAGGCAAAAAATTATATACATATAAGTTTCCTATTTGATACAATAAAATTGTATAACTATATTACGGAGTATATTGACTTACCTTCGTATTCATATACTTGCCATTACCAGCCCACTCTGGCCTTTATCTTAATACTGTCAGGATGTTTCATTACTGTTTATTAATAGAACTACTTGGACTTAACATAGTTGTGTATTCAGAACATTTCTGAGTAACACATTGAAAATGTCAAAAATTTATGTTACTCAGCATTTAGTAAATTATTATCAAATATTCATGTTGAAAAAGGATCAGCTGTTTAATCCGACCAAATCATATGGCCCTGAAGAGATCCAATTTCACAGAATCTACTGTAATAAATTTTATTCCACTGTTTTCATTAGTATAAGTCGTTGATAATGAGTAATTGGGAAATCATGCAATTCAAACAAATTACGACTGGTTTTAAAACATTACTTCTAGTAATTTCTTATAAAATCCTGCACTGGAAGTGTGAAACTAATGACATATTTAAAATATTATTTTCTTATAACTATCTATACATCCTACCAAAAAGATTGCTGTTTATGAATTCTCAATTTATTGTCAAACATTTTATCTAGTAACCTTGTGAATTGATGGGACATTAATCAAAATAAACTTACCAGAGTTTAGTTTCAAAATAAATACGACCACCTATGCCTGCCAGTTTTCCAAAAATTCCTGATTTCTCTGAGACAAATGCACCTTGTGCTGCACTACGGGCCATAACGGTGTATCGGTCAACTGGATCTCCATGACTTCTTGCAATGGATCTTATAGTATTTATATTCCTAAACAAATTCCAAATAATTAATGTAATGCATTGCACATAAGTATAATTTTATAAATAATTAGAATATATTTGTTTGAACTATTGAACAATTGACACTTAAAAAATGAAATTAAAAAAAACATAATTTCTGTTGCTGGCATATTGCCTTGGACCAAACTCCATTGTTTAACCAATGTTATTTTAGTATTTTAGAGGTCAACTAATTATTTCAAATATCATATCTTTTTTTTATAGTCCTTCACTTTTATTTGAAGGTGATTTACTTGAGCGTTTTTTATTAGTTCTATTTATGTACAAAATCATACCATGATTTGTTTGTTGTATTTGAATAAAACTTTTTCACAGGTAACTAATTAAAAGCAACATTTATAAATTCTCTAATTCTACTTATAAATAAAGAATAAAAATTTATTCTTTAGTATTTATTCACTACATTTTTATAAGCTGTATAGATAGTCAAATTTAAGTTTGACTGTCTGCCAAATTTGCCTTCATTATATATATGTAAGATGTTTTCATAGACTTCTGTAAATGGCTTGAAGTGTGTACTAGAGGGGAATCAAAGAGCTGTCATTCTTTTTATAAATAACATATGAATTCTAAAGAGAAATGTCTTGAAGTGTGGAAAATACTTTTTTTATTTTACGTTGTTTTCTTGGTATGGAGTAACTGGAAATGCTTGATCCACCCGATCAACCCCCCCCCCCCATTGTTGTAAGCAGTAACACATCAGGTTTTAGTTTTTTCACTTCAGCGATTTTTGTGTTGAAAGAAGAGAATGATCTTTTTGGCCTTTCCCAACCCCCTCATTGACAATCTACTATACCTCTTTTCTTTAATTTTTAAAATTTTTTTTTCTTATTTTCAAAGATATTTGTTTTTTGGCACAATTTTACTGTAGTATAAGTTCAGTGCGAAACGAAGATATCAACAAGCCGAGATGTATAAACACCTTTTGTCAAGTAATGGCCTTTTCCCAATAACAAAAAGGAAAGGATGTATTCTTGATCACACATCAACAATATATTAGATAGGGCCTGAGCAAACTTTGGAAGTTACCAATGTCTAGTTTGGTGCTTACATTTCTGGAGTGTTTACATTTATCTGTGTAAACTACCAAACCCCAAACATAAAACTTTGGTAAATAGTTTTTTATATGTCAAAACAGGCTTATTTTCAGTCTTTAAACATAAACAAGCTTTTATCTACAGTTATGTCTATCTGGGGTAACTCTACTTTTGTATTTTCCCTTAGTTTTAGTATATCCCCTGCAAAATCCATTGAATTCAGTAGGGTACAAGCTGGGATCTCAAAAATATATAATGAAAACAATATACCAGTTTTTATGTTTATTGATCAATGCCACCTTTTGTGTTTACACTACTATAAATTAGAATAAACAGTAAAGAAACACAATTATTTGATGTAATGTTATAACAAAACAAATAGTATAAGGAGAAACATTTTATGTTACCAACACCTCTTTTTTAACTATAGTGAGAGAATATTGCCACAACCATTAATAACCTGCACCATGTATAAAAACAAAAGTAAATTTTCTGGGGCTGAATTTGTATTTTTCATGTAAAACTACATTAAAACTGTCAGTCTCTTAACATGTTATTTGCCCTACTTGCAAGTGTTTATGTAAGCTCCACTCCTCTCAATTCATTATCAATTCTAATCTGACAACAACTGTAGTCATTCTCCAATAATTCATCCTCACTATCCATATTCACTGTACAAAAACTAATAAACACTAAAATAACATAGTTCAAATAACACTAATATGATAACACTGTCCCCAATCCCACAGCAAAAGATGAAACACACCGAAATGTTCACAAAGACTGGCACAATAACCAAGTAGCGATACGTTTTGTGGCAATGGCTAAACTTACACTGAACCAATGAAATGAGAGGGGAGTGGGGTATACATGAACGCCTACTGCCACAGGTGCCAGTAGGGCAAGAGGGGTTCATGCATGTCCTCTGTACTCAATATGTTGAACCTCATACCAACAAGCACTTAATTTAATCAAACAATTCAGGTTAAATATAATATTTTTTTATTTAGGCTTTCCTGAAAAAGGTTTTTACTACATTACTATAAAAGATGTAAACAAGATGCCGTATCAGAATCTCTTACTACTGGGTTTCTGTAAAGCACAGGAATCAAAAATACCATCACTTATTGTTTCTGGTTTATATTAGTTTCAATGTAAGAGTACAAATAAAAAACCTATTTATCCAAAGGAGAAATGTTACTAAACATGTTTTATACAAAGTTGAGTACAACTACTTTGAGCAAACAATTTTGTGAACTTAGTTGCAGTTGTCAAAAATGTAAGCTGTTAACAATTCTAGGGCATAATTAAAAAGAAAAATTTTAAATTTATTCATATCCATTAGTTCGCCTAGTATAATCACGAGGGGACTGGTTGTACATACTGCAAATTTTATCTTATTGTGTAATGTATAGCTTATTCTGGTATTAAGTAGTTTATTGTAAAAAATAATAAACAGATTCTGGTTTGGTTTAAATGTTGAGGATGATGGGTTGGAAATGGAAGTTAATTGTGTTAGAAAGGTCGTTGTTATTTGAAAGATAGTCTCCTAGATTTGGCAAAAATATGACTCATGCCTTTGTTCTAATTATTTACATCAATTTAAGAAGTATATACAGTACAGTCTGTGAACAAAGCATGAAATTAAAAAAACTTTCACCGAACAAGGCAAATGTAAATACATCAAAACACATACCGAATGACAAGTATCACGTTATTAGGCATATTTCGCAGGACAGCCATTACTTTGTCAAAGTGATGTTTCGCGGCCTGAGTAAGATTGTGAATTTCCTGAGGCGTCAATTTAACTCCAAGTGTCCAATTGTTGGTTCGCAGAGGACTCTGGGTAATCATCTCAGCTAACATTTTGTAGTCTGCAAACCATTAGTTTCTGAACTTTATGAGGTTGGAGTAAGCTCCAATATTAAAATATTGTACATTTAGTTTTGAATTATTATTTCGGTGTAATCTTTAATTCATCCAGAAAATTCACAAGAGAAGAAAACCAAAAAAAGAATTTATTATGTATGAACAAATATTGCAACTAACTTTAGCAGTTATAGTAGGTGAAAGTCAGAATTTTGGAATCAGCCATACACAAGGAGTTCTCAACGGGGAGGGCAGGCGGCAAAGAAATATTTCAAGTAGGTTGTTACTTCTTCTTACGGATGTCCAGGGTCACATGTCTCTGGTGTTCATAATAAGTTGTTGCAGCTAAGGTTCAAAAATTGTCTATTAGTTAATATTTTGTTCTGGCTTCCCAGTGCAAACTGCAGAGCTGCTCTTGATGGAATTTGTGAGGAGCATGTTCTACATTTGGGACAGAGAGGAGATTCACTTAAATTGAATTTGAAAAGGTAGGTCTCAGTCACAATATCTCCGGTCCTTGCTCGTGCTGCAAAGGCAGCTGTGGATCTGGATACTCCTTGATACAGGTCATTTGGTTCTTTTTGTATGGCTTAGAGGCTTGAATCTTTGGTTTCTTCTCTCCAATGGTAGATCCATATCCCTCTGACTGATGCTTTCCCAGCACTCAGGAATTTCTTCAGGAAGTATTGTGGAAAGAAAACTGAGCCCATTTATGCTGCTCGTTTGGCCATTGTATCCGCTTTTTTGTTGGCATCAATGTCACAATTTGAGGGGATCCACTGGAACTGTATTTGTTTCTCATATTTGTTAAGCGTTGAGCAAAGTTGCTATTTTTTTAAAAATCTGAACGAGTAGCTTCCTGGTTCCTGTTTTTCTATCATGTGCTAGGGGCTCTTGGAGTCAGTCAGTATATAGAATTTCTCTGCCTGTAATTGAAGACAGTTTACCAAGGCTGCAGCTCCGCATCGTTACTGGAGGCTGCATTTGCAGGTATATAAAATTCTTTTTTGTTGAAGGGGTTATAGTACATGTTGAGTTAAGAACCAAATGGTTACACAAAAAAATCTCCTTTTCCACACAAGATAGTTGGTTGTCTAGATGTTGCTTGCTAGATTAATACATTTTTTTAATGTTTTCAAGACAAGAAGATCTATATAGAAAGTTTATAAGATGATAAATTTTATCTTTTATTCAGCCTATTTATAAAAATTTTTCTGAACACTCAAAATTTTTAACCTAACTCTACAAGAAAAACATTTTCAAGACACATAATGGTATTTACAAAAAAACTAGCTTTTTGACAAACTAAGATTATGACTGATATTACACACATAAGTTCTCACATAGATTGCTTCAAATAGATTCAAATTTCATCCTTTGATTCCAAAAAATATTTTTTGAAGCGTACATTAATAGTATGTTTCAAATTAAATAGTAGTCTGCATAGAAATATTAAATGTAGTTTATAAAAATATCTGAAGTTTAATAAGTGATTTAGAGGCTGTAACCTCACATGATTGGAGTAGAGGCTGAAAGGTATAGAACCCCTGATATATATTACCTTACAAGGTACATTATTCTATCCAAATACTTTATATTTGGAAACAATTTAAAAATTAAATAATTAAAAAGAAATATTTAATCTAGATGTATAACATAATTAAATTAATAAAAAACATGAATTAAAATTTAAAAAAAACAAACTTTTTAAAAATAATTTCATATATCTGACAGTCATATAATATATACATAATTTTTTTTGTATAGCCAAGAGATAAAATCTTTAATTTAAAATAACTAATTTTTTTTAATGTTAACACACAATTTAGTCAGTGTTGAATAGTTTAAAAATATACGATGGTTATTTTTTAAAATAAGTACAATTTTGGTGTGTAGAGCAGCAGTTAATGTTTCATAAATTTACACTAGTAGCTGCATCTATGCCATATATGTCATAATGGGATGACTGACTATTGTTCTGTTATACAGGAATAGTTTAAAATATCTGACTTTGATAGTCCTAGAGCCAATTAGAAAAGCTGCAACTAGCAGATATAGACGCAGCTAAAATTCGCTAATAAAATAATGAATGTGTAGAAATATTTTCCAAGGAAATGAACTTCAAGCAGGCAATATTAGATATATACTTAGAGAGGCACATGTAAATGTAGAGGAAGCAAAAGGTATTTCCTGTTGATTCTTTGTCAAGAGAAAAGACAAAAAATTACAGAAGCAGCACTTTACTAAATGCCGATATATTACAGAAGCCTGAAAAACTGAATTATACAACTAAAAACAAAAAGCATGTGATGACATCAAATTTCTGAGGTAGTAGTTCTATGGCAGAATTCAGAAGCTAAAATCACGATTTGTAAAGTGCCACAATTTAGGCAGAAAATAAGTAAATATGTACTAAAGACCAGGTTGTCATATAAAAATGTTTAAAAGTATTCATAATTTTTGTAAATTTTGTTGTTTCTAAACCATTCTTATTTCACTAAACACTTGTAAATATTTACAAACTTGCCTTAGTAGCACTTACTTATATTTGTTGAGGACGTCTGTTTCGAGAGATGTGTCCCATTGTCAACTCAGACCGTAAATGATCTCAAGGTTTACATAGGTTAGGGTATTAGAGTCGGGGTGGTGTGGGTGTATTTTGTGAGTATATGATGTCAACATGTTATGGTGTTTGAACAATACCCCACCCCCACCCTAACCTACGTAAACCCTGAGTTCAGTTACGGTCTGAGTTGACAATGGGACACAGCTCGCAAAAAGGCTGTACTCAACAAATATAAGTAAGTGCTACTATAGGCAAGTTTGTAAATATTTACAAATGTTTAGTGAAAACTAGTAGCTCACGTAAGATGGAATCAACAAATATGAATTCTTATTTATAAAATATGGCTCGTATATGACATTAAGTATAATATATCAGTACCTAGTGATAAGCATAAGTTTGCTTGGAATAGCCTTGAAAATAATAAGCGAACGATCATGAATTGCCATTAACTCCAATCGTAATCGCTCCTTTTCATCATCTGGTAGACCTCTGAAAACTTTAGATGTGATTTGTGGGCCTTTGTTAGAGAAAAACAAGCGGAAAACATCTTTTCCCTCACCCTCCCCTTTAGCTCTTGAAATGTACCGCTGGGCTATGGCTATGCAAAACAGCCGATAATCCCGTTCTGGAAATCATTCCCAAAACTTTATTATTATTGAGGAAAACAATGAAAAATCAAAGTAAATCTTTCATACAGCATAAGCAAGTGTAAAAAAATCTCCAAGACAGATTTAAAAACATTTTTTTTGGTGTAGGTTTTATGTAGATATTTTATTTTTTCACTAAATATTGCAGCTATAAACATTATGTACTTTTCTGTGTGAAACCAAAACAATTTATAATGCTACATTCTCAACCTCATTAACGTATAATTTTAAATTAATATTTTGTTTAAATTTTAAATAATTATAACAGCAATTTTAGAAACTTTATGATTGGGTACAGGCATTTTTTAAATCAGCAAATTTTAGAATATCTGATGTTACTAGAATGTTTTAAAATTTGTAAAAGTATTTCTTTTATTACAAATTACAAGTCAAACAAAATGAGAACTTGTATATTTGCGGAAAACCCTATTTATAAACCTGGAATCTATAATGCAGAATTAAATGAAAATATATTTTACAAATAAGTTGAATTACTTAAAATGAAAAATTGAACTCTACAAATTTGAGCAGTCAATATTACTGACGAATTTCCTGCATCATACTAGAATGTAGTTTTATTATTATTGAAATTTTGGTAATATGAACCTAAATCTTCCGATAATCTGTCATTCGACTAATTTGAAATTTGTAAATAAACTATTTTTTTTCTATTGAAAAAATATTATTTTAAAGGTGAATTTTTTAAATGAAAGTCCTTCCTTTGTAATAATTTACTTCTTGTTTTAAACACTTATTGCAAAAAAAAACAAATGGTCTAAAATACATTAAGATTTTCATATGTTTCATTCAGTGATACACCTACACAATCATAAATGCAACTTGAATCATAAGTATCACTGTTGGTGAGTCATCAAAAAGCGTGTGAAAATTGTAACTTTGTGTATAGTTATTTATTTTTCACCTAATTAAATAGGTTTCGCCCTTTGATTAGTAGCATATGCATGCCTTGATATAACTTCTGGGAGTAACATATTTTCAAATTTTGTCTTTTTCTAATTTTACAAATTATTGTAGTTAATATTTGTTACAAAAATATTTAATGTTTAAGAAACTATAAATTTTGTCAACATTAATAACAGTCGACATTTTCATACACAGAGTCATCATATTCCTTGGTTACTGTAACAATTTTGTTAACCAAATCTTTATTAAATATTTTTTGAAAAAGTCTAATTTTTGAGGTTTTGGTGGCAAAATAACTTTGTTAGCAATGCCAGATTTATTTATATAAAAATCATGACACTTGGGAACAAAATTAATGTCCTAAATCCATTGAAAAATGTAAAATACTGCACAAAATACAAAACAATCGGTAAACACATGAGACAAACCACAGAATTTGGACACAAAATAATCTTGACTATATACTCTGTGTAGCATTTATTGTTCAGATATTATCAAATATTGAACCTAAAGTGCAGTACAATGTATAGAAAAATAAATCACAAACTCATGCCAATGCTAATCCAAGAGAACTGATAGAACGTTCATATACAGATTCTCGCTGCCTGTAGCGAGATCTCACATACTGATTAACTTACAATGCTTTATTTGGAATCTATAATATTATTTTGGTATTTGAAGTTAATGACAATTTTACAGGAAGAAGAGATTTATTTCAAATATTCAAGGAAATTTGTTTTAATGTATGACACTAAAAAGCATTTAATTGATTTTATTAATAAGGCACAATACAATGATATTAGCACTAAACCTACGATAATTGGTGCAGTAAGTCGGATCGAAATACAAATATGATATCTGTAAGAAAGAATTAGGAGTTTAGCTAAAAGACTAGTGAAGAAGGTGAAAGGTTTACAAGTATGGAAATTAATAGATATCATTAAATAACAAAGAATCTATCCTGAAATAATATAGCTGTTTAGATAACGAAAAACCTATCCTAAAATACTACTAATAGAAAATAATAAAAAATAAAGAAACTATCCTTAACACGTAGGCTGCGGCGAAAGCCTATGGGCTTCTGAGTGGGGGCTTCTCGGGTGCGGCTTCTCTCGTCCATATTCATTACATGTTGGGTTTACGACTGCAGTTATTGCTTTAGTTTGCTGTTTCTCTTGCAGCACGGTGGGTGTGTACGTGTGTTTCTTGTGTAGCAATAGTTTCCCATTTCGCTTACCATAGGACGGTATATTATTCATTTGTTTTTGTAAATAGTGTTAGTTTTAGTGTTTTATCTCTGTAAAATTATGACTGGTACATCTAGGGACATGGTTTTAAATGTAAATAGTGCTTTGAACGATGTTGGTGACTACTCCGAGACTAGTTCCGGTAATGAGTCCAGTGACATTGATGCCGTGTAATTTTTTTACGATGGTATCTTCTAGTGGTACTATGAAAGCTTATCAGCTTCCGATAACTGTGATGTCATAATATTAGCTGAAAAGCATTCAATATGTTTTTTTTTCTTCTGATAAATTATTTATTTCATTATTATTTACCGTATATGACAATAAATAGTATAAGTAAAATTTTGCTTACAATGTGACCTTTATCTTCAAAGCCTATTGGCTTCCGAAAATTATGACTTCATATTATCATCTGAAAAGCATTGAAATTATTATTTTTTTCTGAAAACTGTCTTTTTTCATTAAATTAAATTGACAAAAAAAAAAAAAAATTGTAAACAAAAATTTCAGGACCGGTACAAGGTATGCCCCAAGTTTTGCCGCAGCGAACGTGTTAAACAGTAGCTGTAAAATTAGCCACTCATCAAAAATTAGAGAAAATTGGTTAAAATTACAAATTTTTTACCAGTTGCAAATAAACAAAATAAAAGAAACAACAAAGCTTTGATCTGGAAATTCTAGCCAAAAGACAAAAATACATTTTTATTATTGAATAAGATTTTGCTTAACCCTCAAGAAGATGAGAAAACGTCTTTTCAGTTGTTAGATGTTTATTTCCAGCTCGTTATTCCACAACCTGCATTCTAGGAAAGGGGCCAACCTAATTTTGTTAATTTTTTCCAAGTAGCATTAGTGTGAATTTAATCTTTTTCAATCGCGGTCAGATTACAAAGGTTTTGTCCAGAAGCACCCTTTTATATAAGTTAATTGTGTGGAGTTTCTCGTGCAGTTATTTACATTACAAAACACTTTGTGGAGTTAAATTATTACTGTTTTTGTTGTTTTTATTATTTTAGTGTTGTATGTTTTTTTAGTATCTAAGTTTTACATTTTACTGTTGTTCCATTTGAAAAGGAGAGAATTTGTAAAATGCTATTTGGTAACAACTTGAAACAACTGTGGCATAAATGTTTATATTAAATAAAACAACCTCTTACCACAAATTCAACAATTTTTATTTTAACCTTATGTACATTTTGATTACAAAGTAATCATCTCAGAGGTATTTTACAAATGACTTTACAATGACAGTCATTTGTAAAATACCTCTGAAGATGATTACATTGTAATCGAAATGTACATAAAGTTAAAATAAAAATTGTTGAATTTGTGGTAAGAGGTTGTTTTATTTATTTAATATATGCTATTTGGTGTTGAAAAAAAAATCAATAAATACTTTCTACCGGAAATTTTGTTAGACAGCTCTTTGACGATTCTGATGAAAACAAGTCTCTTTGCCAAATGATGAATATGACGAAGAAGTCAATGAAATTGTAAATGAAACAAATCTGAAACTAATTTGTTGAAATGTTGTCAGATTTTGAGAAAATTGTTGACGTTATAGAGAAAATCCCACTAAACATTCGCCTGGAAGCTGTCACCGTGCAGGTTTGCAATAGAAGAGAAGTTTTTTTTTTAAAAAACGAAAAATGCAGTGGTATACTGAACCAGAAAGGCAAGGGAGAACAGCAAAAAGAAACATAATTCTCATGAGAGTAGGTCATGTTCACACGACACTAGTGGTGACTAGTAGGCTTAGAAATAAACAATAATGAATTGGTTTTTCATCAAAGACTGTAAGATTTTGCCAGACCCTGTTGTGTTATAAAGCCAATTAGTTTTTTCATCCACTAATTTTTAGGGTTACACTTTTTAATAAAAATGTGTTCCTTATTTTCACTAAATATTATAATTAAATTCATATTTTTATATGTAGGGCATATCATCATGATAATTTTATACGTTTATATTTTATTATTAAACGTATATTAACAGTATTAAACGTATATTTTATACGTTTAGATGCTGAATTATGTTATGACAGAAAAGTAACCCGCAAACACCTCTCTCGTAATGAAAACAGTGGTCTAGTACACATTGCTTACACGTTTTAACAATTCAAAATATTTTTAGAAATATATGTTTAGAAAATTAAAATTGTACAATAATGATATCTAAAATTATTTACAATGCATTTATATCGTAAACTGTTTAAATTTTAAAGGGTATTTCTGTGGAATAAACCTCCGCAAGCGCCCTCTCCCGTTTTAAACTCTATGTGCACTCTCGAAGGTTAACAATCTGAAATTCTTGCACAAATAGTAGGAACATAAAATACTGCAGGAATTTGTATGATGCTGATTTTAAGTGGATTACAAAACAGAACATTGTGGAGAGGAAAAATTATCATGTGAATTACACTTAAATAGTTATATGGGCAATATTTTTCACAATTTCTTTTACTTATTGATTTTAAGTTGATAAAATAATACTAGTGGTAAACTACTGTTCTAAGATTTTGATCCATAAATTTATTTTTGGACTGGAATTCAATTTCTGAGGACAACTTCAGTAGCCAATCAAATATTACATTTGACTTGCTATAAAGAAAGAGTATTCTCACATCTTTGCAAGTACACACACACACACACAAAATAGATAAAACATTCTCTAAAATTGGAATAAACCAACAATAATCAACATTACAATGTATGTTTTATGGTTGCTTAGCAGTAATTTATTTCAAGTATTTATTTACAATAATTTTTTAAAATTAATAGGAAGAAAGATGTATTAATGGTTTCGATGAATATGCTACATTCTTTGTACAAGTGGATTGAAAGTTTAGGAAATTCTTTGACAATGAGCAAAATAACTGAAGACAATGACAAAAATTTAAATGATGAATTGACAGAAAACCTTGTTAATGAAACAAGTGACCAAAGTATATACAAACTTTTAAAATCAGTTTCTTGTTCTGATTTATTATCACTGAAACATGTGGAAGATAGCAAAAACAAGATGCAACATCAGCGATCTGTATTGCTTAAACCTGTACGGAGGAGTATCAGTGACAGTGATTTAAATCGATATGGAAAATATTCAGGAATAAACCAAGTTGGATATAGTTTTTCTAATAGAGTTTATAACACCAAAATTAACAAAAAATTAAAGTCAAAATCCATTTTTTTACCAGCGTTTGCCCAAACACAAACAGATCTTTCCATTGCTCCAAACTCTGACATTGATTCTGTTTGTAAAGATAACAAATGTAATCCATGTTTGTTTGAAGGGGGGGATAAACAAATGCAATTTCAAACAAAAAACATGTTTAGTAATAAAGAGGGACAAACACCCCTTCAAAAAGAAAATGTTTTAGAAATGTCAACATTTTTAACCTTAAATTCTGAGGGAAATGATAATCTTACATCTTGTATAAAACAATCAAACCATCAAGACATTAATTATTGTCACAAGGATCTGATGGAAAAAGCATTTGCTGAATTTGACAATCAATTGACAATAGTAAAAGGTCAACTTCAGGACATAAAAAACAGCATAGAAGAGTTTAAAAATCAACTAAATAGTGAAGTAGAAAACACAGAGATTATCTTACCAGATTTTTAATTTTAGTTCTCAAAAAAACTATTTAAAATGAAAGAAACCTCTAATTCATAAAGAACGTGTAGCCAGTGTGGGTTATATACTGTGTATCAATACTGTTTAAACCCTTATAGGTTTAATAGACAAAAACTGGTCTTAAAAGTTAAAAACATAAAATTATCTGAAAACATGAATGGAATATGTTGAATTTACCATTGAAAAATATATATTTACATTGCAAACCTGACTAATAAACAGTTTTATAATACAGTGACTAGTCCAACCTTTTCTTTTAAATTGTTATTAATTTGAATATTTTGCCCTAGAATTAAATAGTAGTTTTCGGTTACTTTAAGGTTTTACATAATACATATACAACCATAGAATGAGGGAAGGTTCTTGTGAAATATCTTAAAACATAGTTGTACTACACCCATCTTGAATGTAATTGGTAAAACTTATTTTATGATAGTACTAAATAATAAGACTGTTTATTTTACTGATCTTAATTTCAGGTTGAACACTTTTATATAACATTTTATATTGAAATTAAATTTTATTTTAATACTTTCAAATGTTAAGACAGCCTAGAGTACTGATTTTTTTCTTAGACACGTTTAACGCTCAACATTTAGTTTTGTTATTATTATAATTATATAATAACATATATAATATAATTAGAAATATAACAAATATAATGAAAACTAAAAAAAAAAATAATAATATAACATTAGAAAGATATCATGTTTTTTATTATTAAAAATTTATTGTGCTCAATACATTTAAAATTCAATTTCTTATGATGGTGAGGTGTATGAAAGTAATAAAAAAATGAAATTGTTAGCAATAGCAACAACAGTCACTACATATTTTTCCAAAAAACTAATATTTAAAAATCATACCTTGAACTCCCAATTCTAGAGAATACTTCTTCATACTTGGATGATCATTAAGTACGATAGATTTCCAAAGGTTGCATAGAGGTTGCCTAATTGTTGAAGGCATATATTCATAGAGTCCATGGTCTAATAACACCAACTGAGCTTTTTTATCTGCACCTCGCCTTACCAAAACTGGAAACATTTAACAAACAATGCACAAAATGTTTACTTTGAAACATTCATAGACCAAGTTATAAGAAAAGACACAAATTTTATTAAATGTGAAAAACCTGTGATCTTTAATTGCCATAACAATTTCAATACTTTAAGGCTATTTATCACAAGAAAGAAACTGCAACATTTACCTCAGCCTAGTGGAAGTAACAAAGAAACCCATAACACTTAATGAATAACATTCACCCATCAATTCAATGTTGTCAATAACTTGCTTCTGTACGAACAGCTAAAATTTCTTTTCCTCCTTTTTATTATTCGTTATCTTCAATGATTTGAACGTTTTCAGAATTCATAACAAGAACTGTTAATTTTTATTATTGGACAATTATTAACAATTTAGTGTTAGATTGGACATAAAAATTTAAAAAGTCTTAATTTGTAAATCACCCTGTTGTGTAAAGAAATTTTTTGGAACTACAGTAGAGCGTCAATAATCCGAACGCCTCCCCTAACATTCTGTTATACGCGCTGCAGGGAATCCCTTCTATTTTAGTTAATTTTGTAATACTGCTAAACATGTGGATATATTTAACTGAAACTCAAAGACATCTTCCCTTTAACCACCATGCACCAGAAAAAAAAGATTCAGTTAATCTTGAGATGATAGACAACCAAGAAAGACAGTTTAGATTGGTATTGGCAGAAAATCCCAGCCTATGCGAGTAACAGTGTAATTCTTTCATGTTAAAAACCTTATTCTTTGACTTAATGAAAGCGTGGAATAAACTTTGGCCAGTAGGTAAATAATCGGGTGCAAATCAGACTGAAGCACTTGAGATTGTGAGAGAGGTGGTCATGTTATGCCAGTCGGTTCCAGGCTTTCAAGAATGTGACAAAACTGACGTGGATGATAATGACATTGTATCTTCAATGAAAGAACCAGAAAATCAAGAATGCAGTGACAGCAAAGAAGAACGTCATACCTTCACATTCTGAAACTTTTATGTTGTTAGAGAAAGTGATGTCTTAGTATAAAGCACAGCCCGGATGCACTTAACCTCAGCTACTGCTACTTAAGCAAATTACGGATTTGGCCAGTAGGAAATGAGTTCCGAAACTCACACAACTCAAAATTAGCAAGTTTTTCTTATAAAATATTTTAGTGATTTCGTACAGTTGTATTAATTATGTTGTGTAGATATACTTATATTCGTAAATATGTAGTGAATTGTTTTTGTAAAATAAGTGCATTCTTCTGGATTTAAAGATACAAGTAAATCAAAGTTCAATAGTTATGTACATATGCAAGTACATAAAGTGTTTATTTTCATTTATCCATTTCATTTTTAGTATAATTGGGAATTTCTAGGTTATGTTTGAAAATCTGAACAAATCGGAAATTCAACCTCTCCCTTCCAATTAGTTCGGATTTTCGATGCTCTACTGTATCGAAAATACTGTGGAAAAATCATACAAAAGAAAATTTCTGAACTGCTGAACCATCTAAAATTATATCCAGGTTTTACACTTCAGTTGTTTTCTTTCTTTTTATATGCTTCTAATTAAAAATTGAAAATGTATTTATTCAAGTGTAAGCTTATATAAATTTTGGGTAAATTTTTATAGTTGTAAAACTAAAAAAATATTAGTTCAAGACTAAAATGAACACAAATAATCCAATGACAAATATTTTGAACTTATGTAACTAAGCAGTGCTATGAGTAGTTATAAAAGATTCATTTTAAAACTAAATCGAAATCCATAAAGTATCAATGCCAAAAGTAAAACACTTTGTCATATATAAAATCTATAAACTAAATTAATTACCATTTCCAGGATGTGGGTCAGCATGCACAAAGCCAGTGTGAAAGATTTGCTCAGAGAAAGTCTTGAACAATTTGTAATCAATATCTGCCAAAGCAAATCCATTTTCTAAAAGTTTTTCTTTTTCGTTGATTTTTATGCCCTCTATGAATTCAGCTGTTAAAACTCTCTGCAAAATGTCAAATACAGTTACATGGCAAGTTTGTTATTTTTAAATACTGTGAAATTACAAAAATAACTCTGTTTTTATATTTGTAATATGGGGTGTAATGTAGCTCGCTTCTTTGTGGTCGATAACACTAAATAAGCTATACCCCTCCACTTACATCATGCTGCAGCAAAGAAATATGACTATCATTACAAAATAACCCTTTTTGGGCAGCAACAACACCGCACCACGGCAAACCCTTAGATTCCTCAACAAATTATTATGAAACACACGTAGACTGAACCATGGAAAGCTCAGAGAGCTGAACATGGTATCAATGGTGCCACAAGTGACTATACAACTACACCAAATGGTTTTACCACACACAGCATATATTTTAGAATTTTTTTGACAAACTCTAGAAGATTAAAGCTGATATCCCTACCGGCCACAGGAGAAAAATCTTATAGAGGATTAAAGATATCAATGATACCTCACTTGATTGTTAAAAGTAGGTGCATTAGATACCAGGCAAGCCTAATAAATACCAGTATATTCAATGTTCACTGTAGATTTAAAATTTTTGGCCTTTAATGGAACATTATCAAGAGGCCTGAGAATTATGTCGTGTCAGAAAAATGTTGAATATTCAGCTTGAGAAAATATATTATTAATTTTCTTTTAAACTTGGAAAATTTGCAAGTGAATGTATAAAAATGATATTGGAATAAATATACAGAAAATAATTTTTCATCTCAAATGTAAGATTTTAGATGTTTTAAACAGTTTTAAAGATGAGCACAAATTATAACTTTTAAAATAAAGTTAACTCACAAACAGAGGGAATGGTTTTATTTTAACCCTTTGATTAGCATTCATGTACCAGTACGTAAGATCGTGCAACGACCAGCGAGAGCATTCCCTTATATTTACGTTCAACCATTTCTCTCAGATTAGCATTGTCGTACATTTACAATTTGTTTTCTTGAGTATTGTGATATACTCTAGGTTAAATATTTGCAACTATCTGGACAGTGAATGCTACATGGAGTCACCATTCTTTTGTGTCCAAAATACGTGGTTTTCCCACATATTTACAGATTATCTCGAAGTTTGTCCAGTATTTCACAATGAATAGGCGATTGAATAATGAAAAAAGTTCTTTTGTGTCCAACGTCTATAGTTTTTCCCACGTGGTTACAGATCGTTTCAAAGTTTATGCGGTATTTCACAATGAATAGGCGATTGAATGATGAAAAAAGTTCTTTTGTGTCCAACGTCTATGGGTTTTCCCACGTGGTTACAGATCGTTTCAAAGTTTGTGTTTTTACAATGAATAGGTATTTTGCAAAAAAAGTTTTAACAGATAATTTTTAGCAAAGAACTTGTCAATAAACGTAAGGCAAAGTTTGTTTAACATGAGAAAATAAGTTAATAAAAAAAAATTAACAAATATTATAATAATTTAAAAAATTAGAAAAAAAGAAAAACTGTAAAAATCTTTCAAAAATATTTTGCTTCCAGAGGCCATATCAGGGCAGGCACATGTTGCTAATCAAGGGTTAATTGAGTGAAATGAGTTTTATGTAATGTAGTAAGAAAAATACTGACACCCAGTGGCGTAGCCAGGACGATGTTGGGGGGGGGGGAAACGACCCAGAGGATTAGGGGGTAGAACCCGTCGGGAAACTTTTTTACATTTTTATCTTTAGGTCGTCAGGAAGTTGTTTCGCTAAAAACCTAGTGCTGTTTTACAGGGTAATATTTTTCTCCTAAATTCTGAATGAATGAAGACTCAAGTTTTCTATAACAAAGTAGTCAAATAAGGAAAACACTCCACAAAACAAAAATTACGCCAAATAACTATACACCTGCCCCTATTAATAAATAATTATTTATCAAAGGTCTGTAACCAATTGTTTAGTAATAACAATGCATAATACTATTGTATTTTATTAATAATACTATTTTAACTGCTTTTTTACCAGTATCTATGTTTAAGGAATATTTTAGTGAGGATACTGCAAACATTAAAAGATACGTACTTCTAATCAGCTCAAGATTTTAATAAAAATATTCTTAATTTTTAAAGTTAAATTTCAAATTTTCAAAAACTAAATTTAAAATGAAGTTACTTACTCTGCTACACAGTTCCCAGTTTATTTTTGGAACATAAACAAAAGGCAAATGTTTCAGTTCTTTAGCACAACGTTCTGCATTTTTTCCTTCGTGTATGAAATCTAGCTCTTGTTCAAGTGTGTCTCTCAATTCCTGGTGTAAAGTAAATTAATTTTGCATTAGTTTATAATTACAAATATATAAATAGCTGTACACTAAAATACAATTATATACACTTTAATGCCATGCGCATTTTGACAACCTGCGTCAGCATCGTTATTGATACTACTAAAAAATATCAATTCAGTTGCAGTTGATATTTTGTAGCAGTGTCATTGATGATGATTATATTGATCAATGAAATACGTATGATCATAAAGTGTTTATAATTATGAGTTCATGTACATTTATTTACTTAGTTATCACCTAACTCACAAGTCATCTCAAGTATTACTTACTAGTTTATGGAAATAAAATGCTACTTTTTGTGTCAGTTTGAAGAAATGTTTTCCTTACAAAATTAATACAGTAGAACTCCAACCATCTAAAACAATTGGGACCGAGCCCCATTTCCATAAACAAAATTTCGGGTAGCATGATTTAATTTTCAAAAATTGGTGAATTTTAAGTAATTACTGTATGTAAATTGTAAATGGAAGAAACACTTTTTTTTGTTTTTTAAAGCTTTTCCACAAATTGGGTTTCCTATAGAACGTTTCCGCAAAAACCACTTGAAAACCGCATCTTTCAATTCTTGGTTTTTGCTGCCTTCACTGATTTTCTTGAAGAACTTTCATCTTCATTTTCAAGCAATAACAAGAAATTTAAAACTGTAGGTTTACTCCATTTAATTTCTGAAATCGTTAATTTGTACAAGGCTGTACATCTCAGCCAACTATTTACCCCTTTATCTGATTGGTCTATAATTTTTAGACTACAACGAGTCAATTTGTTTTCTTCTAGAACCCATGGTAAACAACAAAACTCACTCACAAAACAAAATAACGAGCCAATGCCAATCAAGAACAAACTACTGAGTTGTGACAAATCTCGGTATTAGACTTTACTGTTTAAAATCTAAGATAAAACTGAACAAGGTGAATCATACTGAAAATATTTAATATGGTGGCATAGTGGTAATGAAAAAAAATTAATGGTTTGATCCAAGTTTTAAATTACACATTAGATGTCTAGATTGGGCATAACTCAACTGTTGGCTCACAGGCATTGAATAGGTTTGGAGAGAAGCATAGATATAATAATAATAATAATGCCTTGGAAATTTTAGAGAAATGATAAAAATAAATTATACAATTTTTAAGATCTAATTTGAAGCTTAAAGAAATTTTGAGTATGTGATGGTAGTTCTTACACCGTTACCACCAACTCAAATTAATGTTTTGAGAATGAAGACTTTTCCAAAATGACAGCATAACAAGTAAGATAAAAGCAGAATTGGTAGATGAATGCACTCAGTATAAGAACTATTGGATTTGGATTTAGAACTTAGAAAATGCAATGAATAACGTTGCATTACTATAGACACAAAATTTTTAAGGAAGAGGGTAAACATTTTAATCTATTATTATTTATAAGTATATAATCAAACTTACAATTTTATTGACTGGTTCTTGTTGTCCTTTTCATAAAACCTATTATTATACAAACAATAAAACCTTGTTTTATTTACAGTAAGTATTCTCATTTTAAACTTTCTTTATTTGAAATATTTTTTCCAAATAGAGTTTAATAGCACCTCTCAAAATTTCATTATAACAAAACACCATTGTAGAAACTTAAAATTTGTTAAATAGAAAGTCTATCTATTATAAAGTAAAATACTTATCAACTACAAGAAAATTTAACAATCAAATACATTTTAAGCACATAAAATATATAAGGGTAAATATTTTTAAAATTTGGTTTTATCATTATATTGTTTTTCAAATCTTGCATTTTTTCATGTTGGTATTCAATTGAAAATAATTTTTTTGCAAAAGCTGTCTAGTGGTATTGGTAATAATTTAACAATAGGTGGTAGTTTATAGGTGGACTTTTACAAAATACATCTAGGTAAAATCTCAAGGACTTCTGTTTAACGGATAAAAAAAAAAAATAAGAAATGCAAAAAAGTATATGTATACTGCGGACCACTTAACAGTGAACTTGGCCCCGAGAGATTGCAGTAAGCAAAAAGGAGGGGGGGTATAGAAGGTCAGTATAAAAACTTTCCTAAAAACATGACAAGAACTGTCAAAACACTCATGGTAATTATAAAACTATGTCTAATCAGTTTCTGTACAATGTGCTGCTGATCGCAGTTTCTGTAATTTTGCAATGAATAATCGTTTCTTATATAAAGCTGTTGATGTATAGCACATTCTTGAATAAGTAACATGTTTTCAGAAGTGGTAATCTCTCAAGGCTAAGTTCACAGTTATGGTCCGCACTATACTTAGTACATATTACAAAGTAAGATGTTATATAGAAAATTAAAATAAGAATCTAATATTAAGAGATTTAACCTATTCACTTATCTAAATTATTAAATACATAAAAAAATACTAATGAGAAGAAATAGTTATCTTACAATTAAAACCCATTCGAAATCAAATTTGGGAAATATGAATCCTGCTACTTTCAGTAAAAACTGCACTGTTGCCACATCTCCTGCAAACCTATCTTGCAAGTCTATATACTGTGCTTTTACAGCAACACTTAATCCTTCTTTGGTTTCGGCTCTAAATACCTATAAAACAATAAAATATTTTCTTAATTAATCTTTAATAACTATTTAAGATTAATAAATAATATTAGTAAACAAAGCTAAATATTCCAGTGTTATAAAACAGCAGCCAATTAAAAAAAAAAAACATTTATATATTGTTCATTTCAAGTACAGTAGAGTCTCAATAGTTCAAGGTAGATTGAACCAAGACCCCCTCGGTTTAACGAAAACTTGTATTAGATGGAAATACGTTCTTGTGCACTAAGAATGCACAAAATATGTTTATAGAACCGTATTGATTACAGTACCTAGATAAACTAATGTTGCTTTGGAATACATTGTTCATTACGATTGATCCTTTTTTTGGAAAAAGTTATAGTGTCTTCTGGATCTGCTTATCAGATTGTTCCCGTGCTGCAGTGTCACGTAGACGTCTTACTAGAAGCACATCTGTTGCTGTGGTGTCTGTTATTCAATATAGCATAGTACAGTTTCCAAGAGGGTCGTTCCTTCACTGTGACTAATTTTCCCTTCTTGTACTGCCTCGGTCGAACCTTCATCTTTATGCTCGTCCTGTCTGCCTTCAGTAGTTTCTTGTACCATTTCAATTTGTTGTACCATGTATTATCATTACTTACATTCTTCCTTACTCATCCATTGACTTAGGTCCATATCATCAACATTTTCACAACCTGGAAATTTCTTGATAAGAAATGTTAAATCTGTTTCTTCTTGTGGATCAATGATACAGCAACAGTTTTATTACGACTCAGGACTTTTATCCATGTCTTACTTGATGTTTCTTCTTTTATTTCATTCCATGATTCAGCTATATAGTACACAACTTCCTTAAGTATATTTTTTTTAGAAAGCCTACAATGTTTTCTTCCCCTTCTCAAAAGAGATTGTAAAAAGTACTTATTTCATACATTCCAGAACACCGTGATCCATTGGTCGGATTAGGCTTGTAACATTTAAGGGTAGAAATAAAGCACAGATATCATCGGACCACAGTTGATCTTCATCGCGATACAATGATGCATTGTCTAAAAACATTGCAAATCTAATAATTTTAATTTTTTTTCAAATAAATAAAATAGCCTGAAATAGATATAAGCTTGAATTTAACGGAACCTCGGAAAATTGGGACTCGGATTTTTAAGACTCTACCATACAGGATTCACTTTGAATTCAAATATTGCCAATAAAATAACCAATGCCTGACAAAGCCATAGAGCTGTCAGGACGTAGACGTCCTATGCTCTAGAAGTTTCCTTGTGTGATGTTAAAGTCTTGGAAATTCAGTTAGAGCTATGTAGCAGATTTCCTTTAAGAAAGTGCCCATGTGAAACAAACTCTTTGCGCAACAGATGAGTTTTGCTGCAATATTTAACCACTTTACCTTATTCAAGTTTTGACTGCTTTAGCGAGAGAGTTTACAATCGATGAAGAACTGTGTGATAGCTTACCGCCTTTGTTTTAGACTCAAATGTCCAATGACTCATTCCCTTTGTGTCATTGATTTTAATGACTGTACAAGATTTATTCCTCGAATAATATAAAACTTATAAGCATACATGTTCGAAATCTTCAAATTCAACCAAACTACAAGAAAACTTCACCTTTTCTGTAGGTTTAGGATTACTATACACCGTGATATTTTGGTAATATTTGCAGCATTGACAACTTGCTTAAAGCTTGCCTAGTCCTATGGGAGTTTATTTTCATACATTAAAATTAAGCTGTCATACATAAAACAGTTACTATAGTAAAAAAATAAAAACCACAATCACAATTTGGTTACTTGTTGTAATTATCTTGAATTCACTGATTAAATTACAAGTAACTATTACGTAACCAAGTAAAAATTTTTGAACTTACTAGCTGAAGCATTTCGAAAAAATCGTTTCATTGACAAAGCCGACCCGCTATTAAGGGTCAGACCCACTACCCAGGGCCGGTTTTATCAATGAAACGGTTGTTTTGAAATGCGTTAGCAAGTAAGTTCAAAAGTTTTCACTCAGTTTCATAATAATTACTTACAATCATAATTTGTTTATTTTAAACTAATTGATGATTGATGAACTTAAATTTCATGAGCAAAATTTGTTATTAAAAAATATACAGACCAAATATTTCTGATTTACTTGAGTTATAAAGTCTTGCAATAAATAGGAATAATAAACTGCATAAGCATACAAATTTTATAACTGAGATTTACAAATTCAAATCTCGCTAATTAATGTTATTTTTCCTCATAAGATACTTACTTGGGCTAAGCTAGCTGCAGCAATGGGCTCTTCCTGGAATGATTTAAATATTTCTGAATGAGGTTTTCCAAAATCTTCCAAAAATAACTGTTTGACTTCTCCTTTGCTTCTTTTTAAACATTTATCTTGGAGAGCCTGTAAATAAAGGTTATTTGCTCAGCTTCAATAGGAATTTATTTCTATACTCAATTTTTATGAACATAACACAAATAAATATAAAAATATTGCAACTTCATTCTGTTGAATGTCAAGTAAAGGTTAAACAGGTAACAGCATTTTTTAAAGTTAATTCCTGCTTAGGTCAACAAAGGAAATTTTTATTTGAGTTACATTTTAGTAAATAATACAATTAATATAAATAAAGTAGCATAACTCATGTGTTAAAACAGCTGTTCTATCACATAACCTATAACATAAAATCAGCTGTTTTATGAAATCATATGTTATCACTCATTTTAAGCTAAATGGGACAAAATAACATTGCATACCTTCCCCTTTTGTGAAAAGTTTTTCTCTTATATAAAACTAAATTTAATCCTTAATTAAAATTTAATTAATGAATTAATATTTGAAAAAACTATTAACATCAAGTGTTATCTACTATAATTAAAAAAAATGTATTTAACTGAATAAATAGTATTTTATTAACGATTGAAAATTTGAACAAGATATATATAGAGTGTGAACTAATAGAAGTTCATTAAGAAGGTTAGATCTACCTCTTTCGGTAGTTTGTTTTGTAAATGACCTCTGAGGACGATTGCTGAGCAATTGAAATATACATAAGGTATTAAATAAATGAAAAAGTTATTTGCAGTATAGAAGTTTCATTTATTTAAAATAAAAATTACGCCACAGTTGATTTATACAGTTGTTTTACATTACTATTGTTATTAAATGAAGCTGTAATTGATATTTATGCACAAGGTTGCTTTATAAGAAATTTGTCAACTAACACACTTTTGTTATAACGTAGATACTGAACTGATGATTGTCCTCCATCCATGAATTTCTATGACAAGTTAACTGTACCTATTTAAAGTGCATTTCATTTGGTGTTTTTTAATTTCTTCAAACTGTGAATCAAATAGATAAGGCGTTAAGTTGAAGTTTAGAATTAAGTTCTGAAAATATATTAATGAAACATGATTATTTACGAGCCTATCTGAGTTACACAGATGCTGTTACACAATACTGAGTATTTCCATTATTTTTGAAATTATAGTTTTATTTTTACTTCCATTAATATACACAACTTACAATTGCCTATATTTTAATGTAGGTTTTATTTAGCCCTAAATAATTGAAATTATTTAAGATAAAGAACTTAAAAATTCATCCATGAGTCTTAAAAGAACTGCTATGTCACATCTCATACGTGATTTCTCATCATGCTTTATAATAAAATAAATCTGCTTTAAATAATAAAATAAATTTGAAAAAAACTATAAACTTTCTAAATTTTAAAGTAGCATTGACACAAGCCGTGAATTAATTACTGAATTTAAACAAGCTTTTTGTTTATTTCAATTGTTTTACTGTAAAAAACGGGTTTTAAAAAATGTCATCAATTGCAATCATGGTTATATTTAGTCTTAATTATCTTAGTGTGATTATTTAACTGTTGACAAACATTTGACATGTACTGTATAAGACACGTTCATTATTTGAACATGAAATCCTCAGTGTTCTAATCAACCAAGTAAACATTGTAACTGGAGTGGGGAATACTATACCAACATGATCTAGAAGGGAAATAAAGACTATCATTATTAATTATCTATTATACCTAAGCACGAGTGACTCTCATGTCTTGGCTTTCAGTTCATAATGGGCACATAGTCAGACTTGTGTGTCTCCCTCAATGGTTTAAGGCATCTGAACACACTGCATGTATACTAATATAATATATAAAATAGGTTTCTTTTATTAAAAACCTATCATTAGTAAAAAAAGTTTTTTTCCTTTTATTTAAAGAAGTATAAAATTATTAGAAATTAAAAACAGTTTATAGTAATGAACAACTGTGACAAGTTGATAAATACCTTTAAAGTTACTAAATACTCTTTTGGCAATATATGGTCCATAGAAACAAGTCCTTGGCCCAGCTTAATGTACAGGCCTCCATTTTTTAGACATCCTTGAAGAATCTTGTCAGCAGCTCGTTGATGGACTTTAGTTATTGCTTCTTCATACTCGTTACTTCCTTCATTCATGCCTAGCAGTGACCACCAATAATCCAATGAAATGACTGCACATATTGATGATGACCTGAGATAAGTTATGAGATGGGTTAAAATTCTATTTTCCATAAATTACTGCTCTTAATTTTCTAAATAAGTCAATTATTTTACCTTTTTAATCAATGAATTCAAACTTAGAAAGAAAATACAATATAACTACAAGAATTAAAAGTTTATTATTTAAAACTATTAAAACTTACTAACTATAAAACACTTTTAAAGATATTAATTAATACAACACCATGGAGAAGGGTTGCCAGAGCCTTAAAGAGGTTTGACTTCTTAATAGTTGAAGACCATTAAAGAGCTCTTCAGTCAAAAAGACAATCATCTGATATCATCTGGAGATTCGATATGATGTAAAGGTTCATGGACACAAAAAGAAACATGCAACACCAAAAATAAATTTTAAACAAATTACACAATATTATATGATTCAGCACACAATAGATCTTTAATTAAATAAATAGGGTTGATTAATTTAAACATTTGAATTTTTATAATGAACTTGACAGCTAAAAGCTAACTTTGAGAATCTTTCAAATATACCAATTGTACTGATTATTGTTTTTTTTTTTTTGGACAGGTAAGATTCAAATGAAACTTTCCAAATTAGTATTAACAAATTATGCTTTATAAATAAATTAACTCTTCCAAAATAATGTTGATAATACTTGACAAAATGGAGATCGATACACAGCTGTTTTTCAATACGAGCAGTGAGAATCAGAAATGGAACTAGTCGGTATCGTTGTCTAACCTAAAAAAAATCAGTTGGCATGACAAATTTAGTGTATGGAAAAACAATGATAATATCAAATTCATATTTCTTCAAAATAAATAATGTATATGAAAGAAAAGGTGGGTAGAAATCCCATACTCATGATGGTGCAGCGGTACTGTAAATTCCCACGGTTTTGCCTCACCAATGTTATTTTGCCATTTGGTGGCTAGCATTTCTTGAGAACAAAGTGTATATGAACTTTGTAACGGGTGTGGCCTGTCTTTGTGAAGAGTTAGTTTTCAAGTGATGCCTTTTAATTTGTTGTAATACATCCTAATATTTGGATTATTTTTATGTTTTCTCTGTATATTATATTAGAATTATATATTAAAAAGAATGATTGTTTCATTATCTAGACAAAATGCAATGAATCCTAATGATAATGACTGATAAGCAAACAAATGACATCAGCGATTATGACCTGAGTGGGAGGAAAGTGACCACTTGGATGATGATGATTTTTCCAATTCTAAACAGTCCTGTTTTATGCAGGAGTTTTGCTTAATTGTATTTATGGATGAAAATATATTCAAAGTAACACTGCCTCACAACAATAAACCATTGATTTGATTTACCCTGTGAGTTGATGTAATTTTTTGTAGAATATTGTTCGAGAAACTAATAAATATGCATTTGAAATCCAAAGCCGTCTCTGACTAAATATTCTAGAATTAACTGCTAGAAAGATTTAAGTGTAGTTGAACTTAAAATATTTATACATCTATTGGTACATGTGGGAACCATAAGACTCAACTAAAAACAGGACTACTGGAAGATATCTAGATTATTTGATTTGAAATGTTTTGTGAACAAATGAATAGAGATAGATTTCTTCTCAATATGAGGTGTTTCACTTTTCAAGAGACGAAGGTCCTGAGGACAAAGAACAACACAACCGGTTGAACTAAGTCCAGTTTCTGGCTGTTTTTTTTAACCAGAAAATGAGTTATATATATATTACCCATGCAAAGAGCTTTCCCTTGATGGTACTGTGGAGAAGGCATTTCCTATTTTGGCAATGTATGAAGGGCAAGCGGCATAAATATTTCATTACACTATACTCAGTTTGTGAGCCTCATGACATTGTGGTTCGGTTCAAATGCTGTGAACTCTAGAAAGCAAGAGGTGTTAAGGGGCAAAGACACGCCTCAAACATTGCTATGCATTTGATGTTGGGTAAACTGAATTTAGGTCACTTGTTATATATGGATAACTTTTCATTGTTCCTCTTGCTTCAAAACTATTAGACAATATTTACTGTAATCGGACCCATAGAATATACAGAAAGTTCATTCCAGATGATGTGAAATCAACAAAACTGAACAAAGGGGAAACAGTCACAGGGTATGCTGAAGGCATTGTGAAGGGTAAATGGAAAGATAAGAGTTTTAACTGAAGATGACAACAACCATATCATATTGTGAAACTGGTGTAATGCACAGTAAGGAGCCGTTGGGTATGGTGCAAATCAATGCCAACATAAAAGGGGTAGATAGAAGTTACCAAATGCTCGTCTATTACCCCAATGGTCACAAATCTATACGTTGTTATAAGAAGATTATCTTCTACAAATGATAATTGTAAATGCCTTCAAACTGTATGACTTTTACCTAGAGGTGATCAATGCACTGTTGCCTCCCAACCAAGAAAATCTTTTATCCCCGTAACCCCTTTAACGTTTCCTTGACTAGAACAAGTAACTCCTGGGAAAGAGATGTCAGCAGTGCAAATGAAAAAAATGCATATTCCTTATACAAGAATGGTCAATGGTCTGGTGAACTGCCTCTTTGTGCAGTGACTTGATTTGAAAAGCACCACGTGAAAATTCAAGAATAAGTGCCATAAAAATTAGGCCTAAGGTTGTAAATATGTATATAAAATAAATATATAGTATAGAGGAGTATAAATATCTTCTGTTAATGACATCATTGTAGTGTGTACCTAGCTCTGACACTAAGTACACACTTGGATTATTATAACGTCATTTCAAACAAATAAAAGAAGTACACAAGACTCACTAATTAGTCATTTATTTACTCATACGCGTTTCAATGACAAGTCATCATCATCAGTGAGTTTTGCTACTATAAACTCTAACTTACAACTTAGAGTTAAACAAGTTGTAAGTTAGAGTTTCTAGTAGCAACACTCACTGATAATGACTTTGTCATTGAAACGCGTATAAGTAAATAAATGATTAATTTGTGAATCTTGTGTATGTCTTTTTTTGTTTTAGCAAAATATTTATTAGAAATTTAGTTTTTAGAAATTCTGCTAAAGTATAAAGGGAATAAATATACCTTGTTGTTTTCTGTTTTTGCAGTATAATTTATCATTTAGAACTTATACCAAAGACACTTTCTCTTGCTTGGTAAAATTATTCACTGTGTGCCATTTTTAGTAGCAGTGAAATATTATTTTTTTGCAAGTGGCTATCAATAATAATTTGTTCTAAGTGATCACAGTAAACAGCAAACATTAAATACCTACTAAGAATGTTCTTTCATGTTATTTAATAGTTTTATTTGCTAACTAAAATTTTACTACTGATTAAATAAATCTCAACAAAGAACATACAAGAAAATGGCAATTCGCCTAAATGTACTGTTAAAACTATCTTAAATTAATTTATATACCTTACAAAACGTGTTATTCCTCCAAAAGTTAATTTGTACAGTCGTTTTTGCTGTGGACTGAGACTGTAATATCCTACAGTTCCTGCTATCACAGCAATTGATCCATATTTTAATAAATGTCTTTTAGATATATTTCTCTGTGCACTATTATGTTTTGTATTTATATGAACACAACGATGGCATACACTGGGTAATCTTTTAAGAAAATTCAAGCCTAATGCCATTCTAGCATTACTGTCCTGTAAATAAAAAGTAATTAGTTGTAATTAATTTAAAATTTGACTAAACACTTGTAATATTTACAAACTTGCCTATAGTAGCACTTACTTATGTTTGTTGAGGGCGCTCGTTTCTGGAGATGTGTCTCATTGTCAACTCAGACCGTAACTCCAGACAATGGGACACATCTCCCGAAACCGCTGTCCTCAACAAACATAAGTAAGTGCTATTATAGGCAAGTTTGTAAATATTTACAAGTGTTTAGTAAAAACTAGTAGCTCACGAGAAGATGGACTCAACAAATATTAAAAGGGAGTTACGGTCTGAGTTGACCCGAAACGGCCGTTCTCAACAAACAAAGTAAGTGCTACTATAGGCAAGTTTAAAACATTAAAAGTGTAAGTGAAATATTAAAATTTGAACAAAATCAAAATATTAAATCATGTACTTCATTTGGTAAATACGAAATAATTAGACTTACTAGCAAATAAAATTACAAAACTATCATAGATAATTATTAGATTTCTTATGTAATATTTAAAGTAATAAACGCTGGTATTTTTGTGGGTATTTAATTTCTGCTCTGTTAAACCAGAATATCAAGTTATGTCTTCATAACAACTTGAAGCAACAGACATGTAAATATTTAATTTAAATCTATAAAACCTCCTAACCAAAAGTATTTTTTTTTTACTTATTATGACCATGAAGTTGTGATCATAGCAATTCGAAGCAATTTACTTGTGGTTAAGAGGTTTTTTTGTTTAGTTAGATGTAATTATTATTAATTACTTAAAATTTGGAAGTTACAAATGTATTGTAAGTTACAAATTGTATTAATGAATATTAATTAACTGTCAATGGTTTAGTTTAGAGTGAAATTTTTTTTCCGAAAAAAATATCTTTCTCAGATGTTATTAACATTTTGCTAGACCTTCATCTTGGACTGTGGGTTTACGTTGTGTTAGCCAAATTTTAAATATGTGTTTAAACAATGTCCATTGTTATCAACACCTAAATTTATATTTGTTTATAACTAAATCTATCTTAACTTTATTGTAAAATAGCATTGTTTCAGTTGTAATTAGATTGATTAGCTGTCATTTAACAAGTTATGTTATGCTTGTATGGTGATATTTAACCACTATTTATATTAATCACTTTAACATTAGTTTATGACCATCCGAAATTTAAATTTTGTAAATTTGAGAAAACTTACTGAGACAGAACGTTTTCGATCGCTATGTGGCGATCTTCATCAGTATCTTCTGCTTGGAGATGTTGGGTTAAGCGGTGACGGTTTTAAAGGCAGGTTTTCGATAGTATCAAAGAAAATGTTTGATTTGTATTGTGTTTGTTCGTTTAATATGTTTGTACTTTGTGTGTCTATAAATATATTGTTCTAGTGTGTTGAGATGTGGTCCTTTTTTATTGATGTGTAAGATTTCTAGGTTATGGTAAATGTCTGTGTATTTGTGTTCTGTTTCTTTTATGTTATTGTAAAATGCTGATTTGATGTTGTTTGTGTTCCGCGACTCTTTGTTTAAAGCTATGATCTGTTTGTCCAATGTAGAATTTGCTACATCTGTCACAGCTTAGTTTGTATACGCCTGGTGCTTGTAGTTTATCTTTGTAGTTTACAAAATCTAAAGTTCGGATTGTCATAAACTAATGTTAAAGTGATTAATTAAGATTCACCAAGCGTAATGGTCTGCAAAACTCAAGAGCACTATTTATAGTTTGTGACATTTAAAATAACTTGTTTAGAATGTATTGTTCAATAAGATATGGGGAAAAAATCAAAGACAGTGGGTTATTGGTAAATTTTTACCATAAACTACCTCGTATCTATGGTGGATGACTATAACTATCTTATAATATGTGTCTATTTTCTTAGACCAATAGAAAAATCATATCACACCTACAAAGAATATATATAAATCACAATATTCAATCAAACTTTGCTGAATGCTACATCTCCACAAACTATAAGTACATACACAATTTCACTAGACTATAAATTAAAACAATGTACGGTCTGAGTTTACAATGGGACACATCTCCTGAAACAGCTGTCCTCAACAAATATAAGTAAGTTTTACTACAGGCAAATTTGTAAAATGTTTACAAGTGTTTTAGTGAAAACTAGTAGCTCACGTGAAGATGGAATCAACAAATATAAAAACAATGTACCTAACTTATCCTAACAATAATAATATTTCAAATTACACATAACCCAATAATTAAATTCCACTAAACTATTATCAAGGTAAAAAGGTTTATATCTTAATAATTTTTATGAATAAAATTATTTGTCACTTTATGTACATATACTATGATATACATGACTTTTATATGCAGGAGAGCTACTTGAAAGATACAGAGTTTTCCATATCTTTTTTCACCAAGAAAACACTTGAGTTTTAAAAATTTATTGACCATTTTTTGTTTACACTCATTAATTAAAACAAAATGTAATTACAAATTGCAACTCAAATAACCTATATTCTGTTTAGAAAATTTTTAAACAAGAAAAAAAAATCAACGAATATTCTCTTGGCATTTTACTATAAAATTTGTTTTTAATGGACAGAAAACCTTACTTACCCAATATAAAATACACTCAAACTAACACTGAAGAAAAGTAGACCTTGGATTTAATTTGGTTTATCAAGAGAAAGTTCACATTGCAGTGGTGAAAGTTTCAAAAATAACCTACAAAACCGTATGCGATAAATTCTACCATTACGTCAAAATATCAAAAGTTTGTTCCCTCCGTTTGTCAAATTTCAAATAATTAAAATGTACAGAATACATAATATAATAATGGGAAAAATATTATAATTTTTTTGTGAATGTGTGAAATCTTTTGGGAGACATTTCACGGTAGAATGAGCTTCCAAGTAGCATCTAGACACAAACTTATTTTTGTTTCTCCACTAACATCAAGTTCTTAATTAATGAAATGTCAATTATTTTTTTAATTTATATTTTTTGTCTGTTCATAATTTATAAACTAAATTTTGTTCCAAAATTTTCTAAATTAGACTTTGGGGAACAGAAACATTATTTTTAATTTAATACTGTAGAAATTCTAAAGAGCCAATCAGAGCTCACCATTACGAGGGCGGTTTTTTTAAAATTTGTTGTAAGTTCTAGTTTGCTGTGTTTTTAATTAATTTTTCAGAAGTTATTCTATAATTTTAGCTTTTACGAAAGCTATTATTACTAAGTATTAAAGTATTGTATAATTAATGTACGTTTTTTTACTGCAAAGTTATATTGGTTGATTAAATATTTATAATTATTCTGGTTTTTGTAACAGATTGTATCAACAGGATCATTTAATAATAAATACATAAAAATCTCTTAACCATAAACTTTCTTTATTTTACCCCTATGAACATTTCAGTTACCAAATAACCATCCTCAGAGGGATAACTTACAAAGACTGAATAACTCTACAAAAATACCTAAGATGCTGCGGCAATCGGAGGGGGTAAGTAGTTCCCTAGATTATAAATAAGGTATTTTTATAAAGTTATTCAATCTTTCTATGTTATCCCTCTGAAGATGGTTACTTGGTAACTGAAATGTTCATAAGGGTAAAATAAAGAATGTTTGTGTTTGAGAGGTTTTTATGTATTTATTATTAAATTCAACCTCAGTATATTCCTGATAAATAGTATCAGGATCATTTCTGTAGTAGGCCTCTAGGTTATGTGGATTCTATAAACATGCATCATGAAATGTTTTTTTTTTTTGTTAAAAAGTTATTTTGAATGAACTCATTAATGGTGGCAGTGAACTGACGACTATGATTACCTATCTGAAGTAAAACACCAAAGGTATTGATAATATTATGGTCATGGTGTGATGAGTAGGTATTGGTAAGGTATTTCAACATTAGCCATGTTAAACATACTATTATAAAACAGTTTAATAGTCCTTATGTAATAGTATTGATATAAATAACTTATGCAGTGATTCTTTAGCATTCTAAGGCACAGATGTTCTACATGATGTAAATGAACCATTTGGTTATAATACACAAAAATTTAAAGAAATATTCCATGTAAAGTACCAGAGTTGGAGAATCACTAATTTAATAGACATCTGTATCATAATACAGAGACTGAAACCTAAGGAGCCACCCGGTCTTGACTCCATTAACCTCACCTCACTTAAAAACTTTCCACCCAACCTTATTTCCCACCTGCACCTTATCTTCAATGCCTCCAACAGGCTACATCACTCTCCCTCCTGGTGGAAAAGAGTAAAAATTATCCTTATCCAAAAATCCCACAAACCACTCAACCATATTAACAGCTACTGGCCTACCTCCCTTATCCCAATCATCTAAAGTATTTGAACATCTCCTAAATTTCCCCAATTTTGGAAAGAGTTATTAGATAGAAGGGGAATTTGCGATATGAAGGGGGCACTCCACTATTCAGCAGTTGCTGAGAGTCTCCAACAAGAGACTGTCATCTTGAACTCCTATACAAATTGGCCACCAGCCATCTTCCTTCTTAAACTGTGTTCTACTCCTCTAACATTTCTCTTTCTCTCCAACAGTAACTTCACAGTTGAAATCAAAGGCAGCCTTTTCTTCTTCAGGTACATCTCTACTGAAAAACCACAGGAATTTGTCCTTGGCTCTCTCCTCTCCCTACGTTACACCAACGACAATCTTCTATTCTTATATGTGGATGATACCATGCTGTTTTGCAACTTCTAGAGTATTCCTAAAGGTAACAAGAACATTGATAGAAACTGAACATCCTGTCATTTTTGACTCTGGAAATGAAGAGTAATGTTTTGTGTACATTACTATTTAGTTACCTGTACACAAAAGTTGAAAGAGTTTAAATCAGTGTGAGATATGGTAAACGATTTTATAACCAAACTTAGAGATAAACAAATGAAAAGCATTAAATTCTTCGAAATCTATCAGTAATCAAGACTTTTGCAATAAGTTAAATCCTCCCAAAATATATTATTAAATACTTTTTAGTTATTCATTACTGACTAGAAACTGTTTAGTTTTGCTATTTTAACGCTTTGCACAATGTTGAAATACTATTTATACTCTCTTAATCGTACTTATTTCGCGCTTGATAGAAGATTATACAGTAAAATTTCCAAATGAAAAGAACAAGGAACAAATAATAATATAAAATTACTATATTTTGAATAATTGCGTTTGCCCCTGCAATTGTAGCTACCACTTACAAAAGTATGTTATTAGTTGCCTCTACACAAAAGTTGAAGGCGTTTATAGCATTGCTTGTAAAACATACTAAACTATTTGTCCAAACTTAGAGATCGAGGGGTAAGGAATGGAATATAGTTATTTCGTCTCATTTGGCTTAAAATAAGTGATACATAAGATTTCATAAAACAGATGATTATATATGCTAGAACAGAACATACCTCAAATTGGTTGGTTATGTGGTAGTACAGATGTTTTAATGCATGAGTTATATTAATTGTAATTGTGTTGATAAAAAGTAACTAAAATAAAATTTTCGTTATTGACCTAAGTAGAAATTTACTTTAAAATTTTGTCTTATATTACTTGTTTATTAAAAGTTAAAAGTATCGGTAAATATTATACAAATTAAGAAAGCAAAATTAATAAAACATCTAAATATTTCATTTAGGTATTAACAATAAATAAGTAACATAATTAAAAAAAAAGTCAGTTTCTACTTAATCAACAAAGAAAAAATTTATTTTAGTTTCTTTTTATACTATAATTACAGTTAATAGAAATATGTATATACATAATATGTCAGAATAACAATATTAAGTGGTCAAATAGAAAGCGAATATCCTTGCAATTTTCCATTTCCTTTTTATGTATGGTGTTAGACTATTATTTTTATTTGTTACTATTTATACGTTTTTTTCGTTGTTTGCGTTGTGTTGTAGTTTCTTTTTGCTTTCCTTTCTCATTCTCCGTTTGTGAAGCAAGGTTCAATAACGTTAATCCGGTTTATTTGTTTATTTTATTATTTTCATTTATTTTCAATCATAAAGCAAAATTTATGATATTTTGTGGTAACCATGGCAACAAATTAAGGTAGTGTAATGAGCATTTCAATGACAAGCAGATGAGAGCAAAAAAATGGATATATAACTTTGAGATATATATATATATATATATATATATATATATATATATATATATATATATATATATATATATTTCCAGCTATGGAAAAATTGGATCAGTGCCAACGCGCTAAACTTCGAATATGAAGATACTCAGTACGAATTCGATTTAAACCCTCTAAATTGTATAGTTTAATTATTGAATAAATATTTGAAAAAAACTATATTAACATCAATTGTCATCCGCTATTGGTTAAAAGAAATTTATTTGAACCTAATTGGATGAATAAAAACGTATTTTATTAACGATTTAATATTTGTACAAGATATATATATATATATATATATATATATATATATATATATATATATATATATATATATATATAAGGAGAGTGTGAGCAAATAGAAAGAATTGAAAAAATGTAGCTTAGGATATTAACAAAGCAGTATAACGCATAAGTATATTTACCATTAACGTGTTAAGAAATAACATAATTTTTCGTCATAGATTTTAACTTTTTTTTGTGTTTACATACTTGTGAAATTCAAAAGATCTAGTGTGTTAAAAAATAGTTTTATGGTTGATGTGGGCGGTTTCTATTATGTGGTTAGCAAAATATTAATCGGTGTCATATTTCGTAGGAAGCACGAGTTCTTTAAATCGTTTTAAAAGATGCAATTTGTTTACCCAATGTAGATTTTGTCCATTCTGTTCAGTTTAGTTTGTATACTCACTTAAACTTGGTGATTACAGTTTATCTTTTCGTTTTGTACTGTACGTTGTGTTATAGTTAGATTCTTTAAACGCTGCCATGTACTGTAATTCTCTAATATTTGAACGATTTTGATTGAGGTTTTGTTTATGCGTTGATTGTGATAAATTTCTTTCCGGCCGTATTGAAAGAAACTTGTCTTTAAAACCGCTACCGCCCAGTTCAATAAACGCGGTGAACAGCGGTGAACATAAGCGACTACGCCAGCGGCGTAAGTCGGTTGGCGGGAACGAAAATATTTGGTCACAGAACTTTTATATAAATTTACATAGAATTTAAATTCGGCAGGGCGTTAGTTTGTTTTGTTTATACGTGATCATTGAAAATTTAAAAAATGTCCAACATAATGTTTTTAAGTAATGCAACATTATTAGAAGAAGTTTTATTACGATATCACAGAATATTTATTTGCAATAAGTCAATACTAACTCCCTATTGTGATTAAACTCTCTTGTGTTCTTCATGTTATAGTGTCTATGTCCAAATTAAAACACATTTCAACGTATTTATCAACGATTGAAAATTTGTACAAGATATATATCAGGAGAGTGTAAGCTAATAGAAGGAATTTATTAATACATTAAATATTATTAAATACGTAAATATAAATGTATTCCGCTTCTAAAACAATAATGGGG
>JBAIZL010000011.1:1455000-1542500 GCA_036971475.1 Prosapia bicincta | reverse complement strand
ATTTCTTTGATAAATAAAATTACACCATTTTAAGTATATATTATATTATGAGCAGCCCATGTTAAAATTCTAATAAATCTCCTGCTTTTGAACTTTGGAGGGTCCAAGTCAGTGCTTCTTACACACTTCTACATCCAAAAGTTGGTCATACCGATTTTGACTAATAAAAATATGGTCACCGTATCTAGAGGGGACTGGCGGCCAACTTAGCTTTCCACCCCCCATTAGCAATATGCTGCCCTCATAAGTGCGAACGTAAGCGTTTGCAAGTCCTCTGCCGTTAAAGTCTCTACACAAAGCTGACATGTTTTGGATACCACCATCTTCTAGAACCACTGTTGTACTGACCATTCTGCAAAGCAAGAAGGTACATACCGTTTTGGGAGTTTAAAAAGAAAAATTGTTTACGAAGAAGTTTAAGAAAATTGTTTTATGAAAATAATTTCATATTGATTGTAACTTGAACTTATTTGTGTTACATTTAGAGGTCTTTGAATAAATCTGATTAAAGTCCTTCCATTACTTCACACTCTCCTTATATATATATATATATATATCAGGGTGCGGCAGCATAACTTCCTTTTTTGAAAACTCAATAAAAACTATTGTATGCATCTGAAAATATTTATTTATTTTTTATAATGTTGGTACATGTCTAAAGTTTTTATTTACATTGTTTTGAAGATCACATCTGTTAGGTGACGTCCCTCATTCTCCATACATTGCGTAAACCGATTTCTGGCGTTTGTCATGACTCTTGTTAGCGTAGCAGGTGTTATGTTGGCAATTTCTTCTTGGATGTTGGTCTTCAAATCTTGTAGGGTTCTTGGACAGTTCACATAAACACGGGATTTCAAAAAACCCCATAGAAAAAAATCACAAGGGGACAGATCGGGAGAGCGTGCCGGCCATTCCAAATCGCCTCTAATTGAGATAAGGCGCTCTGGAAAGTGATCCCTTAAAACAGCCATAGATGCTCTTGAAGTGTGTGCTGTTGCACCGTCTTGTTGGAACCAAGTGTCCCCCAAATCCAACTCTTCTAGCCGTGAGAAAAAAAAATTCTGTAGCAGTTTACATACCGGTCCGAATTCACTGTCACTGTAACCTCATTTTCCTCAAAAAACCAGGAACCAATAATTCCAGCTGAGGAAATTGCACACCACACTGTGACTTTGGGTGAATGCAAAGGCCTTTGATGCAATTCTTGAGGGTTTTTGTCAGCCCAGTAGCGCATGTTTTGTTTGTTAACCGACCCACACAAATGAAAATGGGCTTCATCGCTAAAAAAACAATAGCACCCTCGGGAACGACATCAAGAAGAAGCTCACACGCGTTCATCCGAGAATTGAAGTCACGTTCTGAAAGTTCCTGCACTATCGCCATCTTATAGGGATGAAAATGAAGATCATCACGAAGAATTCTTCTCACAGAACGATCGGATAGTCCAAGGGCAGATGCGTGTTTACGCGCAGAACGCCGTGGTGATCGCAACATTGACGCTCTCACTGCTTCAATGTTCTCAGGTGATCTAACGGGCCGAGGGACTCCAGTTCTTCGTTTTATCGCACTTGCAGTTTGTCTGAATGTAGTGACCCATGTAACAATTGAGTTGCGGTCTGGGACGGGAGCCAACGGGGCTAAATTAAAGTGATTCCGAAATGCTCGCTGTGTTGCAATAACCGAACATCCGCTTGAAAAGTAGGCCTCAATGGCAAAGGCATGCTCCTCACTATTCCAAAGTATGATGGCGACTGAAACGTGTTGGGACAAAACTTTACTGTACCCCCTCTTGAACGAGATCACTAGCGCTCTGCTATGACATCAACTAACTGAATGGCGAGCATTTAAAAAAAGGAAGTTATGCTGCCGCACCCCATGGATGACAATTAATGTTAATACAGTTTTTTCAAATATTTATTCAATTATTTAAATTTAAAAATTTGATGTCCCGGTAGGATTCGAACTGTGGATCTACATGTTTGAAAACCAGCACTTTTAGCTCTGAGCTAACTTTCTCAGAGCTAAAAATTGCTTACATTTGTACTCTATGAAATTATAAGATAAATGTTCTTTGCACTAGGTTAGTGCATTGTTCATTGCTGGAATCAATGCAAAGACTAACGAGAAATATCAGTAAGCACTGGTTTTTGGCAAGTAAATTGATAATTAAGCGGTACTGATTGTATCCAATATACTTCCACATTGGCTATAGATACTAGTGTGATCAGTCCTGCCAGTGGGACTCTTCTAATTACATTCTGCCTATATTACTCGCCCCCAAAGCATCGCCTTATGACGTCTAACTCACTGGTGTTCCCAATACTCTCCCCAGTCTCCTACAGCAGGGAGATTCATTTTATTTGTTTAGTTTTGCTACAATATACAACGACAAACTCACGTCTTTACCACCGCTTTACGATAAAGTTGACCACGTGAATTCGTGGTCTCCTCGGTGTATCTCTACAAATTAGCGTTAAATTATTATTTTTTTTACCTGACCAATTGTCAAACAGCTTCATGTTTCAAATGACAGTATTTTCAATTTGTTTTTCGCTCTATTACAAACGGAATAAAACTTATTAAAACCGAATGCTGATTAAAAAATTATATAAAAAGGCAAAGAATTACTGAATATATAAAGTGTGTATGGTGTAGCAAAGGTGTTACCAAACGTTTGGAGTCCACATTCCCTTCTTTTGAGACGAAATCCATTCACGCTCCTCCACTTTATACTATAAATAAATGGCATGGGTATATGAAAAAGAATCAAGTATTATATATATATATATATTGAAAACAATTGTTTTTATGTATTTCATAAGAAATATGATATAACATTTCAAGTTTTAATTTGGAAGCTAAATTTAAATGATAAGAGAAAAATCTGTTAGTAAGATGCTTGCTTTTTTTTACCATAGCAGGCCTGTTTGAGGTCGTACTTTAGCAAGGACACAATCCCAAGCAATTAGCAACATCAAGTTTGTTCCTATAAATTTGAATATATTTAATTTATCTTATTATTTTACAACTGGTCTCGATCCCCCCCTCACTTTGGGAACCCATGGTGTATCCTGTCCTATGGTCAGGCCTGCTAACAAGGGCTGAGCTGTTCTTGTTTACAACACAGCACACAGTGTTTCCTTTCTTCGTGAACCTTCGATTCGACTTCCTGTCTAATATTTGCTCTGCACAGAATCTCTACTTCAAGACAGTGAGCGGAAATGGCACATCCGGTCCATCAGTCGCTGAGTTTCGTTTTGAAGAAGAAATAACCGTTTCCGTCTTACCAAGCTTACTTATTTAGTTCTAAGTAAAGGAATAATTGAGACATTTTGTTCTTTATCTTGGAAAGCAGGTTTTGTAAACCAATTGACCGGACATTAAGCTTAAGTAAATGCTTCCTTTGATACTTCAACGCCATATTGGCAAATTTACTGACTATAGAGAGTTTCATTCACCACCAATTTTGAAAGTGAATTAATAAACTTTTGTTTTAAGCTAATGTAATTAGTTTTGATCCCAACATATTTTAAACTCCATTTAAATATACATTTCGACTTGTTGTTGTAGTTCATTACGAGCTGGTTGTTAATCACTCATCACACTTTGAAATTCCAGAATGTCTGGCCGCAAGTAATTTCAAAGTGTAGTTAGTAAATATAAATATTCATTTAATTTAAATATATTTGAAAATTTATCAGTCAGGTATTTATAAATGTATACAAAATAATATTTGTTAATGTACGTTTGAAATATATTTCAGATATATTTTCAGAATCAAAATTCCAAGAAAATTTTACCCAGGTCAAATATTTTGAAATTTGTTTGAACGTAAATCTGTTTGGAGAAGCACTACTGTTGTATATTAAAATCGATATGTATAAAAATAACTTTATAAAAAAATGTTTTATTAATTACTTTTTGAGAGCAAAGTCATTGATAATAAATATCTTTTTCAATGGATTTTCCCTAAGATTTTAGTTCCTTAGATGGGATTTTATTCTATGATATCCCAATGTCTACTCTACAACCTAAACAATACAATTGTAGTTCGTGTAGTTAGAAATCATAATTTTGTATATAGTCTAATGACAGATCACACAGTTAATTCACGCTTTTTTAACACTCAACGTTTTGAATTTCTTTCCGAAATTCCTTTTCAACAGGTCGTTTTTATTAAACCAATATACAACATAGCTTACAATTTATAAAATTCATAACATTACATAAAACTTAATAAAAATAAACAATACAAAACTTTTTATAAATTGTACTCTATGATGTATATTGGTTTAATAAAAACTGAAAGAAATTCGAAACGTTGAGTGTTAAAAAATCATGAATTAATTGTCTGTGATCTGTCATTAGCCTATACAAAAAATTAATAGTTATTAATAGGCATTAAATAAAAACATAATTTTTCATATTGATATATTACAGGCCTAGCTGTTTTCCGTAATTGGAATTTTCATATATTTAAGAGTAATGCTATAAAGACGAAGCCAAATGTCAGGGAACCCCCCCCCCCCGGTCTATGTACAAAATAGTTTTATTCTTAGACTCTTCTAAGTGCGGTGCCCGGTGCGTCCCCATCTGGCTAAGGCTTGCCCTGGCTCTAGCCAAGGATGGGACGTCAGAGGGCAGTACTTTCTGAAGTTCAGATAAAAAGCTGGGGCAAAGTATCCTTATATGGGGCATGCGTTTTAAGGAGGAACCATTAAGTTAAAACTGTAAAGCATTATTGTTCACGTCTATATTATGATATTGGTACTTCCGTGTTACGAAATAGGTGCTTGCAATTTTTTTTTAATTATTCTTAAAATAAACTAACTGTAAAGTTCAAATGGAACTATCATTATAGTAGATAGTGGATCAGATGTAGCACAATAACGCATTACTTCGAAACAATGCTACATAAATAGTTTCTTAATGTTTTAATGCTTACATTCTTAATGCTAATAAAAAAATGCTCACACTTTACAATTCCGTCTATTAGCTCACACTTTCCCTATTTATAATTATATATCTTTTTCAAATTTCCAAATGTTAACAAAATACTTTTTATTCATCCACTCAAGTTCAAATAGATGTTTTAAAACTTGTAGTGGTTGACACTTGATTTTAATACAGTTTTTTCAAATATTAAGTTATTAATTAAATTTAATTAATTAATTTCACTAATAAATAATACTCACAATATCTAAACACAAATACTTTTTACATTTCGGTTACAAATTAACCATCCTCAGAGACATGACAATACATGCGGTCATGAGTGTATACTGTCATGTCTCTGAGCATGGATACTTTTGTAACCGAAATGTACACAAGACTAGAATAAAACTATTTGGGGTTAGAGGTTGTGTGTACTGCTTATTAATATTAAACCATAGTAAATTATTCCAAGTAATTAATGATTAAATTCGCTTTCTATTTGGCCACTTATTGCATTATAATAGTTTAATACCATACATGGAAAGAAAATGGAAAATTGCAAGGAAATTCGCTTCCAATTTTGCTACTTAATATTGTTATTATAATTATATATATATATATATATATATATATATATATATATATATATGATTATATTAATTGTAATTATTTAATAAAAAGTAAATAAAATAAAAATTTTCTTTGTTGATCTGAGTAGGAATTGACTTAATTTTTGTTTTGTATTGTTCCAATTTTCTTTAAGCATTTTAATTTTTTATGAATTTAATACTTTTAAATCTTTGTTTTTTGCTTTTGTAGAACATATTTTTACTGTCTTACTGTTCTGTTGTATGGATACTGTTTCAACTTTGTCAAATCACATAGATATGCAATAACAGGTACTTTTTCAGGGTCCTGGTTGAATTTTTCAACCAAGCTCCTGAATGACTTAAATTCCTCAACTACTAGAAATGATCTTCTATTTGGATTTAAAATTAATAATAAGATCAACTGTAGTGAGTTATTGAGTAGATGTAACTTTCATGAAGCTGCCGAACATGTGGTGTGACGTAGAAATGAGTATTACTTCTCTGTAAGGAATATTTGTGACTCTTCTCATGCTCAGAATATTTAACATTATTGACAAATCTTCATTAGCCTTTATATTCTAATCAGGAGCGTAGCCAGGACGGGGGGCCTGGGGAAATCTTGAACAATTTTATTTCTAGAAATCTCATTTTATGCTATTTTGGCATTTAAAATTAAACCATTGTTGGGTCATCGAAAAGCTGTTTTGCTAAAACCCTAGCGCCGTTTTAAAGGTTGATATTTTCTAAAGAATCATTGAATGTATGTATACATTTATTTTTTTTATAGAATATTTGTTTACTTATGTAGTTTACTAATTAGAGGCTCTGCTTACTACGTGGTATATACTTTGTTAGCGTTTAAAAGCTGTTTATATTTTTTCATTAATTAATTATTTTTCAATAGTTATTTTTACTTAGACTTTTTCTACTATGCTAGCATGAGACTATGCTTACTATGTGGTACTTTGTTATTAATTGTAAAAGAGACTTGTTCCGTGTTTTTAAAAATAAATAAATAAATACGTAAATAAATTCCTAAGGAAAATATCCGTCATGCACTCCCCTGCTCCAATAATCCAAACCTGCCCCTACCTCTAATTTGTAGGCCTAACCATGAAGGTTGCAGCTTACGGGCATTGCATATTAGACTGAAAATACTAAATTATGCCGCAATTATACTAAAAAAATGTTGTATGTTAATATCCCCTTGTAATTTTATGTGCCCAAATTTCACAGCACTATCTGATGACAAAATATATTTTTTTAAAAAGTTACTCCTTCATATAAATAAAAAACAATTATCTCTCAAATTTCAAATTATTTCACTAAACTTTTATCATAAAAACTTAACATAAATTTTTTTCAATTTAAAAGAACTTTGTTTAGATTTGTTTTAGGCTAGGATTAAGAATGATTGTGAGGTTAGATGTATTTGATTGGACTGAATTTACTAAATTACGTTGAAATAAAGATAAATATGTCACAATACAAAAACTAAATTAGATTAGAATAGACATAAAAAATTAGGTTGGAATAAAAGTATTTAATAAGGTTAAAATAAGAATCCTAAATTAAATTGGAAAATATAATAAATTAGGTTAAAATAAAAATAAATAATTAGGTTTGAATAAAAAAATACTATAATAATTTAGAACAGAAACAGATAAATAATTGGTATTTCAATACTTATATATAAATCTAGAATTTACAAGATATACAGACCAAAGATACATAAAATAGGTAAAAGTTTCATAAACTAAAAACAACTTTATATTTATAAAACAAACTGTATGTAGGTTTCGGGTAGCAATTTGGTTAGCTTAGCGCATTGGTGAGATACTAAATACTCATAAAATAAAACTTCTTAATAATCATAAAATAATTTGTTTACTTCTTGTAACAAACGTAAATTTTGTTAAAAAAGTTTATGGCAGAGCAAAGTTTTCAGGTTACGTTTTTTCTGTCGGGGATGACGACTTTTGCGGAAGAATGAATCACATTTTTTATTGATCATACATACAGCTGTAAGTCAAACATACACACACACACACACACACACACACATAGTCTATGTAAACACAATACACATCCACTGTATATTACCTTTCATTGCTAAATTCATTTAAAAAATCACAGAGATTTTATATGAAATAAACGTTTAAAATCTTAATTTATATATTTTATGTATAAGCCAGTCAAATTTTCACGTAAAATTACAAAAATTTTAAAGTATTTTATGATTTATTTCTTGAAAAATAGAACTAGAATACAGTTTTAGGAGCAAACAACTAATAATTAGTTGTAGGAGCAATTAACATTATAATAACTTAGTTGAAATAATTTTACAGTTTAAAAATAGAAACGTTAAAAAATCCCTTTAATTGTGATTGGGTGAAGAATAAGAAGGAATAGTTGTTTATATAAGTAACATTAAAAAAGTAAGTTACAAAAACAGTAAATTTTGATTTAGTTGTATTAAAAAATAAAATTTAAATAGGAAATAATATCGGTAATATTTACATGCATTACTTTAATTAAAAGTATAAATTTATTTTTATATTTATGTTTAGTCAGTGTAATAAAAACAAAACTATAGCCTAAAACCAGACACAATATTCCGAAGGCACCGCAACTATATCCTGGTTAATAAAGGAATTAATCTTGATCTATCTCTTTTCGCCGAAATGTTGCGCAATAAAGAAGGTAAGTCTACCATCAGCTAATTACAAATTAATCTCTCTAATAAACTTTAATCAGATGTATGTCTTAAAATCACTTTCGGCATTAATATGTAACAGGGTATTTATATTTTTAGTTGAATGATGCTTTTTAAATACATTTCTAATTTTATATTTCAGTTTTAAAATTTGCTAATTTATTCTAGAAGTTTGGACAAATGGCGTCGTAAATGAAGCCTACTAGGCTTAAACATTAAAACAACACTTTTAGGTAAAATCACTAAGCAAAGATACACTTTTGTTATTCAATGATAGTTTTACTGATTGCTTATGTATTTAATACATTTCATTTATCCATAGTGTTGTTGGTTATTAAGAGTTGTGTTTCAAATCTAATTTAACTAAATGCGCACTTCCCCATTTGGACAACGTGGTGGGAGTTTGTGAACTTTTTATTGGAAACTGTTTCATGTAACTTTCATGAACTTCGAGGAATGTTTTCATATAATCTGATAAAAATATTTTAGAATTGTTAAAAAAAGTGTTGCATAATTTTTTATCTAAGGTATTTTTCACGTTAAAATTTTTAAATGTATTTTTTAAGATTATGCTGCTATTTTAAAAAAAGGTAAGAAAAATTTAAAAAATCAAAGTATTTTTTATTTAAGGTTTTGAAATATTCATTAAGGGACAAATAACTTTGATTATGTCAGTCAAGTATTTGTACTGCATTAGATGCATTTCTGCAATCTAGTCTAATAATATTCTAAATATAATAGTATAAATAAATGCAACAATCTTATAGATCTATTTTCTTTAGTACCTTCTTATCTTAACCAACATTAAAATTTCTAATATTAAAAATGCTAACATAAATGCCTAATTTGTGTTATGAAAAAAGTAGAAGTTAAATCTTTAAATATTGCAGAAACTAATTTTAACAGGAGACAATTTTTTCAACATTAAAACACAAAAATTTACACTTGATGAGTTACCAGTAGATTTAGACAGAATATTTAAAAAAATTTTTAATAATTCATTGATTTTATTGTTCATGACATTTATTGAATATTTCAAGTTGAATATTCAAGTATTAACTAAACATGTATATGAACTAATATTTAAAAAAAATTTTTAAAATAATTTGTGGGGTAAAATATTTTTAGAGTAAAATGATTTGAAAAATAGCTCAGTTGAAAATTATTTGTCATTTAAAAAAAACTCACTTCATAAGTTTATTTATGCAGTGAAATTACCAAGTTACAACACTAGCTTGATATGATTTCATTTTCAGCTTGAGCTAATGGTTTGCACTTATACACTTTAATATATAAACTGCTGACTGTAATAACACTTATACTGCCTAAACTTGGACAACTGGTGATAGAGATGTGTTACATTATCAGTTCAGACAGTGACTGTAATGCCTGACCCCTTGGGCAGGGTAGAGTAGGAGGTGTGGGGTACAAAGGAGGGGGTAGAGTCGTTTTGGGGGTAATGATGTCAACATTGTATGTGCTGACATATAGATAGGACCACTCAAAAACCAAACAACCAATAAAACTTTGCTGAACACTGAATATTCACAACTACAAATATTATTTAACCCCAACATTCTATTTAAAAAAATAAAAATAGACTACATACAACTAAGTGCTGTGCTATTTAAATAAAATTTATAAAAATTAAATAATTTATCTAAAGTTATAACAAGTCAATTAATTCTTACATATTAAATAACAAAATATTCTGGCAAACACATAATTGTATATCATTCACAGTTTAATGACATTGTCACTGAATGAGCAGTGATGCCAATAAAACAGGTAACAATTTGCTTGGATGTGCTTCTTCCACAAACAACTTGTCTTCGATAGCTCATTTTGAAAGACCCATACAGACGATTTCTGTATTGTTTCAGGCTTATATGCGTAGATAATAAAAATAGAAGACTACACACAACTGAGTGAACGTGCGCCTTTTAAATTGCATTTGTAGAAATGAAATAATTTTCTGCAAGTTATGAAAAGCATTGTCAAAAGTATTTAAACTAATTAATACTTAAAATTAATTCAAATTATTATATACCCGAAAACTGGGGAATTCGAAAGTTTCTTAAAATACAACTTGAATATCTGATTTAATAAAATTACTCAATGAAAACAATTCTAAAAATGCTAAGAAATACTTACTATATAGATGGAGGTCTTCTGAAAATCATTGATTGTAGATAAACTAACATTGCTAGCATAAAATACAGAATTCTATTAATTGACTCTATCTTATCGTGAGCTATTAGTTTTTACCTAAAAAACACTAGTAAACATGTTACACTTGCTTATATTAGTAGCACTTACTTTTATAAACCATGAGGTCAGTTATAGTCTGAGTTGACAATGGGACACTTCTCCCGAAACGGCTGTCCTCAACAATTATAAAAGTAAGTGCTACTATAGGTAAGTGTAACATATTTGCAAGTGTTTTTAGCTAAATATAGAATATTTAGATAAAGTAATATAAAAATAGTTTCTTTGTATATGAATCTATATCAGAACTTGAGTATATCCAACTAAATAAATTATGTTAAGAAATACTTGTAAAGCTAGAAACCTGTTATGATTCAAAAAAAGGCCACCCAGAAGTTTTTATTTTTGTTGTATCTTCATCTTTACAAACCACTTAATATCGGTATTTTGTCAGAATTCTCACAGGCTATTAAAGAGATCAATTGAATGATTTACTTATAGAATGTTTGTGACTATAATAAAATAGGTTCGTTTTACTTAACGTTTTTATTATATTTTCGGGAATTTTTGTAAATTTCAAGTTGTTCTAGCATGATCAGATATGATCCTTTACTTTTAAAGTTGAGAGTTTATATTTTGTAGATATGTTTGTAAATGTGGCTTGATTTTACTATATGAATGTCAAAACATGAGTCGGTGTCGTTTTTAATTTTAAAAAGTGTTCTTTTAATCTTTTATCACTCTTACATTAGTTCATGACTATCTGAACTTTAAATTTTATAAATGTATAAATTTACAAAATTTAAAGTTCCGTTATTCATAAACTAATGTACAAGTGATAAATGTTTCGCCAAACGTAATGAACTACAAAATTCAAGAGTTTAATCTTTGTTGAAAACATTGATCAGTTTGCCCAATATAGAAATTATTACAGAACTTGGTTAATTTTGTTTGTTTCTAATGTTTGGAGTTTTTTAAAATTGTTTTTGCTGTGTTTTTTTGGTAGTTTCTTGTTAATTTTAAATGCTAACTTGTATCTGGTTTTTTGAAAGATAAATTGCATAAAAGATTTTAAACTTGAAAAAAAATTAAAACACAATTTTGCTCAGAAATAAAACATAGCTTACATTGTAAATTTTAACCAGGGAAAATAATACGATATACAAATATAAATAATTTTTACTAAGTTTTAGTCAGTAAAATAATGTTTTTATGTAGAATTCTAATTTCGTTTGTGATTGTGTTTGAGGATAGTATTATTGATTTTTAAAACTGCTTGTTCTAATCATCTTGAATTAAATGAATAAACTATAAGTAATTATTGAGTAACTAAGTGAGTACTTTTGAGTTTACTTGCTGATACGTTTCAAAAGAATAGTCTACTCAAGTAGTGTCAGCAATGTAAATGAAATGGTTGTTTCAAAACATTTCACCAAGTAAGTTCAAAAGTATTCACTTAGTTAAGCAATATTTAGTTGTAGTATTGATTGTTGATAAAATTTATCAAACTAGTAAACAAATTATTCATCTATTTTGAAAAATATTTCTACATAAAATGAATGTTTAAGATTAAATTCAGCTGTTCATGGAGGGACTCATTTTGAAAAATCTTGTAATTTAATACTTATCCTTCATATTTGAATATAAAGACTTCTTAATAACAACAATACTTTAAAAATCTTCCCTCAAGACTTTTTCAGAACTAATTTCCAATATAAAACTACTAAATATGAGATTATAAAACCTGTTTGTTTTTTTCAGGCCAAAAGAATCATATCTGTCTGATTGATACAGAATTAACTACAGAATAATTATGTCATAGCAGCCACTTGTTATAAAATTGAAAACAACATTTATGTGAGTATCAGAAATATGGTCAATTACTGTTAGGTGTTTGATTTGAGATTAGAGTGGAAGATGTTAAAATATAATTTTAAAATGGTAGGAGGTTTGCTACTTATATATTGGTCCTGTTAATGAAAAATGAATAACCATGAAGTAAGTTGTTTATTATTTTTCAAATATTCTCCATACACTTTTCCTTGCTTTTGAACCAATTGTTTTAAAGTTATGAGTCAAACTTTGTTTTTTTTCCGTCTCTCTCTTCTGACCTTTTTCTTCTCAATTAAAATTATTCATTTCTCTGAGTTGTAGAAAAAATTGTAGCAGTATTTTAAATAAATGACATAATAGAGACAGAGATGAAAACCTTTCACTTTCTATTGCATAGCAGGTGACTACTTGGGTGGGTGTAACCACTTTGTGGTGTTGAGGTATTCTTGACATCTGTCTTTTAATTTCTTTTTTGTTTGGCCTATGTATATTTTATTACAGTCTGGGCATTCGATTTTGTATATTCCGTTATTAAGTGTGGGACATACTTTTTCCGGTTGGTTTATTTTATTGATTTTGTTTTCTGTGTTTTTGTAAGCTATGTTAATATTATTTTTTAAAAATGTTTTTAGTTATTCCTTTTATGTTTTATCCTGTATATGTGAATGTGGCCCATTTTGTTGTTGTTTGTAGTTCGATTTTAGATTTTTTAAATTTATTTAATATTTTAAATTCTAATTTATCTATAGTTTTTTAATGTATCCATTTTTTGGGCTATTTCATATATTATTTGTTTTTCTTTGGCTTTTTCTTCATTTTTTAGAGGCAGTTTTAGCATTCTGTATAAGAGTGAGTTGTAAGTAGCCATTTTTTGTTATGGGGGATGGTTAGAGTAGTTTGGTATTGTATTAATGGTTTGTGTGAGTTTCCTATAAATTGAGTATTCAATGTTAATTGTATTTCTGGTTATTATTAGGTGTTTACTAGATAGTTTATTTTATTGTTCATTTCTTCTTCCATGGTGAACTTTATGTTAGGGTGTAAGTTTGTTGATTTCAGTTAGGATGATATTATTATTTATTGCTTTATATTGTGAGATGTATAATCCATCGTCAACATATCGTGTCCAATGTCCGTTGGGGTACGTATGTTTTTATGGTTTATGTGATTAATTCGTCGAGGTTTTGGAGGTAAATTTCTGATATTATATTTGAGAGGGGTGATCCCATTGCTAAGCCATCTATTTGTTTATATATCTTAATAATAAATATGAAATAGTTTTGGTTTAGTATGGTCTTTAGGCATTTTTTAATTTGGTTTGTGTATTTGGGGTTGGTTTTAAGATAAGTTAATTTGTTTTTTATTATTTGGATGGTTTCGTTTATTGGTATATTAGAGTACATGTTTGTGATATCAAATGATATAAATTTGGTGTTTGTGGTTATGTTTATTGTTTTTAGTATTTCGGTTAATTTAATTGAGTTTTTTATGGTGTATTTATTTTCCAATTTAAGTTCGTGTTTTAGGTTATTGGCGATTATTTGTGATATTGTATAGGCAGGTGCATTTTTAAAATTTATAAAGGTTCTTATGGCATTGTTGATTTTATGTATTTTGATAAGGGCGTTCATTTTGGGGGGGATTTGGATTGTATATTGTGTATTGGTAAGGGTTTTTTGGCTGAATAAATTGTCATTGTTTTTTGCTAATTGTATGCTAGGATTTTATGAATTCTTCTGTTTTTTTTTGTTAAATTCTGTTTTTGATTTGTACTGTAGCGTTGCTTTTGTTGCAATTATTTAATTTTTAAATAGTTTTTGTTTCAATTTGTTAATTTGTATTTCATTTTTGATGTGATTTCTTTTTTTGACTTTTTTTGTTGATAATTTCGACACGGTAATGCTAGACATTCAATCAGGCATTCATTCATTAAAAATCTGTTTATATTGAATAGAAATAATAATACATTTTTTGAGACCTTGTTTTATTTTATAGGAAAGCGCTTTATGAAGACTAACATCACCTTGATAAAAACAAGGCCATCTTTTATCAGAACTTCAGAAACATGAACAACAACAAATTATTCAGTAACTTCAACCATCAGTACATCTACAATGTTAGGAGTAAGATTGAGCTGAATACCAAGTATGTTGATTTAAATATTTGTACACAAATTTTTCATATATAGACTTTTTTCTTACAAATTATTTTTGGTATAGTTATGGTTTGTTAACCGATTCATTACAGGTCTAAGGATTACCATGACCATTACTCTGGGCAGGTTAATTAATAAAGAAACATATTTTCTACTTTCTTCTACATATTTTCATTATTTTCTACAACAAATATTTTAATTAAAACTAGTACAATGATTTCAAAGAAATAAATCAAGGCAAAATATGTAATAATACACTGCTGGTCGAACAAAGTCTACATGGTGTGGTTGTCACCAGATTATTGACCACTATTTTCTAAATTTAAATTACATAATATGTTATCAAAAATATATTTTAATATTTCAATTTAATGTTTTTTCAAAGTATAGTTTAACTTTGAAAGATTATTCCTATCTGAAGGACTTTGGGAGCTAAGGAAAGTACCAGAATATATTAGTTCAGTAATATTAAATTAATGTAAGAGTGTTACCGTAATCAATATGTTGTAAGAATATTTTACTAAAGAAAATGCTGTTTAGACTTCCCATTGATAGCTCATCTAGTTGGGAGCAGTACTTGGAGTTGAAGGGGAAATATTATTTCACTTTTCTGCTAAAATAACAAGAAATAACAACTTTTCTTATAGAGAAACAAGAATTTATTTCTAGATTTATATTTCTTAAATAATCTACAAAATGTAGCTATGAAGAGTAAAATTTTTTAATATTTTAGGAGGAAAATAACTATTTGGAGATCAACAGCAATGTAATGAAGACAATATCATCTTCAACCTTATCAATATAAATACTAAACACAAACCTATTTGACAACAATAAATACATCTTAACTGTAGCAAGCAGTATATACAATTGAATAACAGGTAATATAAACTTAATAGAATTTTCAATATTATTAACAAAAAATTAATGTAAAGATGTGGTGATACTAAATACATTCATTGTGACTTGAACCAAAAGTTATGACCGGATTGATAATGTGGAAAATCTTGTTCAGAAATTAGTTGATATTTTTTCAAGAAAATTTAAAATTATAGCTAGCAAGAAGAGCATATAACTCTGCTTTTTCATCTTTTTAAGTTTAGGTTGTAGACCATAACTATTTCTATAATGGTTTACTTTCCATATTTCTCCAAGTCCACTGCTACTTATAGTGTGCCATCAGCTTAAAATATGTCAAAATAACTTCTCCATTAAAAGTAAGTCCAGCAAACTCTAATAGTAAGGTTTCTAAACTTATTGCTTCACTATACACATCAAATAAGGTAAAACAGTATTGGTGTAAAACCTGACAAATCTTAATGTCTTTGTCAACTCTTGCTGGTTCCAATACAGTTTTATTTTATTAATGTTGGGACTTTCAATGTTTTTGTTTTTAAGATTGATATAGTTTATTATGTTCTACCTTATAAAAATCTTTTTCAAAAACTGAAATATACATAAAAATCTTGATTTAGTTACAGACATCTTTGGATTAACAAATTCTAACAAATAAAGCCTCTTGTACTTCCAATCTGCTTCTGAATTCCAACTGTGTATCACCTATACTTTTTAAACCTTATTAAATATTATTTTATGGTTAATTCTAATCAACATTTCCAATGTCTGATTCATTATTGCTATGTTTTGAAGATACTTTTGCATTGTTTTTTGGGAGCATTACAAATGTTGACAACAGATACTTTTTTGGATCGACACCTGTTTTTCATATTGTATTAAATATGTGTACCATAACGTTAACGAAGCCACTGTCTATAAGTTTCAATAATTCTGCTAACATTTCATCTGGCCTTATTGACTTACCCTATTTAGTTTTAAATACAGTAGAGTCCCATTATTTTAATCTTCCGTTAAATTCTAGACTATTTCTATTTGAGTCTATTTTATCATTTTGAAAGAAAATTATAATTCGAGGTTCCAAGAAATGTTTATAGCTATATGGTATCCAAAGGAATTGATTCGGGCTTCCAAGAAATGTTCATTTCAATACTGTATGCAAAGGAAATGAGCCGGTCTTCTAAGACATGTTCATATTAAGTTCTATAAACTGATTTAGTGCATTTTGATTGCCTATAGTACTAGGATTTAATAAAACTAATATTTTTACTAATGCAAAAGGTTGTATGTCCGTGTAATCCTAGTTTTCGGTAATCCAAGGGATCTCTGTCCTGTCTACCTCGAATTATCAAGACTCTACGTACCATACTCTACTTTGCTTTTTAAAAAGACCTGTTATTTTAATAATGATTTCAATTTCTCTTCTGTCATCTTGAAATAATTTTTATGTATAATTGGTCCATCCCTTTAGCTTACTACAGTAAACAGCCATACTCCATGGCATCCTATAGTTTAACACTTTCAATAATCCGGCATCTCAAGAAGTAAATAAAAGTAAAATAAAAGTTAGTGTTTGCAAAGTTTGGGTACTATTACTATTTTTTTTCAAGTTTAGAGGCATTTAGCTATTTATAAATCTTGGAACAAAATCTTGACAAAAGCTGATTTTTGACAATGGTCTTGGAAATAACTATTGAAATCCCCAGATTGGAGTTTAGTGCCAGCTATTGGAATTGAGAGTTCCCTTAGAAAATAAATTATGTTAAAAAAATGGTTTTTCATTCAGTATTACATACATCTACCTGAAATCCACCCTTGCATAAGAGTTATAGAATTAGCTTTTCTACTGTAATGCAAGCTGAGAACACACGCCTGGTAATCTGGCATTTTCAATAAATCGTCATGATCAAAGTCCTAAAGGTGTTGGATTAGTGGATTGTTACTGCATTATTGTCAGTTATTATTATACATCTTTTGTCTTTTAAAGTAGAAGATTGGTATGGTTTTTATACCAGTTATTTCTTTGTAATTTGGTTTTTATCCTTTGTGCTTTGAATATTAAAGTTATCATATTTTCTTTCACAATTGTCTATTTCTTTGGAGTTTTCTGCTAACATTTGTCATTGGCTTAATTGACTTTTCTCCTAATGTTTTTATCTATATCCCTGTATATTCTTAGATTTTGCTTTCAACATGTTCTTTTTTCCACCAAGTTCGGAATATCATCCATTCTTTTTCTTAGTTTCTTTTGAAGCAATGATGTTCTCCTATTTTTAATATTGCTGCTTCTATATTACTTCAGTAGTTGTCATTTTCAGTTCCCTTGTTGTCATCTCTGATGTTATGAGATTGCTTTTAACTTTTTCTTGTACATTATTTAATATACTTGATTCCTTAAATTTTTTTCATCTAGTTTTTGTCTGCATTCCTATACTATTCAACTTTTTTTTTACTTTCACTTTCAACACTGGTACTACAGGATTATGATCTAATCCTATATACCTTCTGGGGTATGTTTTCATTTATGTGATATAGTTTTTAAACTTATTTCAGATGATTTATAATCTATTTGGTTTCTGGTGATATTCTGTTTGTCATTCATACGTGAACTCCATGTTTACAATTTATAGCTTGGTGATTTAAATATAGTATTCATTAAAGTTGCTTGATGTAATCATCTTGAATTCAACAATTGAACTATAATTAAAAGATATTTAACTAAGTGAATACAAAATGGGCTTACTTGCTGACGCGTTTTGAAACAATCGTTCCTTTTATGAAGCAAATCCTCTACCTGAAGAGTAGAGGCTTTGCTTCGTAAAAGAAATGATTGTTTCAAAACGCATCAGCAAGTGAGCCCATTGCGTATTCACTTAGTTAAGGATCTTTTAATTACAGCATTCGTTGTTTTCAGTTCTTTGTTTGGACAGAATTTAATCATTCAATCCATTAAACAAATTTGAAAGACAGTAGTCTATACAAATTCTAAATGTTGTGATTTAGCAGAAAGACGTTGAAAGATTTGCTGCCAAGACTGTAAAATATACTTTCTTATAAGTATTGCTTTATTTTTTTAAATTTTTGTAAAAATGAATTATTAGCAGATGTAATACTAAGTTTACGAATATAATTACCAACACAATTTTTGTTTGTTTTGTGAAATGGTAATTTTTTTTACTTTTTAATATATATAAAACAAAAAAAAAAATAGGGTGACCAAATAGTTGTGCATCGTACAAATAGTTGTTCTGCTAAACATTGAACTATGCGTTTAAAATAATAATAAAAAACATACATGTTTATTTCTTAAAATATTTAGCTTTTTATTAGTCAGTGGAACAGAAACAAAAATAATGAATAAAGAATTTTAAGACTAAACCCTACTTTTTATTTTCGATTAACAAAATGAAAAAGATATTTCTGGGCAATAAAATTACCTGCTAGTTAGTAGCTAATCTACAAAATCAAACAAAAGCACATCACTTTAACAATGTAGTTTACACTACATTAGAGGCAAACCAAGAGTGACAGATGTTGTTACTCTATATATAACACTGTATTTAAATTTATTAGCCTAGATCAGAAAAAAACATTTTGGACCCTTGGGTCAACATCCTACTATTGTAAAATATAAATGGTTACAATAAATAAGTAAATCTTGGTTTAATACTCACTAAATATCATATTGTTTTAAAGATTAATACTAAGATTAATACTATTGTATTAAGGATTTATTTGTTCATGACTATTGCTGTGATATATAAACTAGTAAACTTATGTAATTATAAGTATAACTATATAATTATAGTCCAATTATATAATTCAAAAATGCTATAAAATTGAATTACAATAATAATTATTTACAATTTTTTTTTAAACTAGCTTAATGAAGATCAACATTATGAAGACAACACCATCTTTAATTTCAGCACAAGGAACTAAACTATCAGCAGCACATTCAGCGGTTTTAATAAATCTTTACTGTTGGTACTACAAAGAGTTTCATTGACTTAAATATCAGGTAAGTTTATTTATATTCTTTTGTAAATTTTGTAGTACAAATTATTTTTGGTATGAATCAAAGCTTCTAAAATATCCAGTTCCTTGAAACATGAATGTGAAGCGTAGATACAGTCTAAACTTATATCTCTAAAAAGATTTATTTTTTTCTCCTACTTTTGTTATGGATTATTTCTTAGTACTCTTATTACGAGATATCTGAATCAGTCAATTTTTCTGCAAACATGTATAACAAGGTATCTCATATTTACAAGTTTCTACATTTGTATTCTACTGAAGTTTAAGAAAACCAAAATGAGTGTTAGATAAAGTCAGCAGGCGGTATTGCCTAACATGAAATAGATCAAATTACATTATTGTACTATATCATATTTACAATAAAAATAGGAAAAATAGGAATACAATAGGAATTGAAAAGAAATGGATTTCGTTAAATGTTCTCCATGTATGAGGGTAAGGTAAAGAGTTCTCGGGCTGACCTAGAGATGACATTGTAATCTGTGAAAATTTATGATTCCTGCCTGGGTGCACATGTCATTAGTTCATATGATAAGCTTTAACGTGTTTGCTCAAGTAGTTTGTGTACAGGAATTTTTTTATTAGATGTCTTGCGTATTTCTTGTAAAAATGGATAAACTTGAATATCGTGCGGTGATAAAATTTGTTGTTTTGGATGGATAAAATCCTAATAAAATCTACCCGAAGTTGACAAAAGTGTACTTGATCTCTGGTTCTTTAATGTCAACAGTTAAAAAGTGGGCAGCTGAATTTCAATGTGATTGCATGTTGCTGAGAGATAATCCACGTGAAGGAGGGCCAAAATCTGCAACCACACCGGAAGGATGCACGACATTGTGTTGGACGACAGGAGAGTAAGGTGCGTGAGATAACTGAGGCTGTGGGGATATCAGAAGAAAGGGTGAGAAGCATCTTGCACGAAGAATTAGTGATGCAAAATCTCTGTGCAAGTGAGGTGTTGCATTTGCTGAGTGCGGACAGAAAGAAAATTCTTAAACAACATTCACAGCAATATTTAATCGATTATAGAAAGATCCAACTGACTTTTTGTGGTGATTTGTCACCATGGATGAGACATGAGCCCACTACTATACATCCGAAACTAAACACCAGTCAAAACAGTGGGTGGAAGCACCAAAGAAAGCAAAGTCAATTGGATCTGATGGAAAGGTCATGACCAGTGTTTTTTAGGATGCCAAATGGATCTTGTTAATTGATTACCATGAAAAAGGCAGAACGATTACGAGTGAATATTACTCCAACCTTCTTGACCAACGGGATGTCAAACTTCGTGAGAAGAGGCCTGGCTTGAAGAAGAAGAAAGTAATTTTCCGAGAAGGAATACTGATGTTGGAGAAACGCTGGACCAAGTGTGTTGAAGTCCAGAGGGTTTAATGTAGAAAAATAAAATCTTTTTTGAACTGAAAATCACGATGTTTCATTGTCAGGCCAAGAACTTTTCACCTTACCCTAGTAAATTCAACACAACTATTTAATAGTACAACATTTGAAGCCTCATGAACAAAACATATCAACTGTCTAAATAAAAATATTTGGCTCTTAGCATAAAATTGAACTAGGGAATTTTCTTGCCTATAGATTTATTGTTCATACTGTGTTAGTTATGGAATTAACTGTTTTTAGATTTCTTCTTTTTTTTTTAAGTGTCATATGATGCAGTGTAATTTGTTTGGTGTGTTTTTAGAAATATGGCCCAGTAGTTCTGCCACAATATACTTTTTACAATATAAATATTAAATCACTTTAACATTAGTTTATGACTACCCGAACCTTAAACAAATACTCATAAACTAATATTAAAGTAATTAATTAAAATCCGTCGAAATATTATGGCTAGAAAATTAAAAGCATATTAAATGTTATAAAATTTACCATTCTATTGGAATATTATTTTTTGACAAATTTAGATTTTTTGTGTGAAAGGAGCTTCATGAAAATCAACAGCATCATAATCAAGACTCAACATCTTTTATTTCATCACCAGGAACTAGAATTATCAGGAAACTCTGCGGATCTATTCATCACTACAGCTTTACTGCTACAAACAGTGTCATTGACCTAAATAGTAGGTAAGTTTAACTATATTTTTATACAAGTATTTATTTAAAGAACTAAGTGAAAACTATTGACTTAATTGTTGAAGCGTTTCGAAGCGGTAGTTTCATTAATGAAGCATAACCTGTTTTCTGGTTTATATTTTTTGTATATATTTTATACCAAAATTACTTTAGGGATGAGTTACACTTTCAAAAATTTCCAGTATGTTAAAACGTAAATGTTTATGTGCAGATTCATGTCCAATCTTACATTTTTAAAGAAATATATTTGTACTCTAAACATTTGAACATATAAAATTGCTTGATATAATCATCTTGAATTCACTAATTATACTATAATTAAAAGGTACTTAACTAGGTAAATACGTAATGGCTTACTTGCTATGTAAGCCATTACGTATTCACTTAGTTAAGTATCTTTTAATTATAATTTGAACAAATGTTAGAATGTTGCACTTTCCTATAGTAGCACTTACTTTTTGTGATTATTGAGGACTGTAAAAGAATTTCATCTCTTTTTGTATAAATTACAATTCTGTTTTGTGAAGTAAATTTCAATCAAACCTATATAAACAATTGTAATTGAGTACATTTTTTCAAATGTTGTTGAAAATTATCTGAATATATATATATATATATATATATATATATATATATATATATATATATATATCCATTGTTGATTCCATCTTCGCATGAGCTACTAGTAATCACTTACACTTTTAATTGTTTTAAACTTGCCTATAGTAGCACTTACTTTGCTTGTTGAGGACAGCCGTTTCGGGAGATGTGTCCCTTTGTCAACTCAGACCGTAACTCAAGACAATGACCGTTACGGTCTGAGTTGACAAAGGGACACATCTCCGGAAACGACCGCCCTCAACAAGCAAAGTAAGTGCTACTATAGGCAAGTTTAAAACATTTAAAAGTGTAAGTATATATATATATATATATATATATATATATATATATATATATATATATATATATATATATATAAATTACTAGTGAATGACAATATATTTGAAATAGTTATAAATAATTCAATTGTATATTAGATTTTAAAAATTGTAATATGAAAGAGTATGTTTTGTAATGATTCATTTAAATTAACTTCATAATATTTTTTTTCATTTTTCTAATTTTTAATTCCTAAATCTTATTTGGAAATGATGTTTTTTGTTTCAGGTTTTTATGGTCTGAACCCTGAGCTTGCAGACAGCAGGTCAGTGTTAGCTTAAGCCCGTATCCGTTAATAAAATTATATGCGGTACAGTTACGTGTTTCAGTATGATGTTTTATATCAGTAGCTGAAAATAGTTTACGCGGTCGTGAAAATTTCTGTATATGTTAGGCAGTAGTAGACATGTCAGTTAACCTGTATATCTATCACCATCTTTGATTTCCTTTTCTATTTTAAAGGTGACTAAAGGCAAAAAGGTTTTATTTTAAATAATAAACACTTTAGAGAGCAGGGTGGTTTTAACATGGACCTCATTTGGTCTAGATGTAGTTTCTTTCAGATACCTTTATGTTTACTGTTGTAACTTTTTAATTTGAAGGTATTTTTTTTAAAATTTTCAGATCCGGAGAAGCCCACCCCTCTGATAGTGTTAAGATAGTTTTAAGTTACCACTCCTGTCTCTTATTTCTAGTAATGCAAAGATGTGATAGATTCTTTTAAAATGTAATGGAATGGAAGTTCAAATCTGTTCGCCACTGACATAAAATATTAGTAAACGGTATCGGTCTCTCTATCCCACTGTTCTAGCCTTTTCTGTTTCATTACATTTCTCAAATTTTTTTCAAATTGACTTTAGTTTAATTCTTGTCAATAGTTTACATTAAATTTATATATATTTAATAATTATAAATTTTATTGTAGCCTACAAATAAAACCAAATAGTTAGTTGAATTTATTACATTTTTAACACTTAACACATCATAAATTAAAATTAAAAACTATAAAAAGTTAATAATTTTATCACTACATTTTTATTTCTTTTTACTATTAATTTTGTTACCTGTATATGATTACCTAATATTTAGTTTCTAACACTGAAGGTAAATTGTGTTATAAACTGTCTAATATTCAGTATAAATATAAACAAAATAATGGGTTAAATATTGCTGCAATTCTTGGATAACTTTGTGTGTTCTTGGGTGCAGACTGAACATGGACTAAATGGACAGACTGGATCATGACTTGGGTTGACATATGTTGGGAGTAACAGAATTGGTAAATTTATATATATATATATATATATATATATATATATATACACACACACACACACACACACACACACACACACACACACACACACACACATACATTAAAAAATCCTACTAAAAAACTTGTGTTGAGAGTGAGATTAAAAGAATAAAACTATCAATTGAGTCTCAAATAAAATAATAGTAAAATTAATAATATTAGCAACAAAATAACAAACAAATAAAAGAGTTATAGTTGAGGAAAGAAAATAAATGTTCAATTATACATAATAGTAATGTATCTCTATATATTATAAAAGTGTTAATTTTCAATATCTATTTAGTTTTAAATAATATAAAATTATTTATACATTTTAAATGTTTTTAGAAGTAATACAAAGTTAATATAAAGTCTATGTATAAATTTCTTTTCATTGTAAGGGATTTTTTGAAATTTCTTGCTACTTTTTTAAAAATCAATAATTCATTGTAACCAAATGTTATTAAGTTTGAATAAAAATAGACAAGCAAGAAAACAAAAATATATAATAAAACACATACAAAATAAACATAAATAATACTATGAATCAAACAAGTATAACAACTGAAATTTATAATGCCATTTGCTAATTAATATGAGTATTAAAAGTAACCAGTTTTAAATATCATTGAATAATGTAAAATTATGAATGACAATGAATCAATGTTTACAAAAGAATATAAATTAACGTAAATATATGTATAATGAAGTCCCTACATGGCTGGCTGGCATGTCTTTAGGAAAAAAACTCTAGTTTTAAGTCTTGCTTACATTTCATGTGCAACAATCCAAGTAGATTATTATAAAATAGTTCTGAAGAAGTTTAAAAAATCTAAAAGTGCTCATTATAATGAGAATATTCTATTAAACATAAGGAACACACAACACAGTCATTAGTTTTGAAGTTTTAGTCATTAGTTATGAAAATAAAAAAGTACATATTTAAACATGTTCTATTAATAATTTGAACACTATCAAAATCAATTACTATGAATAAAAAAATTAATAGGAAAATGTTAGCATAGATGGCTTGAGACAAATATTTTTAAGTAACATAAAATGTAGGTTATTACATTAGTACTGTACTAGGAAGCAAAGACAGTGGGTTCCAGAATTAACTAGTATAAAGTTAGGGTAGACTTATAAAAAAAAAAATATTACATTTGGTAGATTAAGGGAAAGAAAATAGTGGGGTTTGCAATACAAAAATGATTAGTGTAATGGGAGTTATTATAGAAAACAATAGTGTATTAACAATCAAGATTGGTGCATTAGGGTTGTAACAAAGTATCTAGTGGATCAATCAAGTGTCATGTCTACTCTACCTGGGAGTCACTAGTGCAGAGCCATTTTGCAACAATAAAGCATCAAGTCTACTCAACGTTGCAGCATCAAATGCAAGAGCATTCTAGACTAATGGATCATCAAGTCTACTCAACCAGGAACCAGTTAATGCACTTGCATCCTAGTCCAATGACGCTACAAATCTACAAAAAAAAAGTAAGAACAGCTAGTGTTGCAGCGTCTGGATCATCAAGTCTACTCAACTCGTGAGCAACTAATGCAGCAGCATCCAGCATCGTCAAGTCTATTCAACTTATGAGCAGCTAGTGCAGCAGCATCTAGATCGTTATGTCCACTCTACTTGTGAGCAGCTAGTGCAACAACATTCAGGATCGTCAAGTCTACTTAACTTGTGAGCAGCTAGTGCAGCAGCGTCTGGATCATTAAGACTACTCAACTTGTGAGCAGCTGCAGCAGCAGCATCTAGATCGTCAAGTCTACTCTACTTGTGAGCAGCTACAGCAGCAGCATCTAGATCGTCAAGTCTACTCTACTTGGGAGCAGCTACAGCAGCAGCATCTAGATCGTCAAGTCTACTCTACTTGTGAGCAGCTAGAGCAGCAGCATCTAGATCGTCTAGTCTACTCAACTTGTGAGCAGCTAGAGCACCAGCATCTAGATCGTCAAGTCTACTCAACTTGGGAGCAGCTAGAGCAGCAGCATCTAGAGCAGCAGCATCTAGATCATGAAGTCTACTCAACTTGTGAGCAGCTACAACAGTAGCATCTAGATCGTCAAGTCTACTCTACTTGTGAGCAGCTAGAGCAGCAGCATCTAGATCGTCTAGTCTACTCAACTTTTGAGCAGATAGTGCAGCAGCATTCAGGATCATCAAGTCTACTCAATTTGTGAGCAGCTAGTGCAACACCGTCTGGATCATCAAGTCTACCCAAGTTGTGAGCAGCTAGTGCAGCAACATCTAGATCGTCTAGTCTATCCTATTTGTAAGGAGATAGTGCAGCAGCATACAGGATTGTCAGGTCTACTCAACTTGTGAGCAGCTAGAGCAGCAGCATCTAGATCGTCAAGTCTACTCTACTTGTGAGCAGCTAGTGCAGCAACATTCAGGATCGCCAAGTCTACTCTACTTGTGAGCAGCTACAGCAGCAGCATCTAGATCGTCAAGTCTACTCTACTTGTGAGCAGCTACAGCAGCAGCATCTAGATCGTCAAGTCTACTCAACTTGTGTGCAGCTACAGCAGCAGCATCTAGATCGTCAAGTCTACTCTACTTGTGAGCAGCTACAGCAGCAATCATTAAGTCTACTTAAACTTATAAACATCTACTGCAGCGGCGTTCAGAATCGTCAAGTCTACTCAACTCTTGAGCAGCTATTGAAGCAGTAGCTGATTCGTCCTGCCTACTCAACTTGTAAGCAGTTTCTTGCAGCAGCTTCTGGATCATATACACTACTCAACTTGTGAGCAGCTAGTGCAGTAGCATCTGTATTGTCAAGTCCACTCTACTTGTGAGCAGCTATTACAGCAGGGCATGGGTCACCAAGTCTACTCTATTTGTAAGCAGCAATTGCAGCAGCATCTGTATCATCAGGTATACTCAACTTGTACGCAGATAGTACATTAGCATTCTGGATTGTCATGTCTACCCAACTAGTGAGCAGTTAGTAAGTCTACACAACTTGTGAGCAGCTAGTGCAGCAGCGTCTGGATAATCAATTCTACTCTGCTTGGGAGCAGCTAGTGCAGCCGCATCTGGATCATCAAGACTACTCAACTTGGGAGCAGCTAGTGCAGCAGCACCTGGATCATCAAGTCTACTCTACTTGGTAGCAGCTAGTGCAGTAGCATGTGCAGCAGCAAGTGCAGCAGCATCTGGATCATCAAGTCTACTCAACTTGGGTTCAGCTAGTGCAGCAGCATCTGGATCATCAAGTCTTCTCCACTTGGGAGCAGCTAGTGCAGCAGCATCTAGATCGTCAAGTCTACTCTACTGGTGAGCAGCTAGTGCAGCAACATTCAGGATCATCAAGTCTACTCTACTTGGGAGCAGCTAGTGCAGCAGCATCTGGATCATCAAGTCTACTTAAACTTATAAACAGCTAGTGCAGCAGCATTCAGGATCCTCAAGTCTACTCAACTCTCGAGCAACTAGTGAAGCAGCAGCTGGATCGTCCTGTCTACTTAACTTGTGAGCAGTTTCGTGCAGCAGCTTCTGGATCATATAGACTACTCAACTTGTGAGCAGCTAGTTCAGTAGCATTCTGGACCAATGAAACTTCAAGTCTACTCAACTTGGGAGCATATAGCACTGCAGGATTGTTGATTGTCAATTCTACAAAACACGCAAGCATCCAACGAAATAACTACTATCTTCTAAAGGAAGATTTGTTTAAGTTTACTTTGCCAGAAAGTGTATAACCATTATTCAGAATCTCTTAAACATTTAAAACAATATTAATAAATTAGGTAGTCTTAGGGAAATACAATATCGTGCTGTGGTTTATAGTTCACTAGTTTATACCTTAGTACTTGTAGTTTAGATAATTTATTAAAGATTGATGGTTCTGGCAGTTTAATAGAAACTAAATTGTGGGTTCTGTGTTAGTGAATATTAAGTCAGTATAGATATTTTACTTTTGCATTGTCAAGTTGGCAATTGAATGTTTTGCCAGTCTGGATCTGCTGAGGTCGGAAAATGTGACACAGATAGTTGTTAAATTGTGTGTCACTCGTGATTTACCTCCATGTTTGTGTATACTACATTGTTATAGTGAGATGTTGTCAATTATTTACAAAAGTATTTTCACTGCTATATTGTTAGATTATAATTTACAAAAGTAAGATTAATGTGTTATGTAATGTCAGGGAAAACAACTAGTTGCTTTTCTACTATTATGTTAGAGTACATTTCGAAAAGTAAGATTATTGCATTAGTTAGTGTCATGGAAACAAATTGTGGGTTCTGGATCAGAGTTTACTATCTTTTTCACCTAAATTTTTGAAGTTATTTGTACTTTTTTCCCCGTAAACACTGAATAGTATAATACTTTGCTAGGTAAATTATTTAAAATAATCAGTTAAGGATGATTTATTCATATTTAATCAAAATATAATACTGTTACTGTTTACTCTACAATCAAATGTTTTTTTTGTAACTGAATAGACCAACACATTAATGGGAACCTTTAAAATCACATTTAGTAAAATATAGAAATGTTTAAGCTAAAGTATTGATTTTAACTTGAAAATTTAACTTTTTACTGGAAAATGACTTCTATTTCAATGTTATACGTTCTAAAGAAGTTGATTGATATATATTTAATTTCATAGTTTTTAACTAATTAATTAATTTATTTTTGAGGTCAGTTCACATTTAAAAAATTTATTGGATTTGTTGTATTGAAATTGGAGCAAGATAGTTTTTAAGTTTTGTTCACCTAACTTGTACTTTCTCTTTCAGTACACCTACTCTTAGAGCTCAGCGGAAGGGTGAGTATAATCTTCTCTGAGCTATCATCGAATACATACTAGAATAAGCAGAAGTTACTTCTGTGATGTCTAGCACCACTAACATATACACACACTTGACAAATAGCCAAGTGTTACACTTTACACTATCAACAAGCTGCAGGAGTGATTACTCCATTAGTAGAGGATGCATTTGAGGTAAGCTTCTATAGTTTTTGGGGGGTTGAATTTAGAAACCACGGCCCCTTTGTCATTTAATGACATTTTGTTAGGATTGTTAGGATGTTTCATTTTAGGATAATTTGTGTAGCATGTTTTGTTACTAGGATGTTTTGTGTTGTCATGCATTTGTTTCAGGTATTTTGGTCTCTTTGTAAGTCATCAAAAAACATGAATATTTTCTTCAGATTCTTCAATAGTAAAGAGTTGCAAGTAATGAACACATTTTCTACATCATCAAATGGGCTCTTTTAATTCTAAGTAGTTTTAGTATTAGGTTTTTTTAAAATTTTTGAAACAGGGAATTTGATTGGTTTTTATGACATCAAAAGAAGAAAAGAAGAGCTGTGGTTCAAGTAATTAATGAAGAAATGTCTGCAAAAAATAAATGTGAGTAAATTATGTCACTATCTGTTACCATTTATGTGTGTATTGTAACATGCTATTACATAAGAGATTGGTAAAATTTTGGTTGACTTTTATGATGTGGCTTTTATTAAAAACACCACCTACCTCTTATCACGTCTCTGATGTAATGGTTTTGTGTGTGAGTGTATGTTCGGGCAAATGTTTGTGAGTGAAAGAGGCATTTTTATTAATTTCAGTAACATTAATCTTTGTTTTAAATTTTTTCAAAACAGTTTGAAAACTTTTACTTGGACCATGTCTGAGTTTTTCAAGAAAGAAGATCATTACATGAAAATAAATTGAAGACAGTTTGAGTAGAGAAACTTAGTAGACGTTCATTTTGTGCAGCAACTTTAGTGAGAAATTGATACAATCAGATAAAAGATTTAGAAGAGAAGATTAAGTTTAATTAGGTGAGCTATTAACATAAATACTTATGTTTGCAATTGTTGGGTTATGCATCTTGTGGTTTTAAATAAAATGTATTTATCAATATATGTGGTGAAAATCTTCTGCTTTGGTGGTTTTGTAAATCTGTGGTGTTTGGTTACTTGTTGTTCTAAGTGTAGTTTTTTATTATGATTCGAAAGTAGTGTTAAATTATTAGTGTGTTTTTCATTTAGTACATATTGTGGTTGCTTTCAATACAATCCAGCATAATAAAAAAACACCTATAAAACTCAAAAACACTCTGGAATTAAAACGTCAGAGCAAGAGTAAACAAAATTACATGTAATGTTTACCCAAGATTCTAGATTGGACAAACAAGAAGAAACTTTACTACAAGATACAAAGAACATATAAAATTCACCAAAAAAACACAATATTTCCACACAAATTTATTAAGTTATAAAACATTTTCAAAAATATTAAAGTTTGTATTAGATAATTCAAAGAATATGTTATCCTATTACAGAAAGAGAAAACTAAAAATTTTTAACAGATTTTTTTTATTAATGTTATTACTACAGGATTAGGGTTCAGGCAATAATGATGTAATTCCATTGTTTTATTTTAATTCATTATAACCTGACCTACATGATACCTTTTAAGCAATAAGCATAAGTTGAGCAGCACAGATTCAGTAATTAAATTCAATACAAGCGTATATTTTTAGAAACAGAGAATTTCTGAAAAGTTCTGTTCAGCTAAAACAATAGTGAACCATCATGATATTTTAAATAGTTACTCCCGTATAGGCTCAAAATGCAGTAGGAGTATTTAACCATCTTAAATGTTACTCATGCATGAGTAATAAAATTTCACTTTTACTGAAATAGCTATCATCGAAATGGAACATGTTTAGTATTAAATTAATTATTCTTGGTTATTAGTTTTATATCATCAGATATAATAAGAACTGGTTGCGATGTTGTAATTACTAGACATTTTTCTGTTATATGAGTTATATTCAGATATGAATTACAATATCTGGCAAAATGGCTAAAAAACATTATGTATAAAAAATAATATTTTCAAATAATCACTTGTCTATAAACTTATTTTCTACACAAATACAAACAGTTTGCAAGCACTTGTCATAGCACAGCATAAGGTGTTTTATTCCTTCATAATAACATGTTGTCGCCTATGAATTCAACCAATTGATGAGATGTTTTTTTGTGGTGTTATCATTGTTGAGCCTCTTGCCAAAAGTAAATAAAGAAGTTAATAGGAAAAAGTATAAACTGTAAGGTTTGTGGTTAGATTGTTCTAGACAAAATCTTGTAAAAGCTGTTTGACACAATGAATGGGAGAGCACTGTCACATATCAAAACAATGCTTCTAGTGGAGATTTCATGACATTATTCTGTATTACATGACACAGTTTTTTAAGCATCTTTATTAAGCATTTGTATTAATGGTTTCCCCTCACAAGAAAATGTCAATTAAGAGAATTAGAGAAAACTACAGCTGTCCAAAAACCCTGGACATGCTTTTGCAATTATCCCAGATTTGATTGTATTTTTTCTTTATTGGTGACCACATGAACTTCCATTTCACAAAGTGTCATTTTGATCCAGGCATGTCATAGCAACCTAGTCTATTCCTAGTCCCTATATTACTAAGAAAGTTTTTACTGTCATAATTTTTATTATCATAATGTGTCAGAAACTTAAATGCACTACCTATACATATTTTATGTACTTCACTAAGAAATTATTGTACACAGAGGGGATAAATGTTTTGAATTCCCAATTTCTCATGAACAATTACATGACAAATTTATCTAGAAAAATTTAGAAATTCTGTAAAAATAGCAAAAATGGTAAACCTCTGGTTTTCACAAAGTTTTTAATTCATGGCATGGAAAAATTCTTCTTATGATAAATGAACTCCTACTTTGGTTATCATCATACACATTTTCATGATTGATCTACCTTCATCCATCCCCTTAACAATTCACCACATTTCGTCCATACACTTCACAAATCTGTTATTGAATTAAAAGTGGTTTAACTTGGGGTTTAATTGAGAAAACCAATTATAGATCTAATGCCACACATGACAAGATTTCAATAAACTTAGCATAAAACAAATACCTGCCAACAAAATATAAACTACTTACTTCTACGTACAGGCATCCAGCTTTTGGAGTAGCCGATAGCCCGATGTCCAGAACAAATCGATTCTGCTAGTGGCCATATTTATTCTTGAGAAGAATATCTTGTCATTTTTCGACCTCAACTCTTAGGATGTCTCTTAAGATAATGGATTAAGTATAGTTGAACAGGATATGTTCAACTGTCTCCTCATCCTTATTGCAGAGAGTGCTAAGTGTGGATCTGGTCAAATTGAACCTGAATAGGTAGCTCTCCATTGTGACCTGTTCTTGATCTGGTGCTGTCTTGAATGATGCTATCTAGCCCACTAAATTTATCATCCGTGGCTAACTCTGGTTGAAATTTAAACTTATGGTGACAAGTTGGTTCTCTCACTCATCGTTGTTTCCACGTGTTCTGGAAAATCTTGTTTGCGACTCCTTTACAGTGGTGTTGAAGAATGTTTGTTTAGGTTCGCCGGCTTTATGCAAGATTAATATTTTGCTAATTCATTCGATCTTTCATTTCCTGGAACTCCACAGTATCGAAACAAGTAAGGTTCTGTAGAGCTGCTCATTAGCGATTGAAGGGCGGATTAGGGGGGGGGCAAATATTTGCTTGTAAGGGGGGCTGAAGACCGCTTATCAGTGCTGCACTTAAGGCTAGTAGCTCTGTATTCATGCTAGAGGCTGAGTTTGCCGAGATGAAGTAAGTGTCACCGTTTTATTCATTGTAGCATCCTGCATCCGTTACTACATTGTCCTGATCCAATGGCCTATCTGTAAAATATAAACTATAAGACACTAAAAGTGGTGACTACACTATAAAAAGTCAAGATTATTGCTATGCATGTGCAGAATTACGATCCCAAAGATGTGACTAAAGGAAACACAAACATTATCTACTTTCTGAACATTCTGCTTAAAATTACTAAAATACTTCAAATTTATGTTTGAAAAACATTAATTACAAATTTTGTTTGTTTTGTTCAACTAGGAAAGAGCTACATAAGGGTCGCATTATTACAATGAAGACATCTTTAAACTCACCACCAACATCAACTTCCAACAAGAGCAACTATCAACTATTCAGCACTTTTAATTATGATATATCTACAAACAGTGACATTGACCTAAATATTAGGCAAGTTTATTTATAAATAATATTCTAGCTGGCTTGTGAGTTATAATTAAAGAATAAATATGCTACAACTCACAAATGTAGCATATTTTTGTGTAGCATCACTGAGAATGAGGACAAATTATCGTTGAAACGTGTATGAAAATAAAGTTTTTATATTTGTGAGTTGTAGCATATTTATTCTTTAATTATAAGTCAATCTATGTTAAAAAAATCCAATACAAATTTCATTTGGTGCCTTCTTACTAACTTCACTCTATCCCACATTAAACGATGTATATTCAACCATTTGACATTGATTCTCATACTAGTTTTCACTTAAACACTTGTAAATATATTACAAACTTGTCTTTAGTAGCACTTACTTATATTTGTTAAGAACGGCGGTTTTGGGAGATGGATCCGTTGTTAACTCATGTGAAGTAGTACTACATGGACTAGTAGCTCACATAAAGAAGGAATCAACAAATATAAATATTGTAAGCCAAGCATCAACTATCCATTAATAGCGTAACATACATCTCATCAAGGTAACAAAACTCTCCCTTCATATTTCCTTCAATATACAATGCTTAAAATACAAAATCACACCTAATTACGCCAAAATACACATTAAAAATAAAAATAACAACCCAGCTGCCACAAAAACCACATAATTACCTATCAAACTTCAAAGCCTACAAAACATGACTACATAGACATAGCATCCAACCTACAAATTCTTCATAAACAACATAGAACTAACCAACTTTACACAACTGAACAATACAAAATATACAGACATTTCAAACTACACCCTACACACATACTTAACACACAATTACGTTATAACTCACAACATTTTGACACCATAACTCCTAATACGCATAAAGTAAACCCACACCCCATCATAATATCCCACCCCCGCCTTAGCACCCTAACCTACGAAAACCTTGAGATCAGTTACGGTCTGAGTTGACAATGGGACACATCTCCCGAAACAGCTGTCCTTAACAAATATAAGGAAGTGCTACTACGGGCAAGTTTGTAATATATTTACAAGTGTTTTAGTGAAAACTATTAGCTCAGGTGAAGATGAAATCAACAAATATTTTATTTATTATTATCATCATGAGTATAGGTTTGTGCTAACAAAGTATGAGGTTTTTCATTACACCGATGGTTATAAATTTTGTTCCTTTAACAGCTTTTTTAAAATATCACATTCATGGGTGCTGACAAAACGTTTAATAGAGGGTGCAACTTACTGTGTCTCCAGGTAATTGAAAATTGGAAAATGTGTGTCTAAAATTAGTATTTCATGCTATTCTAGTGCCTAAAATATAGAAATCTTTCACTAATAATTCTACATGACAAAATTGAATTATTTAAAAAGTTTGTTATTTTATATATACATATTATGTGCTCAGTACCTAGTTTTTTCTGACTATTTCTCTGCAAAACTTTATCTTTCTTTTATCTCTCAAATTTCTGCTGATTTGCCAAACATCAACCATTAGTTGGATTTAATTAGACAATTATAATAAACAACTTTTATAAAAAAAATAACTAAAATTGAATTAATTTTGTATTTACATTGACATTTAGGTTGTTACTATTTATTCGCTTTTTTTTTTTTGTTTCGAACTAATGAAGTTAATGATGATCAATAATTTTTCATTCTATCCATCTCCTGTAATACTTCAATATTTGCAAGGATCCTTTCTCTTGCAATAATTTTCTCAGTGCTTGTGAATGCTGAATATAAACTCTTTCTTAGCAAGCTTTGCATTGTTCTTCAGTTTATTTTCCTATTGATAGTGCATGTCTACAACAAAGATCTTTATAATCGTGTTTCGTGCTGCTCTTAACCTTATTTTCTATTATTAGTGTTTGTCTGTGATTTAGATCTTGTTTTTGTTATTCATGTTGTTCTTGAGCTTCAAAAAGAGACGCATCTTGTGATCTTTGATTTTGTTTATCTAAGTGTAGGCACTTAGGTTTTTCTGCTTCATTTCCAAACTTTTCTTGGTGCTTTCATTTTTCTTTCTCTAATTGTGGCTTGAGTTGTGTTGTGGTTTCTTTTCAATTTCCTTTCGCTTTGTCCATTTGTGGAGCAAAGTTCGGTGCCGTTAGTCCAGTTTGTCTTTTGGTTTATTGATTTCATTAATTTTTAATCCCAGAGCATTATTTATGATATTGTGTGGTAACCATGGCAACAGTTTATGGTTGTACAATGGAGGTTTTGACAACAACCATAGGTGGAGGTTGGAGGCAAAAAAAATTTCATATACATCTTTAAGTAACACATTTGTAGTTATGGGAAAGTTGGCTCAGTGCCAAAGTGCTAAACTTTATACATGTATTCATTCAACTTGAATCCGACAGACATTAACTTTTTAAAATTTAATAAATTAATAAATGTTTGAAAAAACTGCATAACCATCAATTGTCTTCCACCACAGGTTAAAAAAAAGTATTTGAACTTGATTGGATGAATTAAAACGATTGAATTTTATAAACGATTAAAAATTTGTTCAAGGTATATATAAGGAGAGCATAATAAATTATTTTTTTTCATTTCTTTCCTGCCAAAAAACCAAGGTTAGATATCATCACCAATGTATGAACTAATAGAAGCAATTGAAAGAATCAAATAAAACTGTGTTAACTGCCTCCTCCATGAGAAAGGAAATGACCACCAAATAGTACCATAATTTAATCTTATGCATAATTTCTTTATTTCCTTTTGACTCATTAACAGTCTGTGCTAACTGTTGAATGTAACATGTTTCAAGATCTATGTTGAATTTAGTCAAAATGTTAACTTGTAGTGTAATTTATTTAATGGTTTTATTACCATTTCTTTAGATTTTTATACTTTGAAAGTAAGATAATTTTTTAAAAATGTTCCTAATTTTGCAATTGAAAGAGGTTATTTGGAAATATTATCATTCTTTGCACCAGCCTTATATTATTAAACATTCATTCAGTTATATCTTTTAATTAACTAAAGTACTGTAAAATATTGTCTTTGAACAATATTTATTCTAGTCTATGTTTATTGATTTTTTGTTTAACTAGAAAAAAGCGCAATAAAGATCTACAACATTATAATCAAGACTAAACATCTTTAACTCTAACACCAGGAGTCACAGCAACAACAAATTTAGGGGATGTAATCTTTAATACCTGTACATCTTTACTGCCACAAACAGTGTCATTGACCTAAATATTAGGTGAGTTTACTTATTTCATTTTGTACATATTTGAGTACCAATATCTTTTGTAATGAAACACACTTTAAAAAATTTCTTGTTCCTTGAAACATAAATGTTTGAGTGCAGATTCATGGCCAAAATTACATCCCTAAATGAATATCACTGCATCTCTATTAGAACAGTAAAATACCTGTAGGACTAATACACTTTTAAGAAGCATGTGTACACTTGTTTGTTATGTGTGTGTGTTTAGTTGAGAATCGTGAAAGAAGCTAAGTAATTATATCAACTTGTAATTATATCAAGTAATGAAAGGAAAATGTTAGTAATTAATATGGAAAAATAACTGAAATTTAAAATAAAAATTAGGAATTGAAGAGAAAAAATACATTCAATTATATCTATGTATAACTTATTACACTTTTACTATTACTTGGAAACGTTTTTGTCTTACGACTTTCCTCCAAGTGTAAGTTAATAATTGAACAACCTTTAGTTAACTAAAAGTCTGGTAGCAAGTAATAGCAAAAGTGTAATAAGTAATTAACAACTAGCTCGTCACGAACAGCAACAAGATTTTTATATATAGTGGGAACTAGGTAACCACGAACTTAGCCTCAATAGAATGCAGTAGGCGAGACGAGTAGGTAGAGGGTCAGTACAATAACTTTCCTAAGAACATGACACTCAGGGTGATTATAAAACTACTAGTCTCATCTGTTTCTGTACAAACGCATTGTTGATTGTAGCCTTCTGTAGTTTTGCGATGACTGATCATTTCTTACATAAATTATGTTACTATACCATGTTACTACACTGTTAAATATAGCAGTGTTGTGATTGTATTTTAGTTATAATTTTGTAGGTTAAGTGACAGTGTTTTTTGTTTGTTTTAAACTATATAGCTTTGTTGTAAATTATTTCTGTTTTTTACCATTTAATTTCTATCGGTTTGTGGTGATATCAAAAGTTATAATTATGGATAACAAAATCAACTCTTGCCTTGGAGAGGGAACACCACTGAATGGGCAAAGTAGAGAAATAGTCAGCAATGTCTACGCTTTTGCGAAGGGAGAGGCAAACAAAAAATTGTGCACCATCCTATTCACACAAAAGCGTGGAAAATAATGTCTGCTGCTACTGGAGTAAAACTGGGATCGGTATAAAAAATTATAGGAGAACTCAATAAATTGAAACTGAATGAAGATCAGCCAACCAAATTCTTTTGTGACTCCAGGAAAACACAGGAAGCGATGCAAACCGATTAAAGATTTGGATGATTTTGATAATTACCTACTGACGAGAACTATTTATGACTTCTATCTGGAACAGAAAAAATTACCGACATCAAAATTATTGAGAGCTACGTTGGAAAAGTAAACAGGCTTCAGAAAAAGTTTGACAAGCATGAAATATATCTTAAAAAAGTTTGGATTTGGATGGAAAAGATAGACAATACGGCCATCCTCAACAAATATAAGTAACTTGCAGTTTTTGTGTTCTACATCTTGAGGTTTTTATAGAAATTACACTTGTTTGTCAGTAATTCACATCATTGAAAAAACGCTGGACTAGCGTGAAACGTGTCTGCTGAATAAATCAGTAAGTAATGGTTTTTCTTCAAATAAGTGTAAATATAAGTAAGTGCTGCTATAGGCATGTTTGTAATATATGTACAAGTGTTTTAGTGGAAATAGTAGCTCACGTGAAGATGGAATCAAGAAATATGATATGTTATGTTGCTAGAAATATTATAGTCTTAAAGTTGTGGTACAGTACACTTTTCACACAATACATAGTAAATATTATAGAAATTATCAAAGTAACTTTTATTATAAATTTGTTTTGTCTGATATTTGGTGCAACCAATTGTGAAGTATATATTGATACAAGTTTTAATGTCTTTTTTCTCTTTATTATTAACGTGAATTTTAGAAGCATAAGCACAAAAGAAAGAATAAATTGAAATTGATTTATTATGCACAATAGCCAAAGAAATATAAGTTCCCACCTCTTCATCAGTAAAATAACACAATTGCATTTCTATTATCTACTACCTTGGTGGCCAAGGAAATGTCTGTACAAAAACTAAAATTATCATCTCATGTTGATACAATCAAACCTAAAATCATACAGCTTTATCAATCCAATTTTCTGAAGCTATATCTTAACAGCATAGAATATTTAGTGCATTTCTATCCCACAATAGAACAATTTCTTCAGATAATAATATTATAAAAATCAAATGAACTTTTATTGAACATTATTACATTTTTAACTTAAATTGCACTGTATTTATAATTCTTAGCACAAACATCTTTCATTAAAGAACTATAATTTTTATACTATAATCATACATTAGTACCAGCAATTAAAGGGAATTGCTGTGACATTTAAATTAGTAGTAATCCGTTCAGTTATATAATTCAATAAAGTTCTGTAACTTTTAACTAGAATTTCATTTGTTGACAAATTTGTATTTTGTGTTTAACTACAGAAGAGCATCAGGAAGATCAACATTTTCTTTATGAAGACATCACCATTTTAAATTTCTCTAATACTTCAATACATCTTTAGTGCTCCAAACAGTGTCATTGACCTAAATATTAGGTAAGTTTATCAATTTTCTTCTGCACATTTTTTCGTAAAAATTACTTTTCCTATCAATCATACTTTCTAAAATTTCTAATTTCTTAAAACATAAATGTTTAAGGGGAGATTCATGTCCAAACTTAATTCCTTACAGAGTACAATTGTTTTTCCCACATTTCTACTGTGCAATAATATAATTAATACACACTTTGAAGTAATGCAATGAGTATGGACAAGGCCTGCCAATCTCTGAGGTGGGACAAGGCCTGCCAACCTCTGAGGTGTGAATGTTGCAATTAATTTCTACATAACTTCTCTGTTTCTTACTAATTGTGTTAACAAATGTTAGCAAATCATAAGGCAGGGCTGTGTAAATACTTGTAGCCAGGGTTATTTTTGCTTATTATTTACACTATCTTTTGTTAACTATGACATGACTTATTGAACCAAAATTAAAATTTAACAATTGTAAAATTTAATACGTAAAATTAACTCATTATACTTACAAACATTTATTTTCAAAATATCTGATTGATTTAAGAGCTGTACTTACATGTTTCAATTCCCATGATATTGAATTTAAATAGCACTGAAAAAATGAAAATTTTTAAATGTCCTATGATTATTATTATTATTCTGTATCAGGTCTAGTAAAATACAAAACTAGTTTTACCATGCTTGAGTTTGTTTCATATATATATGAAACAGCATGTTTTCTTTATATTTTAGTAAAATATAAACCATATTATTTATATCGTAACCACACTCCTACATTCTTGAATAGCCACAGAGTTTGAAAGCATTGGAAGAAGTAAATTTTAAGCAAGAGTATTTACCACAAAGAATTTGAGCAAATTTTCTCAAAAATTATATTTAATTATATGTGTGTAAGTTATAGGTTGAAAGTGAATATTATACATTAAGAATGTAGAAGTAAATAAATTTTATATATATATATTTTATTTTATTTATTTATTTCTACATTTCTAATGTATAATATTCACTTTTAACCTATAACTTTCACACATATAAATAAATATACTTTTTGAGAAAATTTACTCAAATTATATATACATAGAGAGAGAGAGATTTTAACATAAACATTTTATGCTCAGTTGAGTCAAAAGTATTAGGAAACTCATACAAAATTTATTTTTTCTGTTTCAGGTTTGAAAGTTGCAGCTGGGTGAGTCTTAGGTAGTATCCAACATGTCAGTTAAACACATCTCTCACCATACCTAACTTAATCCCTGCATGTACATGTTTTACCGAGGTCGGTGAGGGGTTTAATAATTTGTTTGCAGATGGAGAAGCCCTTTGCATGATGTAGTTAGGTAATGTTGCCCTCTCTGCCTCTGTTCCCTACTAACAATAAGGTATGGTGATATCTCCTCATAATGCAATAGAAGGTTGTTGGCCTGCCGTTCGATAATATTTCGGTAAGTGTTCGTGTTCGAATCCTCACCCTCACTCAGCACTACATACTTTACACTAAACTAACACAAAAATATTTAACAACCTTCTATTTCATTATATGTTTTTATGTGTTCATTACTTGGTCCTTAATGTTCAGCTGACATGTTCGTTGTTTTGATACTAACCCAGTTTTGTTGTTTCAGTTCTTTGGACTTCTTCAGAGTTCTACTGAGTAAGATACGGAAATTTTTAAACTCTGTAAATTGAAATTAAATATCAACACTTTTTGGATTTTATGTATAGGGTTTAGTTAAAATTTTAAAATTTTTTCTTATTATTTAAAAATTTGGTTTAAATTTTATACACATTATTAGTTACTTTTTTGATGTGTTAAATTTTTTAATTCAATAAAACTTATAAAGTAAATTTCTTAAATTCAATTTATTAGTAATTTTTTAGAAATTAAATACATATTTTTTAATTTTGAAAAATAAATTAGGGATTTCTATAAAGTTAGATTGAACAGATTAGGCAATATTATTATATATTGTTACTGAATTTTTTATTGATTTAAATTATTTAATAGTTGAATTTGTAGCGGCAATCTTACTCTACCCACATGGAACTTCTCAGATCTTCAAGAAGCTTCATAAATCTTCAATATATATTGACAATGTTTTTGTTAACACATGTTGTTCTTTTTCAGCAAAACTTAGTATTTAAGATTAGAAATTGTTTCATTTAGGATCGCGCCCCCTCCCCCTTGTTAGAGCATTGTGTGTTAGGATTTGTGATGCTATATTTCATTGGATTAATGAACTTTAATGTACTTTTTGTTTCAGCTTATTGGGCTCTTTTAGTTAATTTTCTTGTTAAAAAAATGAAGTGTTTATATATTATAGGGCGGTAATATAAAAGTTGTTAAAATGTGTTTGTTTTGAATTTGGTTGATTTTTTGGAGAAGACATTCAGAAGAAAAGAATTAACGACTTTATTGAAGAAAAAAATAACGGTGAGTAAATCAATATTCATCCATCCCTGTGGCTGTGCTTTTAAAAGAGATACTAATACAATTTGTTTTAGTAGGATTAAAATGCTTCAGCTGAAGAATTAGGTTTTACGTTCCATGATTAGAAATGACAACTGCTTTTCTACGAAAGGAGGAGGGTCACATAATGAAAGGTATGTGTAAGAATAAGTTGCTATAGCCTGTTAGTTTATCATATGATAAGTATTAGCTTTAGGATGTTCCCTTTAGAGAGCCCAAGTTATAAATATAACTCAAGAAAATGCAGCAGTTACATCATTTAGCTGATCTGAAAGATGGGGGTTGTGCAACATTATCATGTTCTAAGCATAATTTAGGCTTACACTCTTATTTTACTATCCAGCGATTGAGGGAAATGGACTATGCACGGTGGGGAGAGGGGTGCATAGCCTTGACCATGCATTGGCCAAGAGAGGACAGGATTATCTATGACAAGGATTAGGAATTGAACTTTTGTTTGGTAGAGTTACCATTCTAGCTGTTAGTGTAGAACTATACTAATGAAAAAACTAGACTTTGTTGATTTTACTTTCTATTAGATTAATTATTTTTCAGCATAAACCTATAAGAACTTCTGCAAACAAGTAAACATTTAGTAATATTTTGATTACTGGAAGAACATATTTTCAATTTTCTCAGAATATTTTAATCCTCTCTATTGTATTTGTCAATGGAACAAGGTGGGCAGTGAGTTCTCCCGTAGGCTTCATTCCATAGGGGTGTCAAATACCCCCTATGCCTATCCCCTGAAACCCAATACAGGGTGAAGAGTTTAATAGCTTTCATTACGAACTTTTACTGATTTGCCAAACAATGGAAATGCATGAGAATAAATTGAAGGATATTTTTATTCATAACAGTGTAAGACATCCTGGGCCTATCTTACTATACAAACCACCAAATCCTACCATAATTTCATCTATTTTTAATTTCTTTTTTATCTTTAAACTATTGAGAGTCTGTGCTAACTGTAGAATGTAAGATATTTTAAAATTTTGCTTGATTTTATATTTTAAGTCTAATGGTAACTTTTAAAAAATCTTCTTACGTTTTTTCAAATAAAAGATATCTTATTTATAATTCTTTGTACAGAACTTAAAGTACTAGATATTCATTGTGTTATATTATCATGTAATTTGCTAAAATATGGTAAACATTGTATTAGAATAATATTTAGTTACCAATTTTGTTTTTTTGTTGAACTAGAAACCAGCTTCATGAAGAACAACAATATCATAATCAAGACTCAACATCTTTATTTCAACACCAGGAGACAACCAATAACAACAAATTCATGGGATGAAATCTTCGATACATCTTTACTGCTTCTGTGTCATTGACCTTAATATTAGGTGAGTTTATTTATTTTATTTTGTACATATTTGAGTACAAATATCTTTTGTAATGAAACAAATCATCAAAAGCTAAAAATACTTATATATATGTTACATTTGCTTATAGTAGCACTTACTTTTATTATTGTTAAAGACCGCTGTTTCGCTAGATGTGCCCCATTGTCACGTCCTGTAATTAGCCTCATAGTTATTATAAGTTGAAGTGGGGTGGGGTATTAAGGTAGGGATGTAGCTGTACTTAGGAGGGTATAAGGGGTTTTAATCAAGAAGTGTATGTGAGTTATAGTGTAATTGGGTGTTAAGTATGTGTGAGGGGTATAGATAGAAATGTGTGTATATCTGGTATTGTCCAGTTGTGTATTGATGGTTATTTTTGCATTTTTGTGTAAAGAATTTGTAGGTTAGATATTATGTTTATAAAGTTATAGTTTGTGGATGTTAGATGTTCTTCGGAGTTTGATTGGATGCTTTCATTTGTGAGTGCTTTTATGAGTGACACATTTCAAACTATACCCAAACCCAACACCCAATTACACTAACTTTCATACACTTTTTGACTTTATAGACCCCAATACCCTCCAAAATACACCTACATCCCTACCCTAATACCCTGCCCACAGAGGTGCTAATATAGGCTAGTGTAACATATGTAGAATTGTTTTTAGTAAAAAACTAGTATCTTATGTGAAGCAATTAATACACACTTTCAAAAATTTCCCGGTTTCCTGAAACATAGATGTTTAAGTACAGATCGGTATCCAAACTTACATACCTAAAACTATTACCCTCACTTATATCAGTAATATGACATGTCTATTACAGGACTGATATACAATTATTACAGTTTTTTAGGAAGCATGGTTACATTTATGAGTATGTGTGTGTTTAGGTAAGAAATGTGGAGAAACTAAATTTGTATCAAATAATGAAACAAAAATAATACAGATTGATGTAAAGATATATTTTAATTTTAAAATAAAAATTAGGAATAAAAAAAAGAATAATTAAAGAATTTTAAGTTCAATAAATGAACTTTAAAATGACTGTTTGAGAATGCACTACAAGAGTTATGAAGACAAGACGTCTTTCTAGTTGAAAATATCTACAAAAGATCGGTCTCTCTGAGCATAATTTGAACAATAAAGCATTCTGGTCTGAAAGATTATTGTTTATACTGGGTCTTATCCATGAGGGGAGGGATTGGTGAAGCAAATATCCCATGCCTAGTCAGAAAGATAATTGTTTAGACGGCGACCTATTCATGAGGACAGGGATTGGTAAAGCAAATATTCCATGCCTAGTCAGAAAGATAATTGTTTAGATGGCGACATATTCATGAGGACTGGGATTGGTGAAGCAAATATTCTATGCCTAGTCAGAAAGAAATTTGTTTAGATGGCGACATATCCATGAGGACAGGAATTGATGAAGCAAATATTCTATGCCTAGTCAGAAAAATAATTGTTTAGACGGCGACATATTTATGAGGACAGGGATTGGTGAAGCAAATATTCTATGCCTAGTCAGAAAGATATTTGTTTAGATGGCGACATATCCATGAGGACAGGGATTGGTGAAGCAAATATTCCATGCCTAGTCAGAAAGATAATTGTTTAGACAGCGACACATTCATGAGGACAGGAATTGGTGAAGCAAATATTCTATGCCTAGTCAGAAAAATAATTGTTTAGATGACGACATGTCCATGAGGACAGGGATTGGTGAAGCAAATATTCCATGCCTAGTCAGAAAGATAATTGTTTAGACGGCGACATATTCATGAGGATAGGGATTGGTGAAGCAAATATTCCATGCCTAGTCAGAAAGATAATTGTTTAGATGGCGACATATCCATGAGGACAGGGATTGGTGAAGCAAATATTCCATGCCTAGTCAGAAAAATAATTGTTTAGACGGCGACATATTCATGAGGACAGGGATTGGTGAAGCAAATATTTCACATCATTGGATCCACCAATCCGCATCAGGAATTGTAAGATTTGTTCTGGACGGTTTCAAGTGTTATAGGACACAGTGCACTCTATGACAGGTGTGTTGTTAGAATATGGTCTTGTAATTGTGGTAGAGTACAGTTATAACACTATACATATTAAATGTTATGGAAATTATCAGCTTAAACACTTTTTATCAAACATTTATTTTTACTTATTTGGTGCAACCAATTCTGAAATATCATTAATTGGTACTAGTTTTATTGTTTTGTTTTTTAATATTTTTCCATCTATATTTTAAAAACACAAATATAAAAGAATAAATAGAAATTAAATTATTTTCAATAACAACTCAAGAAATATAAGTTACTACCTCTTTATCAGTAAATAACACTTTTAGATTTCTACTATCTTGATGGCTAAGGAAATCTCTGCACAAAAACTAATGGTACCATCTCAATTTGATACAATCAAACCTAAAATCATACTGCTTTATCAGTCCAATTGTCTGAAGCTGTATCTTAACTCTATAGAATGTTTAGTGCATTTGTTACCCGGAATAGATCAAGAATTTCTTAGATATTAATATTTTCAAACTTGCAGATTTGTGTTCTACATCTTGAGGTTTTTATAGAAATTACACTTCTTTGTCTTATCTTGGCAAAAAAACCCCTACTTATTTATTTAGCTGACGCATTTCGCACTAGGTCAGCGCATTTTTCAATGCTGGGAATTACTGACAAGACTGTTGCTCAGGTGTGTTGTGTTGGTGTGAGTCTGTGGTGTATTTTTTTTCTGTGGTGTGTTATTGTTTATAGCAGCGGTTCTCAACCTGGGGGGCACGCCCCCCTGGGGGGGGCGAAGAAGAATTCCAGGGGAGGCGTCAACAAATTTTTAAAAAAATTGAATTTGATGTTGGACACAAACACACAATCATTGAAATTTTTTTATAGCTTAATAGAGCAATAAAGCTCTATTTCTTTACTCAACGAACTTTTCTTCCTTTCCAAAATCTCGTCGATGATACCCAAAGTCTTCCAAAAGACCTAGTAAATGAAATGTAGGACCTAATATCTGAGCATTTGTTGTCTCTGAAGAACAAAATCGTAGCCTATTTCCCAGATATGAGCTCGGAAAACTGGGAATTCAAGTTAACAAGAGACTTCTTTCAAATCAACATTGATATACCTCCTGATCACATTCAAGAACAAACAATTGACTTGCAATGTGATTCCAAAGCTAAATTGGATTTCCCAAACATGGATCTCGAAGATTTCTGGCTACTATATCTTCCTGTTTACCCAGAAGTACCAATGGAGGCAGTCAAGTTGCTTGTACAATTTTCATCAACTTATCTATGCGAGACAGGATTTTCAGCCCTGACAAATATAAAATCTAAATATCGAACCAGACTGGATGTGGAGAGTGACCTGTGGTGTTCTTTGTCAAAATTTCATCCAAACATACAAAAAATAGTTAATGAGAAACAGTGCCAGCCTTCACACTAGCACTACAAAAGTAGCGAACATTTTTCTGGTTATTACTTAAACATATTGTAAGTAAATTTATCATATATAAGTCTAAATTAACTTAATCCGTGACCTCACACCAAAGTGTGGAGGGGGGGCTCAGAGCCTAAAAGGTTGAGAACCCCTGGTTTATAGAGTAGTTGTTAATTATGTGCTCAAATATAGTGTTTGATTGGGAGTGTCTTTTTTCATTTACAATGTGTTGTGGATAGTATTTATGGTGTTTATATATCTTATAGTTTTTTACTGTGATAAATTTTTGCTTTTATTGATGTAATGTAGGGTTTTTAGATTATTGTCTATGTCAGTCTGTGAGTGTAGTGTGTTTTGTATGTGTATGGCGAAATTTGATGTGGGTTGTGTCTTTATTATCTGTTTTAAGTGTTCTTTGTATCTTGTGGTAAATGTTCTCCCTGTTTGTCCTATGTAAAACTTGGGACAGTTGTTGCATGTAAATTTGTATATGCCTGTCCTGTCATATTTATCCTGGTGTGTTTTTGAACTGTGTAGGTCTTTTTTAATTGTGTTGGATGTTGTGAATGCTACTTTGCATTTAAGTTTGCAGAACCGTGGAAGCTAGTTTTTGTGATGTGTTGTCGTGATATGTAAGTGTTATATATTTTTGTGTGTTATTGTTTTTTGTTGTGTTATGTGTGCATTGTTTTTTGCAACTTATGTTATCTATCAATGTGTGTTTGTATCCGTTTTTATGGGCTATGCGTTTTATTGTGTTTAGTTTGTCTTATCTTGGCAAAAGAACCACTACTTACTGATTTATTACATTACTAAACACAATAAAACATATAGTCCATAAAAACGGATACAAACACATATTCGTAGACAACATAATGCGCAAAAAACAACATACACATTACAAAAAAAAACACTAACATACAAACAGAAAAATATATAGCATTAATCACATAAACAATAGTTTATGACTATCCGAACTTTAAATTTAGTAGATTTGTTAAAATTTACCTTCAAAATTTATCTTCATCAGTGTCTTCTGCTTGGAGATGTCGGGTCAAGCGGTGACAGTTTTAAGTATGTGTGATTTGTATTGTGTTTGTTCGTTTAATATGTTTGTACTTTGAGTTTTTGTGTGTCTGTAAATTTCATATCGTTCTAGTGTGTTGAGATGTGGTCCTTTTTTGTTGATGTGTAGAATTTCTAGGTTATGGTAAATGTCTGTGTATTTGTGCCCTGTTTCTTTTATGTGATTGTAAAATGTTGAGTTGGTGTTCTGTTTGTGTTCCTCGACTCTTTGTTTAAAGCTACGACCTGTTTGTCCAATGTAGAATTTGTTACATTCGTCGCAGTTCAGTTTGTATACGCCTGGTGCTTGTAGCTTATCTTTGTTGTTGGTGTTGTGTTGTATTTTGTATTGTAACTTGTTATTAGTTTTGTATGCTATTTTGTATCCTATTTTTTGAAATTTGCAGGCTATTTTGTTCGTTGTTTTGGTTATGTATGGTAATGTCATGTATTTGTTTTCCTTGTCTGTAGTGTTAATTTTAGTGATTTTTGTATTTTGTACCATAGTTTGTCTATTATTGTGCTGTTGTATCCATTTGTGTATGCTAAATATTTAATTGTGTCTAGTTCTTTGTTTATGTTTTCTGTGGTGATTGGGAGCTCTTTAAGTCTATGGAGCATGGATCTGAAGGCAGCGTGTTTGTGTTGGATATGGTGGTTTGAGGTGTTGTGGATAAGTGTGTGTTGTTATGGGTTTCCTGTAAATGTTAAAGCTGTGTTTTTTGTCTGTGGCTTTTTGTTATGGTTAGATCGAGGAAGTTTAGGGATCGGTTGGTTTCAGTTTCTGAAGTGAAGTGGAGTTTTGGGTGTATTTTATTAGTGTAGGTGAAACGTTTTTTGCATTGACGGGAGTTGCCTCTGTATAGTGTTATGATATCATCAACATATCTATGCTAGTATTGTTTGTGAGTATCTTGGTGTTTTCTATGTGTTGTAGGAAAATTTCACTTAGGACACTACTGATAAGACTTCGCATGGGTAGGCCAAATGGGTAGTTTATGGATTGTCTGATTATTTTGTCCATGTATTTTGCTATTTTATGTGCAGGGGCATTTTGGTAGTTGATGATGGCTCGGATGGGGACTTGGGTTTGTGAAATTTGGGATGAGCGCGGAAGGTAGGTGCTCTAGGGTGGATTTGTTTTAGGTGGGAATTTTTGTTTTTGTTGATAATGTATTTAGATGTATTAATTAGTTGTTTGATGGTTCTGTGATATTTCTCTGTTGGGTCTGTATGTAGTTGTACTATATTATTATTTATTATGTAATCATTGATTTTGTCATTTGAGCTGTTTGTTTTAATAATTACTGTGGTGTTGCCTTTGTCTGCTGTGGTGAGTGTGATGTTCTTTAGTTAGGCTTTTTGTTTTATGTTTGCAGCAATTTTAATTTCATTGTTCATGTTTTTGTTGGTTATGTTTTACTGTTAGGTTAGTTTTTAATGTCATGTCGAAGTGAGTCGTGGTCTTTGGTGTCGGTTTTTGTAAGAATATATAACATTTACACATCACAACAACACGACATATATCAACACTTTTATATCACGACAACACATCGCAAAAAATAGCTTTCACGTTCTGCAAACTTAAATGCAAAGTAGTATTCACAACATCCAACACAATTAAAAAAGACCAACACAGTTAAAAAACACACCAGGATAAACATGACAGGACAGGCGTATACAAGTTAACATGCAATAACTGTCCCAGCTTTTACATAGGACAAACAGGGAGAACATTTACCACAAGATGCGAAGAACACAACACACCTGAGCAACAGTCTTGTCATTAATTCACAGCATTGTAAAAAGCACTGACCTAGCGCGAAATGCATCTGCTGAATAAATCAGTAAGTAGTTTGCCCTTTCCAAGATAAGACAAATAAGTGTAATAATATTTTGAATATAAGATGAACTTTGGTTAAACATTATTACACTTTTCTAATGACAAATAACATTTATAATTCTTAGCACAAACACCTTTCATTAAAAAGCTAATAGTTATTATACCATAGTTCTGCATTTGGTGCCTCTAATTGATGGGAATTGCTGTGATATTTAAAATAGTAGTAATTTGTTCAGTTATATAATTCAGTACATTACTGTATACCTTGAATTAGAATTTCATTTGTTAACAAATTTCTATTTTGTGTTTAACTATAGATGAGCATTAGGAAGATCGACACTTTTATATTCAAAACATCACCATCTTTAGTTCAACACCAAAAATACATCTTTATTGCTCCAAACAGTGTCATTGACCTAAATATTAGGTAAGTTTATCAATTTTCTCATGCACATATTTTAGTTCAAATTACATTTCATATGAATCACAGCTTCTATGCAACCTCTTTTTTTTGTTTATAATATACAACTATACAAGAATTTTCACCGGCAGATCAATAGAGAAGGAAAGGGAGATGTCAGGTGCGGGATATTTCAACCAGAGTAATCACAAGCAATACTACATACCGGCAAGTGTGCAATCGAGTAGGACATTGAGCTGTTAGCCATCAAAGCAGCTATAGCCAGTTGTTATTCCTTGGCCAGTGACCACATCTGCATTTTAACGGACTCCAGATCTGCTTTAGAAACACTATGCAGATTAGGTACTACAGCATACTACTTTTGGATCAAGGAAATAAGGAGACAGCTCCTACAGCTACACATTTTGGGTAAATCCATAACCTTTCAGTGGGTCCCATCTCACTGTGGAGCTCCCGGAAATGAAATAGCAGACATATTTGCAAAATAATCTTGCATAATGCGACCTTGCAATGAGGGTAGGTTCATGTTGCTGCAGTGCAAAAGCTCGGCCGACAAACATTTTAGGCTTCACTGGACAGATAGGCGGAATACGGGAGCCACGGGTCGCCACCTACACTAAATATAGCCAGAGCCTGCAAAAGAAGGCATGTATAATAACATCCCTCGTCCAATAGCAACTTTTGCAGCCAGAGCACGAACAGGACACATTGTGACTCAGAATTATCTTTACCATTTTAACCTCACGGATTCATCTGAATGCAGCCTATGTGGGATTAAGGAGGAGGATCTGGAGCATATACTTATGCATTGTCATTACCCGATAGCAGCAAGGGACATCCTAAGAACACTGGTGTTGTCGTTGAAGGACATATTGAGAGATGAAGGTTACTGGACTCTTGCATCCATTATCTAGCATGAACATTGGGGTATCGGCTACACATGAAGCTGGATGTCTGTACGAAGAAGAAGAATGTTTCAATTTTCTCATGCACATATTTTAGTACAAAGAACATTTCATATGAATCACAGCTTCTATGCAACCTCTATTTTATGTTTATAATATGATACACCATTCATTTTAATTTTCTTGAATCTTCTCACCTTGTTTAGCAAACAACTTCTTTGACTACACACATTTAAGAGCCAATCATGCCGCCAAGTCTCTCTATCTTCTTTCAGGAAAACTATACTACTTGACAATATACACAGAGTTGTAGCAGGACCCAATAAGAAAACCTTATAGAAGTTTAACAAATAAATAAATACAGAATGTATTGATCGAATAATATGTAATGTTTTAATGCCTATGGCGTCTTATAAGTACTGTCCTCTGAGATCTGATGATAGTGAAAAATCAATTTATTTGAAGGCTAACCCTATTACTACCTACAAAGAGAGTGGGAGCATATTGTCAATTGTAAGCAGCAAAGCCTACTTTAACAAGTATTGAGTTCGTGAATAAGGGAGGTTTGTATAGCCTATGCACCCAATCTACACAAGGTAAAATATTGAATGGAGTTTAAAGTTGGGGAAAACTTTCATTACAGCCAACATCTGCTCTCGGAGTAACTACAGAGGCCATTTATTGCGAGTCACACTTTTATATAGTGACATTCTTCGCATACTTTAGTCTGCCGAAAGTGTCCTTCCTGATACTACGCATTACAAAGAGTCATTTATACCTTTATAGAGAAAAGGAATTCGGACACTGTCAGTTCTGAAAAAAGCTTTTACAAACATCCTCACAGCCTGCCTAGTATTTACCTCTTTGTACAGAAACTAATGGCATCATCTCACTTTGATACAATCAAAACTAGAATCATACTGATTTAACAATCCAATTTATCGAAATGATACTTAACAGTATAGAATATTTAGTGCATTTGTTTCCCACAACAGATCAAGAATTTATTAGATATTAATAATTTGAAAAAATGAAAATTGTTTACTAAACATTGTAATTTTTTGTGAAAGATATTATATTTATAATCTTTAGCACACAAAAATTTTCAGCAAATAATTTAATAGTTATTCTACAACAGTCCTACATTTAGTAACAGCAGTTAATGGGGATTGGTATGATATTTAAATTGGTCAATTATATAATTCCATAAAGTTCTTGAATTAGAATTTCATTTGTTAACAAATTTGTATTTTGTATTTATTTACAAAAGAGCATCAGGAATATCAACATTATCTTTATGAAGACATCGCCGTCTTCAATTTCACCACCAGTAACACATCAATACATCTTTATTGCTCCAAACATTGTCATTGACCTAAGTATTAGGTAAGTTTTCTATGCTCACTTTTTATTACAAATTACTTTTCGTATGAATCGTAAGCACAGCTTCTAGTTCCCTAATTTCTTGAAACACAAATGTTTAAGGGGAGACTCATGGCCAAACTTAATCCCTTAGAGAGTACAATAGTTTCTCCTACATTTCTACTAGGCAATAATAGAATTAATACACTCTTTGAAGAAATGGAGTGAACCTACCAACGTCTAACATGCAAGTGTACAATCAACTTCTACACAATATTTTCTGTTACTAACTGTTTTAACAAAAGATATGTCAAGGTTGTGTAAGTATTTGTAGCCAGGGTTATTGTTGTTTATTAACTTCATTGGTTTGATAATTAATTATGATATGACTTCCTGTATCAAAGTTAAAATTTCCAAATGTGTTGTTTTATACTTGAAACCTCTCATTTATTTATTCACAACATTTCTGGTTGATTTAACAGCTTTACTTATGTATTTTAATTTCCATAAATTTGAATTTTAACTAAATTTTCACTCCCAATCAAACATCACTTTGGCCATTTCACATGTATATATTGTGTTTAGTAAAAAATGTGAAAGGATAATGCTTGTATGAATGTGATGAGAGGGAAAAGTTACAGATTTATCTTAACACATATTTGGTATTTTTATTGAAAATTATTGATTCTTTGGCCTTAAATTTGAACAATACAGTCTTCTGGTCTGGAGTATTATTGTTTATACTCTGACGAATATAAATAAAATGCTATGGAATTTAAAATGGAATACTCTTTCATACCTCACTAGGTTGCCTTTTTAAGGAAATATTGATGAATTAACCTTTTTAGTGATATTGTATATCCACTGAATCATCAGCCATTTTCCAATCAATCATCGCTTTTCCTTTAGAATGTGGTTTCTGACAATTGATGCTACCAATTCTGAAATTTTGTTGTTGGTACAAAGTTTTTGTGTCTTTCTTATCTTAATGTTTGCTAAATTCTTATTAAAACAAAAAACCATCAAGAGTTTATCGAAATTATATATGTTTTCAGAGCTCTAGAAAAGTCAAATCTGTTTTCATCACCTGCAGTAAATAATTCGAATACATTAATATTTTCTTGGTTCTCTATTCCCAAAGAAATCTCTTCCCCAATTACAGTAGAACCCCTCAAATCTGAACCCCAGAAATCCGAACCCCCACCAAATGATGTGATGAAAACCAAATTTTTAAAAAGTATCTAAAATATAATGAAGCATTGTCTATCAAAAGTAGAGCTTTTGGAGGCAGTCCATTTTTTTCATTTAAGTTCGCTATTTCTTACCACGCCTTACACTGATCTCTGTAATGAACATGGAGAGCATTCAAGTTCATATTTTAAGGGCTCGTGGCTTAGAGAATTTTCCAATCACCGTTAATGGTAGGTTATTTGTTCCCGCTGAGTTACTACAGGCTAAAACTCGCTATTTGCTCATTTTAAAGCCTGGCGCAAAAGATTCCTTTTGAAGCAAGACTTTTAGTGGGAAGGGCTTTAAAATTCAATCTGGGCTCATCTGCATTATACACTTGCTGGGGTGAGTAGTTTTCTGACAAAATCTAATCTGTGAAATTCGTCTAAATATTCTTTTGCAGCAAGATTACCAGCTGATAACTTCTCCCTGCTTACCGTTAGTTGTCTAATTCCATGCCTTTGCTTCTATCTATCCAACCAACCATTGCTAGAAGTAAATTCTGCATGACTTGTGTAAACCATAAAAGTACAGTCTCGTCAATTTTTTCATTCACAGAAACTTTTGTGTGATCGCGTTGTTCCAAAGACTTTTCACTTGTATTACTGCAAAATTTTTCACTTTTTGATACTGAAATATGTAATGAATGTTCTAATATTGTTCAATAATAAAAAAATGCACTTCTGTCAGATGCAAACACACACAGCAAATCCGAAATCCGAACTTTTTCGGCAAATCCGAACAGGCTATAGCCGCAATTAGTTCGGATTTGAGGGGTTCCACTTTATTTTGTAAGTTTCATCGTTTGGTGTATCATTTACATTTCTGTTCTGGTTTTGGTAATATTAGCAATATGAATAGGCGATACTGAGAAATGTAACATTGAGAGCATTGTGTGCAAGATTTTGTACTATTGTAAACTAATCATTAAGTTGAACTTGTCAATAACGTCAGCAGGTTTTGACTTTTAAAGTTTTATAGATCATCATGGACTATTAACTATAACTACTAACGTCTTTATTCACATCCGAAGGTGTACCATCAGTTCTCGCACATTATTCTTTTTCCATCACATGTTTAATATTATTTTTTAAACTTAAAGATACAACATTTATTGTTTTCTAAGTTTTTTCTAATAAGTAATGTACATATATGTATTTTAGGCTTTAGTTATTTTCCAATTTATTAAAAATATTAAAATAAAATTTTGTTGGCTATTTGGTAAGAGCTAAGAAATATAATAATAAATTATGAATATTCGTCACTGAGGCTTATACTTAAAAAGCCAATTCCTTATCAACTGTATTGGTTTTGTCACTATTACAGCCTAAGCAAAGAATTATTCCACTTTACGTCTTTTGCACAATCATAAACACATGAAGCACTCCTTTGATCAAAAACATTTTTCTTTCACAGTCTCTTTATTTTTGGTGTGCTGTTCTTCATCTACATTTCTTGTAATCTTACTATCTAAAATTTAATTCTTTCCGAAATGAGGAATATAAGTCGTAAGGAAGTGACTTTTAGTTAGTTCCAGAATACTTTTTTTAAAAAATCGATATCAGAGACGATTTTGTTAAAATGTCTTTCTTTTTTTAGAAACCTGATTTAGGTTCAGAATGATTTTTAAAATTTCTTCCTACTAAATCATAAATACAAAAAAAAGCAAAAGAACCAATGCCTTAGAATATGTTTGTCATACTTTGTTTTTTCCTAAACACCTTCAGTTTTATTGACAGAAAAAAAGGAAAGTTTATGCAGTAAGGTTTGTTATTTTTTAAAGTTCCTATCAAAGTCAACCTTTTTTCTAAAAATCATTAAAACAATTGAAATTGATTTATTATCCATAAAAGCCAAAGAAATGTAAGTTCTTATCTTTTCATCAGTAAATAATAAATTTACATTTCTATTATCTATCATCTCAACAGCCAAGGAAGTCAGTTCACAAAATATTGCCATAATTTCATTAAAAAATTTTTTTGTAATTTACATTTTTGTTTTTGATCTGGTAATGTGTAGTAATGGAAATTAATTCTTGAAATATTACTAGCCATCACCCTTGGCAGGTTAGCCATTTGGCAGCGGGCTGACCAGTAGAGGCGGGAAATCACCCTGTAGTAGTCTTATTCTTTGCCCATAGAGTTGGCTGCTAGAGCCAGACACTGCATCCATCCTGGGGTGTTGGCACAGAGTACAGGCCACACCTGCGGTTAACCCGATATGGTTCAGAGGGGTTGCCAGGTAGTCGTGGCCAGTGGTGGTTCTGAACGCAGCTACTGCTACATCTCTAGGCAAGTTTCGGGGTATGGGAGAGTCTATCAGCTTAGCCCAATTCTTCCCTATGTTGGCTTGGCTGTTGGGTGTTCTGGTCCAGGTCCAGATTTTTACCGCTCGGTTGATTGCAGTCTTTGCAGAAGAGTAGGATTGAGCGCAAGGTGGTTGCTGGAGAGCAGTGCCGTTTTTAGCGAGCACATCGGCCTTTTCGTTCCCTTCCATGCCAACATGGCTTGGGATCCACTGCAGGTGTAAGGTCCAGCCACATTCTATTAAACTGGAAAGTCTTAATCGGCTTATCTGTTTATAATTATAATTCTTATCACAAACACCTTTCATTAATTAATTTAATAATTATTCTACCATAATCATACATTTGGTACCAGCAATTGATGAAAAATGGTGAGATATTTTAGTAAAATAGTAATAATTTGTTCCATTATACAATTCAATACTGTAAATCTTGAATTATAATTTCATTTGTTTACAAATCTGTGTTTTATGTTTAATTACAGAAGAGCATCAGGAAGATCAACATTTTCAAAATCAACACATCACCATCTTTAATTTCACCACCAGCAATGCATCAATACATCTTTAATGCTCCAGACAGTGTCATTGACCTAAATATTGGGTAAGTTTGACAAGCTTTTCCTGCACAATTTTAGTACAAATTACTTATCGTATGAATCACGGCTTATAAAATACATAATTTTTTGAATCATTGATGTTTAATGGAAGAATCATGTCTTAAATACTATTTTTGTTTCTCCCACATCTTTCAGTAACAAAGTTCAGGATCGAACAGGTCTACCACTTTGTAATGTTTTATAAGGCATAGTTCAAACGTTATTGACTTTTAAGTTCTATCAATAAAGTGTTTTTATTTTAAAAATTGCATAGTACCTTTTTGAGTTTGTAACTACTATTTCGACTGTAATCGTTTGTCGACTGTAATATTTCCGTATCACATCATAGCTTAAACTTTAGAAACTCTAGCCACAGAGCAAAATCTTTGAAAATTTAGAAAGAACAAACAATAGGGTTGTTATGTCTTTCCCAAACTCTGCGCATCCACTTTGCTGTGCTATATCAGAAGTATTTAAATACTATGTTTATCTGTAACTTACATACTTTCTTCCTGTCATTTCAAGGTTTAAACATTAATTGGTTTTTAATTTGTTAAATATATTTCTAAAATGACTTTTGTTATAACTATGGCTTGTGACTGTTATTGTAGTAAATGTTATTGCATTATGAGTCTATTACAAACTTGAATTACAGTTGTAGAGCTTCCAGTTCACTAACTGTCTTAACACCAGTCAAACATCACTTATAGGCCCCATACTCATGTAATCCTTTTGAGTTATTATTATACTATTGTTTTTTTATTTAATATCGAAATTTTTTTAAAAATTTATATCCTGTACTAATACAACAATATAACAAATATATTACTTATTACTTTAAGGCAATAGCTCATTTATTTACAAACATTTAGTTTCAACATGTCTGGTTGATTTTACAGTTTTACCTACGTTTTTAAAATATCTGTGGAATTGAATTTAATACAAGTTTCCCTCTCACTGATATATCAAATTTAGCCGTTTCACACACACACACACACACACACACACACACACACACACACACACACACACACACACACACACACACACACACACACACACACACACACACACACACACACACACACACACACACACACACACACACACACACACCACACACACACACACCACACACCATACACAAACCCACACACACACACACACACACACACACACACACACACACACACACACACACACACATACACACACACACACACACGCACGCACGCACGCACGCACGCACGCACGCACGCACGCACGCACGCAAAGGTTGGTTGCCTTTTTAACCAGGAGTCATTGATGAATTGACTTTTTGAGTGATACTATATATATCCACTGAATAATTAGAAAATTTTCAATTATTCATAATGTTTTTCTCCTTTAGAATATGATTTCTGACAAATGGTGGTACCACTTTTGAAATTTGTTTTGTTTTTACACAATTTTTTTCCTCCCTCAATTTAGATGATTTATTATGAAAAGAAAAAAAATCACAAGAACTTATTGAAATTATATTTCATATTTATAGCTCAAGAAATGTCAAATCTATTTTCATCATCTGCAGTAAATAGTTTGAGTACATTTATATCTCCTGGGTTCTCTATTCCCAACGAAATCTTTTCCCCAATTATTACCTAATATTTATCTTTTGCGGTATCATTTACATTTCTGTTCATGTTTTGACAATCAGTAGCAATAAGAATAGGAGGTGCCGAGAAATGCAACATTAAAGGCATTGTAGGACAAGTTTTTTTCACTAATGATAAACTAATTAAGGACTTGTCAAGACTCTATAAGCTCAGTAAGGCTTTAATATTTAAAGTTTTACAGATCATGGACTATTAAATACACCCTTTTAACTATTTTGTTTTCACACCCAAAGATATAACTTCAGTTGTTACACATTATACTTTTTACAACACATTTTTAATAGACTTTTATAAACCTAAACATAGAGGTACAAGTGTTATCTAAGTCGTTTATATTAAGCAATGTAAATATTTTAGACCTTAGTTAGTTTAAGTTATAAAATTAAAATTAATCGGTTAATTGCAATTAAAATCTGAGAATTTTAATAATAAATTATATTTGTTGATTCCATCTTCACCTGAGCTACTAATTTTTACTAAAACACTTGTAAATATATTACAAACTTGCCTATAGTAGCAGTTACTTTTATTTGTTGAGGACGGCCGTTTCAGGAGATATGTCCCATTGTCAACTCAGACCGTAACTGATCTCAAGGTTTTTGTAGGTTAGGGTATTATACGGTAATTATTGAGAATAACGACCTCAACAACAAAATACAACACTCAAATTAAAGAAGCAATCAACAAAACAAAACTTATAATACCACACTACACTAAAAAGCACCTAAAACAATTAAATCCATAGCCCCTAAACTAAATGCCCTGCCCAAACTTCATAAAACAGACATCTCAATACATCCACTAATCAACCACACAAGCATCCTTTTTCATCTTCTATCCAAATTTCTTGACAAAACTATCCGAAACTGTATAAAAATTAATCATCATTGTAGCATAAAAAATAGCCTAAATCTAATAGACAAAATAAAAAAAAAACGTAAATATCCTACACAATTCCACCTTAGTCTCTTTTGATATATCAAATCTATATATCAACATCCCCATTCCAGAAATCACCAACATCCTCAAAAACATGCTTATAGACACAAATACACAACATACCCACATTGACGAAATTATCCACCTTTCAAAATTAATCCAATCTCAAAATTACTTCACCTACAATAACATCTTCTACAACCAAAAAGATGGCTTACCTATGGGTTCCTCAATAGCTTAGCAGAAATATTCATACACCATATTGAACAAAACCACATTTTACATAACAATAAATACTCAGATTACATAACTTACTGGTATAGATACGTCAACGACATCATAACGTTATACAAAGGTAACACACGCTGAGCACACATATTTTAAAAACACCTAAATTCCATACATCCAAAACTAACATACACCTTCGAAACAAAACTCTCTCAACTTCATAGACCTTACAATTAAACATACAGACAAACAAACACTTAAATTCAACATATACCGAAAACCCACTAGTACCAATACTACCATTAACATCTCCTCAAACCACCCACACCACCATAAACGAGCCACTCACAACACCAAGATATATTGCCTGCTTAAAACACCGTTAGACAAAGAACACTACCAAGAATTAAACACCATAAAACATATAGCATAAACTAATGGATACAACACAACAATGATTGACAAATTATACAACCGCCTAAAAAACAAACTCAATAACCAAAATACAAACACACCACACAACAATCAAACAAAATACTTATCAGTACCATACAGATCATCCAAAACCCACAATCTAACCAACACACTACCAAAATACAACTATAAAACAAACTACTCCACACATAACACCCTGAATAAACAATTCAAACCCAACAAAAAAATCAAAGACATTTACTACGCCGCTGGAGTTTACAAACTACCTTGCAGTTCGTGTCCCAGTTTTTACATAGGACAGACAGGGAGGTCTTTCTATACACACTACTATGAACATATAAACGCACTAACAAACAATAATTACCAATCAAACTTCGCCAATCATCTCAACTCCACAAAACATGGATACATTAACACAACATCCAACCTACAAATTCTTCATAAACAACACAGATATAACCAACGCTACACAACCGAACAATATGAAATATACAGATACTTTAAACTACACCCTACACACATACTCAATACACAATTACATTATAACTCACACACACCTTTTGACATCATAACTCCTAATACTCACAAAATACACCCACACAACCATAATATCCCAACCCCACCCTAATACCCTAACCTACAAAAACCTTGAGATCAGTTACGGTCTGAGTTAACAATGAGACACATCTCCGAAACGACCGTCCTCAACAGATATAAGTAAGTGCACCTATAAGCAAGCTTAGAAATATTTACAAGTGTTTTAGTAATAAATTATGTTTTGTAAATATGAATTTTTATTGCTGAGCTTTACAGTTAAAAATTCTATTTATCTTCATTGGTTTTGTCACTATTAAAGCGAAAGCCAAGAAAAATTGTCCAGTTTAGTTTTTCCATGCAACCTTTTTTTGATCAAGAATTATTTTTCCTTTACAACAATACACCTGCTTCTTACTTTTGGTTAATTGCTCTTCATCTACACATTTTTTTGATCTTATTTTATAAAACTTTTTCTCATTTAAAGGAAGTGACTTTTAGCTTGCAAAATAGTCTATTTTTTCCAATCAGTGACGGAGAAAATTTTTAGAAATTCTCCTCGTCTTTTAGAAGCATGATAATTGAATGCAGTGTTATATACAGTATTTAAAACATGAAAATTAAATATATATATATATATATATATATATATATATATATATATAGGGCATTCATGTATGTGTCTGTGTCGTTTGTGTGTGTGTGTGTTTGTATGTGTGTGTGTATGTGTCTGACAGTTTGTGTGTGTATGTGCTCGCAAGTGCATAAACTCATTGAGATGTAGTTAGTTTATACTCAATTTTCAAAGGTTATTAACGTAGTCTTTAATGTGCAGACATTCTAACATAATGATTTTATGCTCAGTTAAGTCATATTTGATTATTAAACTCATACAACTGTATTTTTTCTGTTTCAGGTTTGAAAGTCGCAGCTGGGTGAGTCTTAGGTAGTATCCAACATGTCAGCTAAACATATCTCTCACCATACCTAACTTAATCCCTGCATGTACATGTTTTACAGAGGTCAGTGAGGGGTTTAATAATTTGTTTACAGATGGAGAAGCCCTTTGCACGTTGTAGTTAGTTAATGTCTGCCCTCTCTGCCTCTGTCCCCTACTAACAATAAGGTATGGTGATATCTCCTCATAATGTAATAGAAGTTTGTTGGCCTGCCGTTCGATAATATTTCGGTAAGTGTTCGTGGTCGAATCCTCACCCTCCACTCAGCACTACATACTTTACACTAAACTAACACAAAAATAATTAACAACCTTCTATTTCATTATATGTTTCTGTGTGTTCGTTACTGGGTCCTTTATGTTCAGCTGACATGTTTGTTGTTTTGATACTAACCCATTTTTGTTGTTTCAGTTCTTTGGACTTCTTCAGACTTCTACAGAATAAGATAGGGAAATTTTTAAACTCTTAAAATTTTTAAACTTCTTGGATTTTATGTTTAGGGTTTAGTTGAATATTAAAATATTAATAAATTCACAAAAACCTCTTAACCGCAAACCTTCTTTATTTTACCTTTATGTACATTTCAGTTACCAAGTAACCATCCTCAGAGGAATAATATACAAAGACTCTTTGTATGTTATTCCTCTGAGGATGGTTACTTGGTAACTGAAATGTACATAAGAGTAAAATAGCAAACGTTTGTGGTTAAGAGGTTTTTGTGTATTTATTATGAAATTCAACCACAGTATATTCCTAATAAATAGTAATTAAAATATTTTTTAAATAATTTTAAAATTTTATACATATTATTTTAGCTTTTTTTGATTTATTGAAAAATTTTTATTCAGTTAAAGATATAAGGTAAATTTGTTAAACAACATTTTTATGCATTTTTTGAAATTAAATAAAAATTTTATTAATTTAAAAAATAAATTAGGGATTTTTATAAAGTCAGGTTGAACAGATTAAGGAATTATTTAATAGATGAATTTGTAGAAGCAATCTTACTCTTCTCACATGGAACTTCTCAGATCTTCAAGAAGCTTCATAAATCTTCAATATATATTGACAATGTTTTTGTTAACACATGTTCTTTTTCAGCAAAACTTAGTATTTAAGATTAGAAATTGTTTCATTTAGGATCGCGTCCCCTCCCCTTGTTAGGGCATTGTGTGTTAGGATTTGTGATGCTATATTTCATTAGATTAATATATAATTATTGACTTGTTTGTACTTTTTGTTTCAGCTTTTTGGGCTCTTTTAGTTAATTTTCTTGTTGAAAAAAATGAAGTTTTTATATATTATAGGGCAGTAATATAAAAGTCATTAAAATGTGTTTGTTTTGAATTTGGTTGATTTTTTGGAGAAGACATTCAGAAGAAAAGAATTAACGACTTTATTGAAGAAAAAAATAACGGTGAGTAAATCAATATTCATCCATCCCTGTGGCTGTGCTTTTAAAAGAGAAACTAATACAATTTGTTTTAGTAGGATTTAAATGCTCCAGTTGAAGAATTAGGTTTTACGCTCCGTGATTAGAAATGACAACTGCTTTTCTACGAAAGGAGGAGGGTCACATAATGAAAGGTATGTGTAAGAGGAAATTTGCAATCTCTTGTTAGTTTATCATATGATAAGTATTAGCTTTTGGAAGTCCTGTTTAGAAAGTCTAGGACAGTTTGGTCTATGAAATTTAGGAATCAAAGTTTTGTTTGGTAGAGTTACCATTCTAGCTGTTAGAATTGACTATAAAAAAAAACTAGACCAGGTTGATTTTACTTTTTATTAGATTTATTGTTTTTCATCATAAACGTCCGTAGAACTACTTCAAACAAGTAACATTTAGTAATTCTGTGGTTACTGAAAAAACATTATTTTCAATTGTCTCTTAAAATTCTAATCCCCTCTAAAGTATTTGTTAATGGAGCAAGATGTGACATAAGTTCTGCCAAAGGCTTTATTGCTTGTAATATCGAATAGCTCCCTTTTCCCTGATGTACAGTACAAATTCAAGTGTTAAATTGTTTTCATTACAAACTCATACTGATTTGGCAAACCATGCAAACACAAGTGAATAAACTGAAACCTATTTACATCCATAACAGTCCAAAAGATCCTGGTCCTGTCTTATCATGGATAATTAAATCAAGTAAATTTTTCTCAACTGCCTTCTCCATGTAAAAGGAAACCAATCCACCAAATACTACCATAATTTCTTCCATTTTTTTTTCTGTTTTTCTTTTACCTCATTGACAGTTTGTTCTAACTCTAGACTGTAGACATTTTACTATTTGTCTGGAATTGATAATTTAATTTTATTTAATTTATTGCTGCGTTATGTTTTTTTAGAATGTCATACCTTAAAAGTGAGATAATTGTATTTAAAAAATCACACATTTTTCAAAAGAAAGAGATTATATTTCTCGTTCTTTGAACCAAACTGAAATTACTAGAAATTCCATCATCGTATAATTGACTAAAGTACGGTAAACATTGTATTAAAATAATATTTATTGACAAGTTTTGATTTTTTTTGTTCAACTGAAAATGAGCATCATGAAGATTACCAATATTATAATCAAGGGTTAGGTGGGGGGTAGGGGCGTGTGTGTGTGCAGGATTAGGTGTGTGTGTGTGCGGGATTAGGTGTGTATGTGTATGTGTGCGGGATTAAGTTTGTGTGTGTGCGTGCATGCACGTGTGGGATTAGGTGTGTGTGCATGCATGCACTTGTGTGTGTGTGTGTATTTGTGTTCAGAAATGTGGAAAAGCTAATATTTTAATAAATTAGTGAAAGGAAAACACTACAGATTGAGATGAAAACATAATTGCGATTTTAAATAAAAATTAAGTTTTGAAAATAAAAGAATTAGATTCAATTTTATCTATGTACTCTCAACATGTCTGTTTTGGCCAGCAGTTAAAAAGTTATGAACACAAGACATCTTCCTTGTTCAAAATATCTATACAAGTTTTGACTCTTAGGGGTATATTTTAACAAGGCATTCTTTTAGTCTGGACGATTGTTGCTTATATTGGGATGGATCCATGAGAAAGGAGAATGGTGAAGCAAATATTTCTGGTTATTTGTGCCATCAACTTGCAACAGAAATTTTCTAACTGTTGTTAGCTTTTATCTTGAAGGTTTGAGTGTCATATAAGACAGTACAATATGCTTGATGTTCTGCTGGCAATATGGTTTATTAGTTTGAGTGCCACAATACATGTATCAGATTATATGTATTTTACATTATATGCATGTTAACACATGCATTTTCCTTGCTGCTGTGTTTTTAAAAGAAATACTAGTAAAATTTGTTTCGGTAGGATATGATGCTTCAGCTGAAGAAGTAGCTTTAAGTTGCATGATTAGAAGTGGACTTGGCAATTGCTTCTCTACAGAAGGAGGAGAGTCACAGAATGAGAGGTATGTGTAAAAATGTGTTATAATTTCCTATTAATTTGTCATACAAGTCTAACTGATTTTGGTAACCTTTTTTAGATAAGCTAAAGCTCTAAATATAACTTAAGACAATGTAGAAGGGGATTTGCAATGTTATCATGTGCAAGAAACAGAAGTTTGGCTGTGGCACTCGGGGGAATAACCACAGAAGTGAAAACTTTTAGCTAAATTTATATAAATTTTGATTTTGAGGAAAAAATTTATTTTTGCTTATGGAGAAATTATTTAAACATTGACTACCTAAACTACAAATGTTTTCATTTCAAAAATTTAATTAAAAATACATAGCTTATTATTATGGTTTATAGAATTATTTGGTTTATTTTTTGAGATTTATCAAAATTTAAATAAACTGATATATTTATTAACTGATCAAAACTATTTAATAATAACCTTATTGTTTAACAATGTTCAATAAATAATGTAACATAACCTGTTTAATCCGCAGATCAAAAAGTTAGAATTAAAACTACGAGGTGCGGTAAACCCTATTGTTAACAAGGTTACTCTGGATTGCGTAATTTACGTTAATATTTAACATAGCAAGTTTAAGCACTGTTCTAAGCAAAATAGAGTCATTTAACACTAAGAACGCAATGACCCTGAATTTAATACAAATAAATTATAAATTGTTCATATTCCTTAACTACGCACTTACCATAGGTAAGAAGTGATGCAATGTTGGAATCGCGGTGAAGTCTCCACAGTACTGTGGTCGTCTCAGGCAGCGTAGAATTCTTGAAGGCGATCACGCAACTAAAAAACTCAATTGAAATATGAGTAAACGTAAAAGTTAAGCTTACAAAGCACTTAGTTTATTGCCGCGAGTACACGCACTAAGATTGCGCAACCGGCGAAATCGGGCGACACTTTTATTAACACGGCGAAAATATACAGTTAAAATGTTCATTAAAATGCTCATTAAAAGTTCATTAACGCGGTCCGAACTTTAAGCACAGTTAACGAACGAAAGCGGTACTTTAAATTGTCTGAAACAAAAGCCATGCGGAATAGGCTACGAGGTTCAACGTAGGACTGCACTGTTCGAGGGTCGGAATGATTCTCCTTTGTGTTGAAGCGGAAGAAAGCTTAGAAAATAAGAAGGGAGTGGGGGTGCAAGCGTTCATCCAGAGAAAATCAATAATTTTCGGATATCGATTAGCAGGTCAGAGATCACGTGGCCAATACGTCACGGCACAGCTGTTAGGTAGGTCAAAGTAACTTGAAACTTCGAGCGCTGACTCGAACATACCGCCCACCAAAACGAATGTTTTTAATCCGCCAGGTGGGTGGGGGGCGAAGAACCATAAAGCACCGGGACCCGAGGGTGCCGAAGAAGAAAGTGGCAGGGAAAACGAAGACAGCCAAAAGAAACAACAAGGGCGAGAGCGCCGAAGAAAGAAGCTGTAGATAAGCGGTGAAAACTAAGGATGAAGCGGAAAACCGACGAGCTTGTTGACTGGTCGTTTCAGCTGTCCGTGAGCGGTCTGAATGGTGGCTACTCTAGAGACGTGGTCTTTTCCAGGATGTAGACTGAGGATCCTTCCCATAGGCCAATGAAGGGGGCTTGAGTGTTCTCCAGTTATGAAGACGAGTTGATTTTCCTTGAGTGGCGTCGAGTCCTTATTCCACTTGTGTCGTTGAATCTGAGTGTGTAGATACTGAGTGGACCAAATTTTCCAAAAGCGGTTGGACATCTGTTGGAGCATAGACCATCGAGATTTAAGCGGAGGCTCAGTATAACATTCTTCGGGAAGCGACAGTAGTGGACGGCCAATCAGAAAGTGTCCAGGAGTGAGAAAGGACGCTCCTTCACTGGGGTCTGGCGAAACTTCGAAAATAGGACGACTGTTCAAAATGGCTTCTATCCGGATGAACAGAGTAGATAGCTCTTCAGCGGTGAGGGTGGTGTTGCCTACAGTGCGTCGCAATAACAACTTAGCGGATTTGACAGCGGCTTCCCAAAGTCCTCCAAAATGAGGGGCAGCCGGAGGGTTGAAATGCCAACTGATGCGTTGGTCAGCTAGTTTGCGTTCAATAAGTGAGCTAGAGCGGTCCAGAAACTTGTAGACATCGTTAAGTCGGTTGGCAGCGCCAGTAAAATTCGTGCCGTTATCGGAATAAATTTCTGAAGGTAAACCTCGTCTAGCGGTGAAGCGGTGTAAGGCGGCGAGGAAGGCATCAGTAGATAAGTCGGTCACCAATTCCAAATGAACTGCTTTAGTAGTCATACATACAAATAAGCAGAGGTAAGCTTTCAGTAGCTTGGAGGTGCGCAAATGGTTGGCCTTTGGTAACAGAAGCGGGTGTTTAGAATCGTAACTAAGAACCGAATGATCAAGTCTACCGCCCACCCTGAGTAGACCATGGGCGTCGATGAATGGTGTTAGGTTGCGTAAGTAAGTAAGAGGTGACCCCAGAATGATAGCAGCGGTTGGAACTGTTGGAGCGGTGGTGGTTGCTAAAAGTGGTGGTTTCGTGGAGGCTGATGAACTCTCCCGCCCACCATGAGCATGTCGGAGGCGTCGACTAGAGGGCGAAGAGACTCGGTGATATGGTTGACTCTTCTAAATGAGCCACTGGCGGGGGTAACCTTGCGTATGTCCTTGTAGCGTTGAGATGCGTTAATGGTGCGAATGACCTCTTTCCTCTCCATGGGTCGACGTGCAGCGGTGTAACGAGCGGCTAATCTCACATTGAAGGCGTGAGGTTGACGACATCGATGGTCTGGAAGCGATCCTGAGATAATCCATCCGAAGAAGGTGTTGAGGGCAGCGGGTTGACCTTTGATTATGGTCTGCGGTTCGTTAATAAGACTGCGATTAAATACGTCAGATCCTAGAATTAAGTCAATTTGGGCTGGAGTGTCAAAGTGAGGGTCAGCAAGTTGTAAATGCTGATATTGAGCACGTATGCACGGTGCTAAAGCGGTAGCTGGAAGCGGGTCAGCGATATGAGGTAGTACTGCAGCTTCGACATCGAGTTTGAAATTTGAGGCATATCTAGACGAGATTTGTAGGGACACATATTCGGATATATGTGTGGTTTGAGAAGCGACCCCGACAAGAGAAACATTTGATTTCCTAGTAGGTAAGCCCAACATGGTGGCTGCGGGTTTTGTTATGACAGACACTTGACTGCCTGGGTCAATGATTACCCGAAGGATATGCGGATTGCCATAATGATCATTAGCAATGACCTGAGCGGTGCCTAACAAGGCAGAAGCGACTTTAGTGTTATAGGTGGCTAGAGGTTTTATATTGGTAGTTGACTTGTTACCGTTATTGGCTGAGTTTGGATGCCGATGCGTGTACGGTCGCTGGGGCGAAGCTGAGTTAGAGTCATGTAACAAGGAGTGATGATTACCGTTGCAATGTTTACAAGTGTTGAGCGACTTGCATTTGTTTTGGTAGTGGGTACCGAAACAATTGAAACAGCGCTGCATATGTCGTATAGACTCGCGACGTTCCTGGACTCTTTGTTTGAGAAATTCTGGACAACAAAAGATATTGTGAATGGCTGAACAATAAAAGCACTGTGCGGCGGACGGACTGTTACGAGGCGGGTTGGTAGGTCTGGTAGACAAGCGAGGTCTGGATAAATTTTGTCTAACACGCGGTAATGGTTGCGGTGCGGGTGTTCTTCGATTGAATTGGACGCGTTGGCTTATCACTGGTGATCGCAGAGTCTGCGGTCGAGTTCTGATGGTGTGGTGCGTTGTACTGCGGCGATGACCTTCATTCAGCTGTGTGGCTTCATCTGCGTGGTCGGCGTGGTCACTGGTAGCGGCTGCGGTAGTCGATATGAGCGTCATGATTCTAGCGGGGTATTCGAGGTGCGGTGTCGGACTATGTTCAGCTTCGAGGTCAGTTTCGACATGGTCAATATTTAAATTAGGGGCACTACTGGAAATTGAGTCATTCAACGCAGAGACCATCGCTCGTGGTTGCTGACCTAATTCTGAGTTAACTGCAGTCGCGGCAGAGGGTTGATTGAGCAACTCCAGTGCTCTAGCCTGCTCAGTGACGAAATCATTTAGAAATCTGTACGTGGGCATTTGATTTGTTCCCAATCTGGTTTCAAAGTTAAGTCGAGTCTGTGCATCTAAGTTACCAACAGACATTTGAAAAAGTAAGAAGTCCGCTAAGTCGTCTAACTGGACAGCCTTTAGTGCGCACACAGCATTTGAATGTGCGGTTAAAAATCGATTAAGTTCACTCTGAGACGCGTTCTTAATAGGCTTAAAGTCTTTAATAATTTGAAAGTAATGATCGGCTAAACGGCGAGGGTTAGCATAACGATTGCGTAAGGCTTGATATGCGATATCATAATTATGTTCAGATATTGTTAGTCCCGTAACAATGGCTAAAGCGTCTCCTTTAAGCGCTGATTTTAAGTACTGAAATTTCTGTATGGCATTAATATTGCTATTGCAATGCACCATTGAGTCAAACATTGAAATAAAGTCAATCCATTCATTACTATTGCCTGAAAAGCTAGGCATTGTAAGGTTAGGTAAGTGAGGCGAACTTGTGCCGGGGTTGACCTGCGAGGTTAACTTCACCTCGGTCTTAATAATGTTCGGGTATTTAGCCAACATTGGCAAATACGTGTCCTGAAATTGTTTTTTAATCTTAAATGCACTTTCAACAAGATCGGCAACTTGACTGGCGAACGTTTTCTCTAATATCTCATACGTTTCGATAAAATTGGATTGAATGCGGCGGATTTCCCGTGCGAGGCCTTCTGGTATTTCTTTATCGTTAAGTACATTCTTCACTTGTTCCAGCTCGCCTACAATATCTCTCAATTTAGACAAATAATACTCCGTATTAATTTCCATTTTAATAAATTTCAAACCACAAACAATTGAAATTAAAAACCTCACTATAAGTTCAAACGCGATAATAAAGTGGACTGTATAAAATTTGTAAGTCGTAGCAAGCATAAACACTTCCTTGCTCGTAATCGTGCAACTATGAGCCACGTGGCTTATTGCGCAATGTGGCACCGGTAATTATCGTTAAAGTTTTCCTGGTCACTAATACATTATCGTGAAATTTAAAGAAAAACCCTAGGTCACTGAAATAATTCAAATAATCCGGCCCAGTGGGGACCAATGTTTAATCCGCAGATCAAAAAGTTAGAATTAAAACTACGAGGTGCGGTAAACCCTATTGTTAACAAGGTTACTCTGGATTGCGTAATTTACGTTAATATTTAACATAGCAAGTTTAAGCACTGTTCTAAGCAAAATAGAGTCATTTAACACTAAGAACGCAATGACCCTGAATTTAATACAAATAAATTATAAATTGTTCATATTCCTTAACTACGCACTTACCATAGGTAAGAAGTGATGCAATGTTGGAATCGCGGTGAAGTCTCCACAGTACTGTGGTCGTCTCAGGCAGCGTAGAATTCTTGAAGGCGATCACGCAACTAAAAAACTCAATTGAAATATGAGTAAACGTAAAAGTTAAGCTTACAAAGCACTTAGTTTATTGCCGCGAGTACACGCACTAAGATTGCGCAACCGGCGAAATCGGGCGACACTTTTATTAACACGGCGAAAATATACAGTTAAAATGTTCATTAAAATGCTCATTAAAAGTTCATTAACGCGGTCCGCACTTTAAGCACAGTTAACGAACGAAAGCGGTACTTTAAATTGTCTGAAACAAAAGCCATGCGGAATAGGCTACGAGGTTCAACGTAGGACTGCACTGTTCGAGGGTCGGAATGATTCTCCTTTGTGTTGAAGCGGAAGAAAGCTTAGAAAATAAGAAGGGAGTGGGGGTGCAAGCGTTCATCCAGAGAAAATCAATAATTTTCGGATATCGATTAGCAGGTCAGAGATCACGTGGCCAATACGTCACGGCACAGCTGTTAGGTAGGTCAAAGTAACTTGAAACTTCGAGCGCTGACTCGAACATAACCTATGTGTTCAAACAGTTGCTTTACAACATAACCTATAACATAAAATCAGCTGATATATGAAATTATATGTTATCATTTAATTTTCGCATAAGGTGACTCATAGAGTAACCTGATGGAATCTTAGCTGACACTGTTAACCTAATGGGAATTATATTGTCACAAAATTGTATATATATGTCCATCCAATAAGTTTTTGTAGATGTGTATAAAAGTTTTCACTCTAAAAATTTAAGCTTACAACATGTATCTTTTGATATTAAAAAAAAAACTAAATTAGGTTCAAAGTGTTTTATAAGTACATTTTCAACCTTTAAATTTATGAAACTGTGGAATATCTTGAAACAAATTTTTCCAATAAAAATAAAGAAAATTACATAGTTTAAAATATAAAAAAACTCACTTGGTTAATGCTGTACTAAGTAAATTCAAATTAAAATTTCAAGATAGTTGTCATATAAAATAATTATTCAGTTAACTGATACTTCTTGTTGAATACAAGTATACAATACCTATAAACTAATTCAATGGGATGTCCTGTACAGATGACCATATATTTGGGAAACAATTGCTAATTTTTTAACTCTCCTTCAAAATTTTCATTTGAGATACTTTGTGAGTGTAAGAATTAGCTCCCATTCCCCTGAAACCCAATACAAATTGATGCGTTTAACTGTTTTCATACGAACTCATGCCTTGTCAGCTTCAGATGCTAACTTATAAAGTATCTATCTATCGCATTTCCATAGGATTGTACATTTTTAAACTCAAACCAATGATATAGGTTGGATTCTTAAATTTTGTAGTCCATTATGTTCAGTAAATCTTGATTAATCACATTTACATTAGTTTATGACTATCCGAACTTTAAATTTTGTAAATTTGTTAAAATTTACTGAGACAGAACATTTTCTATCACTATGTGGCGATCTCGATCAGTGTCTTCTGCTTGGAGATGTCAAGCGGGTGAAGCGGTGACACAAATACACAGACATTTACCATAACCTAGAAATCCTACACATCAACAAAAAAGGACCACATTTCAACACACTAGAACAATATGGAATTTACAGACATACAAAAACACAAAGTACAAACATATTAAACAAACAAACACAATACAAATCACAAATACTCTTTGATACTATCAAAAACCTACCTTTAAAACCGTCACCGCTTGACCCGACATCTCCAAGCAGAAGACACTGATGAAGATCGCCACATAGCGATCGAAAGCGTTCTGTCTCAGTAAGTTTTATCAAATTTCCAAAATTTAAAGTTCGGATAGTCATAAACTAATGTTTAAGTGGTTAATAAAGGTTGGGCAACCATATTAGTTTCTTATACGTACTATCTCTCTAAATTATCATTTAAAATAGGTAATATTTATCATGTTATTTTATTTTCTGACCGAGATATTCTACTCTTCATAAATGTGATATGATTTCTATTTCTAAATGGTATGTTGGCTCTATGCTGGAGATAATGAGTACATAATGTTTATGGTATGTCTTTATTTGTTTACAGACTTAATGTCACCCTTTCAGCAGTGTCCAAACCTTCTCCCTATAGTATGTAGTTAGTCTTATTTTTAAAGAAGACTATAGTCTTACTATAAACATACTTTGCAAGTTGTTGAATAAATCTTTCCCACAACCCTACATCTTATACATTCTAGATCTTACTCTATCACGTGCTCCCATTAGCACCAAGTGCTGTCATAAGGTAAATGTATGAGTCCACATTTTCACTCTCTTGTTTATTCATATGGCTGTGGTTTGCTTGTCCCTACTGAACTTGTATAAGCTTTATTTAAGCCCATTTTCATCTCTAGTACTCTGTATTATGTCCATTGATATTGCTGTAATGTAATTAAAGTACCCTGTGATTTTAATTCATGTATTATTTTACTAAAGCAACTATCAAAATAATTCATCATTAATTTGGAAAAACAAGTAAAATAATTTTTTTTATAGTCAATTCCTACTTATGTCAATAAAGAAATTTTTTTATTTTAGTTTCTCTTAAGTATATACATATGTCAGAATAACAATATTAAGTGGCAAAATAAAGCAAATATCCTGCCAATTTTTCATTTTTTTTCTGTGTATTGTGTTGGACTATTATTTTTGTTTGTTACTACCTATATGCTTTTGTTTTATCGCTTGCATTGTTTTCTATTTTTTAAATTTTCCTTTCGCATTATCTGTTTATGAAGCAAGGTTGAATACCATTAATTCAGTTTATTTGTTTATTATATTCATTCCTTTTGATCTCATTGATCACGCATATAAATTTTTGCACAACCCACCTTCTCTCATTTCCGGGACAGCTGAACGTACCTCTTTTAAATTTATGCAAGAACAGGGCTTTGGAAAATATAAAATTTTAAGAGTGGGTAATACACTACCAGTAAGTGTATAGTAGGTCAATTTCAAAATGAAAACAACTAATGTTTAAGCTGAACAAACAGCTAGTACCTTAGAGAATAATGTAATATGAAGTTTTATTAAGCTTATGGGAAAATATAAAGAGGCAATGGCAAACCTTATCCAATACAATTTTCTGATAAGTGCGTAGTCTATTGTTAAAATAGTGACATTTGTTTACTCAGCTTGTATGACTTAGTGCTTTTATTGTTTCTAGAATTTACAAGTGCTGCATGTATCACCTGCCTGACCCTCCAGTAAGTATGAAAGTTTAAAAAAATTTAGCATTTTTACTAAGCAATTATAAATATTTATTAGTGGAAACATATTTATTAGTGAAAGTATTGTTTAGTGATAACTAGTAGCTCACGTGAAGATGGAATCAACAAATATTAATATTTTTATAACAGATCGTAAGTTACATCTGATACTTTGCTATTATACTGATCACACACCTATAGGTGTGTATGACATTACAGGATGAAAAAATACACATAAATAAACGTTTATATCTCTTGCAGCCAAACCTATCCTAACTGGATACGTCATAGGTATGTTTTAATATAGGTACAGTAGAGTCTCGAAAATCCGAGTCAAAATGTTTCAAGCTTCCTTTAAATTTGAGCCTATTTCTATCTGAGCCTATTTTATTTATTTGAAAGAAAATCGAAATCTTGTTGCTGTTCATGACGAGCTGGTTGTTAATTACTTATTAAACTTTTGCTATTACTTGCGACCAGACTTTTTGTTAACTAAAGGTTGTTGAACTGTTAACTTACACTTGGAGGAAACGTTTTCGTCTTATGACTTCTTCCGCCTTGTATTTTTGCTGCTAGGATTGCTGCAGTTGTGCTTCTTTGGTACCATTTTTTGAAAGTTAGAAGTGATGTGATCGAAGAGTATGTGTGAACTGTGTCGTGTTTGTTCATTTAGGATGTCATTTTTATGTGTGTTGCTATGTCTATATATTTCATACTGTTCTAGTGTGTTTAATTTATGGCCTTTGTTGCATGTGTGGAGGATGCTCATGTTATTTTCCATACTTTTGCATGAGTGTTTATTGTCCATTAGGTGATTTGTGAAGGTGGATTCAATAGTAGTGTGCAGTGTGCTATTGTGTTCTTTATATCTTTCGGCGAAAGATCTGTTTGTTTGTCCAATATAGAAGTTATTGCAGTTGTTGCATTTGAGTTTGTATACTCCTTTCCTCCAAGTGTAAGTTAACAATTTAACAACCTTTAGTTAACAAAAAGTCTGGTCGCAAGTAATAGCAAAAGTATAATAAGTAATTAATAAGTGTAAAAGTGTAATAGGTGAAAGAAAATGTTGAATCAGGCTTCCAAAATATGTTTATAGCCATACAATATGCAAAATAAATGAGTCAAGCTTCAAAGAAATGTTCATATGAAGTTATATAAACTTATTACTTCATCTTTAATTATTATAATATTAGGGTTTATTAAAATTCCTATTTTTTCTGATGCACGGAAATGTATTTCCGTGTAATCCGAGTTTTCGGTAATTCGAGGGAGTTTCGGTCTCACCTACCTCGAATTATCGAGACTCTACTGTGTATAGTAATGTTGTATAAAATAATACAACAATTATAAATGAGCAATTTAAAAACAAGTAATGCAAAAATATTGTCTATTCCAACTGAGATCAACAGAAAATTTATATTTTAGTTGCATTTTATTTTATAATTACAACTAATACAAATATGTAAATACATATGTCAGAATAACAATACTAAGTGCCAAAATAGAAAGCTAATTTCCTTGGAATTTTCCATTTTTCTTTCTATGCAGTATATGGTGTCAGACACTTATTTTTGTTTCTTACTACTTATTCACTTTTTTCGTTTCTAATCTATGAAGCTGATGGTGGTCTAAAACTTCTCATTCTATCCACCTCTTGTAATGCTTCATTATTGCAAAGAATCTTTCTCTTTAATCATACACATCTTTAAGTATTAGATCCCCAGCAATGGAAAAGTTGGCCCATTGCCAAAGTGCTGGATTTCAAACATGTAGTCATTCAGTTCGAATCCAACTAAGATATCATGTTTTTAAAATTTTAACTGGTGAATAAATATTTGAGAAAAACTATATCAACATCAATTATCATCCACTATATGTTTAAAAAAATGTTTTTAAAGTTCATTAGATGAATAAAAACGTATTTGATTAAGTACTGAAAATTTTATTTGTAGGCCATATACCTTCAATTTGTGTTTTAATTACTTCATGATTTGACATTTAAAATCTTGTTCTTGTTCAGAAAATATTTTTGGGTACTTTTGTTAAAATGTTTATTTCCTATATTTTCATTCTGTAATATCCTACACTCACAACAGGTGTGAGTTCGATATAATACCAAAGTAACTTACATTTTATTATTACAAGAGAAAAGACATTTGATATAAGAGTCAATTACCATTTATTCTAACAGAACAAATGCATTTTGGCTGCTAAATGCTGTCTTCTTCAGGCCTTAGAGAAATTGCAACTCGTAACAGCTCAGCATCTGTTGAAATGACAAGTTTACACAGGTTATGTTGTGTTATATTGTACAAAACTAATAACAAGTTACAATACAAAATACAACACAACACCAACAACAAAGATAAACTACAAGCACCAGGCGTAATCAAACTAAAATACAAGTGCAACAAATTTTACATCGGGCAAACAGGTCGCAGCTTTAAACAAAGAGTCGAGGAACACAAACAGAACACCAACTCACCTTTTTACAATCATATAAAAGAATAAGGACACAAATGCACAGACATTTACTATAACCTAGAAATCCTACACATCAACAAAAAAGCACCACATCTCAACACACTAGAAAATATGAAATTTACAGACACACAAACACACAAATACAAACATATTAAACGAACAAGCACAATACAAATCACACATACTCTTTGATACTATTGAAAACCTGCCTTTAAAACCGTCACCGCTTGACCCGGTATCTCCAAGCAAAAGACACTGATGGAGATCGCCACATAGCGATCGAAAACGTTCTGTGTCAGTAAGTTTACAAATTTATAAAATTTAAAGTTTGGATGGTTATAAAATATGTAAAAGTGATTAATTAAGTTTCAACGAATGTAATTGACTACAAAATTCAAGAGTAATAATATTATAAATAGAAGGCAATAGAAATAAACGACAGCTGTATTGAGCGTCAAGTATAATATTTATTCTGCTACGGTGACATCTCGATAACTAGATCGTTATCATCATCAGGCCTGCAAACACGTAATGGATGTTTATATTTGTTATAATACATGCAGAGTTATTAATGCCAATGTATACTTGTAGTTCACAAATATTACCTTGCATAAATACAATAGTCGCATAAAAAGATGATTAAACATGGGTACTTATAGCTAATATACAATATCAAGAGCACAGTGGTACAATATATATTACAATGAAAATTTTGGAAAGAACCCCAATATCACAAAAATAATCATAAATAACAAATAAATCAAGTTACTTAAGATTAAACCTTTATGTACATTTCAATGACCATGTCGTCATCATCAGAGGGTCTTATTACAAAATTACAATCTATCAAACAAGAAGTTACAAACTAGAGTGACATCTTCTTTTTAAGAGGCTATTTCTAATATTTTTATTGTAACTTATAGCTATTATTTGGTAGGAATACTGAAATAAAATAAAATCTTAATATAGGCAAATAATTTTATCGTAGTATTCAAACATAAACAAACTAACCTGTAACATTACTGTACAATATGAAGTAACGTAAAGTTACAAAAGCACTCAGATTATAATCAGCCAGATCTATACAGTTAAAACCTAAACACAAATCACAGTGCAAAAAATCACAAATATTGTACAAAAGTTTCAGTGCATAACTCTTGTTGCTTATGATCTTTTTGTGTTTTGTAACTGTACGTTATTTCATATTGTACAGTAATGTTACAGATTAGTTTGTTTATGTTTAAATACTACAATCAAATTATTTGTCTATATGAAGATTTTTTATTTCAGTATTCCTATCAAATAATAGTTATAAGTATCAAATGTGGTCCTGGGGTACTTCCTCCCAAAAATAGAGAATATTTAAAAACCTTGTCGACATTGAGTTACCATCCGAAACCTTACATTATAGGGTTCATGTTTCAAACTACTTTTTTTATTGGTAAGTTGGGGTTTGATATCCAACGATATCTTTCTCATAGAACGAAAAAGCATGGACTTTTAGACTTATAGCTTTGCAAATTTCAAAATTATTTTTCTAATTTTGAAAAGTCGTAAGTCCAAAAATAGGTTTGATTTTATCTCTCTGAGAAACACAACATTGAATACCAAACTTCGTCTGAAAAAATTCCTAGAATTTCATTTTGAAGATCATGTAAGAATAAAAATAAAGTTTGTATTTTTCTCTGAACCTAGTTATATTTAGAAAATAACAACTGATACTGCAGAGTAGATTTCTTGTCAGCACTATTATTATTTTTGTGGTATTTTAATGAGTTCATTGTAAGCTTTTGGTTACAAAAAATAACACACCTGTCCAGAAAGTTGGGGGGGGGGGGGGGTAATGCCCCTTCTTGCCCCCTTGACTCCGCCCATGATAAGTATGAATGTTTAATCATCTTTTTATGCAACTATTGTATTTATGCAAGGTAATATTTGTGTACTAAATGTATTCATTATCATTAACAACTCCGTATGTAGTACAATAAATATAAACGTCCAGTATGTGTTGCAGGCCTGATGATAATAACGATCTAGTTATCGAGACGTTACCGTAGCAGAATAAAATGTACTTTACTCGCAAAACAGCCGTCTTTTATCTCTATTACCAAATCTGTGTAGAGTGTAGCGTGAATTATCATAACACAACATTTATCACAAATTAAAAGGGTACTAAAGATCATCAGAACGTGAATCTGAAAACAGTCTTTATGGTTAAATGATAATGGACTCCCACAAAAACTATTAATTTATAGTATAAAAACCCATAAGTGTTGCATACAATGGCTTTATTTTTTTTTGACCGGTGCAAAATAATGATATACTAAAACATGACAAAAAAACAGAAATTTAAAAATCTATTTTATGTCAGTAAATCTTTTAAAGTAGGTTACCTACTTGCATTTGAATTGTTGTGCTAAATGTTTCCTTACTCTATGTACATCTATAATAAATCTGCCAATATTTCTATAATGGTACAAGATAATCATCCCCCAATTATTGGGAAGATTTAGTATTGGCTGTAAATACCACTTTTATATTCTCCCAACTATGTGGATAAGACAGAGTTGTATGCTATAATTATCATAACCAGAAGGGGCGTAGTCAGAGGAGGGGTTCAAGGGCATGTAATCCTCCAAACCAATTTATTTTTGCAGAAAAATATTAGCCTATAAAACAAATTTATTCTACTTCACCTATACTAGGAAGCAAAACTAGTATTGGCAATTATTTTTTTGAAGCGACACTAGGAACCATGGCTTTGCCTCGGGTCTGACAGCAAAGCTAGTGTTCGAGTTTGAACACATTGTATCCATAGTGCTCATGTACAAATTGTATTTTATAGCCTTGTATAACATCCCGACGACCCAATAATTGTGTAATTTCAAGTGCCAAAATAGCATAAAATATGAATTCTAGAGATACAAATTTTCAAAGTTTCTCCAGGGGGATTCCAGAGGAGCCGTGTCTCTCCTAATACATCGTCCTGGATACGCCTGATAACCTTGTCATTAAATCATGTAATTAAAAAAAATAATTTTGCTTTTAGAGAACAGTATTTCCCATATTTACAATGTTATAGGTTCACGTAAAGTTTTTCCTGAAAATCTAAAAGCGATTCGGATAATCGGGGATTTGGATGATCTAAATTCGGATAATTGGTTTTCAACTGCATTTAGAACCATGTTTATATTATTACATAATATTCACCAGTTAAGGATTGAAACTTTTGTAAAAGTATAATTGTATGATAAAATTAAAAACGTTGCTTAGCTATGTGTAATTTGTTTGTTACAGGGGGTGTGAAGTTGGGCGCCTCCTCGTGGTGCACCCTGGGTAACGCTAAACGTTCAACAACCTGTTTCCTGCCAGCACACATCAAGGTAACTCTATTAGTAGTTTAATATCCTCATGTTCATATTGAAAATGTTAAACGAGATATTTAAACCATTATATGAAGAGTTGCTTAAAAATGGGATTTGAGCATAATTATTACAATATTTACCGTAATCGGGGTTGACTCATATAAACTACATACAAAAACAAGTAATATTTAAAAAACATTTTAAAAGTCAATTCCCATTTATATAAAAAAATTGATTCAAGTTAATTTTCATTAAATAATTACAATCAATATAAAGTAACGTAGCCTACGCATAAAAACAGCTGTTTTATGAAATCATATGTTATTCCTTATTTTAAGCCAAATGGGACGAAATAACTATATTGCATACCTCGCCCCTTTTGTGAAAAGTTTTTTCCCTTATAAAACTAAAATTAGTTCATTAAATTAAATTAATGAATTATTATTTGGAAAAACTGTATTAACATCAAGTGTCATCCACTGCAAGTTACAAAAATGTGTTTGAACTTGAGTAGGTGAATAAAAAGTATTCTATTAACGATTGGAAATTTGTTCAAGATATCTATAAGGAGAGTTTGAAGTAATAGAAGGAATTTCTAAATATTGCTTTCTTGAACTACAAATGTACGTTATTTTTCTTCCAGAAGGAGAAGGACATGTTGGGATGCTTGTGGAGGACGGCCTTAAAGAAAAGTCCTTTCGTAAACAAGAAATAAGATACATGAGATCAGGCGGCATGTCGAAGATTAAGGATGACTTTAATGCGAGAGAAACGAGTAGATAACACCATAATGGTAATAAATACATATAAATAGACAAATGTTTAGTTTGTAAAAGAAATCCGAAATCCTAGTAATTACTAAACACTTTTAAATGTTTTAAACTTGCCTATAGTAGCACTTACTTTGCTTGTTGAGGACGGCCGTTTCGGGAGATGTGTCCCTTTGTCAACTCAGACCGTAACTGCCTAGTAATTAATTCTAAACGTTGTTTTATGAACAACTAGTTAACCTGCAAATCAATAAGAGTAACTCATAAACTTTTTTAAAGCTTATGAAGTATGTTTGCTGTTATACATGTTAGTCTACAAATGAGAATCTTATCTTTTAACAGTAAAATACTGAAAGATTAGGAACAAAGTCGCTCCATGTTTTTACTTTTCTCTGTGTTTTTCTTCATTGATTCCTTTACCCCTCTAACGGCAATAACCTAGTTGTAAGCCGAATCTTAAGGGAATAATTCTTGTGTTACACTCCTGATGTGGTCGACCACCAGGAATTTTTATCTATTTATAAACTTCATCAGCACAATAAATTATTTTCACTGATGGATCTTAACTGGACAATGGTGTTGGGTGTGCGTTTTATGCTTCGGGATGTAGTTACACGTACGGATTGCCCTCAGCTTTCAGTGTTTTCACGGCAGAGCTATTTGCCATTTTAAAAGCATTACTGTTATTCGATCTCGATCTTTCCACTACCTTTTGTGTTCTACCTCAAAAAGTGTTCTTGAGGATGATTTCTCTGTTAACCCTTTAGTTGGGGACATTTTGTGTGCTATACACAGGTTTCAATTGAGGGGGGTGTATGGGTAACATTCTGTTTGTTTCCTGGATACTGGGGGATACTCGGAAACACAAAAGCGGATGAAGCGAAGAATGCAACAAGTTTGGTGCCCATTACTCAACGAGTTATGGCATCTGATTATGTGTGTTTTGCGAAACATTTATTGCTCGCTGCTTGGAAGGAAGAACGGCATACCGTGATTCAGAATAAGCTGAGGGAAATTAAAGATACCGTCCGTCCATGGAGGTCTTCTATTCTTTCAAAACGTAGGGAGGAAGTGGTGGTTACACGCCTTCGCCTTGGCCACTCTTTCGCAACTCATGGATATTCCATGCGTCGTGAAGATCCACCATTATGTCAGTACTGCGGTGATATCTTCACTAAAAACATATTTTAGTTGATTGTATTGGTGTAACTGATAATAGTGTCCTATTTAAAAGGCAGTTTGAAGGTGATTGACCGAGAGCGATTGACGGAAAAGCGCGAAGGAGCGAAATGGTTGCTTCCGTTGCGACACACCTACGTAATCAGCGAAGGCGATGTCCTTGTGAACTGATGGTGAGTATCCTGGGGATGTCATCGGAGCTAAGATGTAGGTAGTAGGATGCGACCCATCAGCCACTTGAAGGGTCGGAGCGTTCGCCGTAGATGATTACGAATTGGTTCCTAGAAGTTTAGGTAGGGGATGTCTTCCATTTCAAACGTATCAGTGTAGAGCGGCCATATCTTCCAGAAGGAGGTTGAAATATGTCCGAGTAGCGCCCATCAGAATGGTACATCTGAAGTGCAGTCATCTGGTACTACATATAGAGGACAGGCGTTTGGGAAATGGTTAAGGATGAGGAAGAATTGGATTCGATGGGACCAGGCAAGATTGAGATTATTGAGGATGGCTTAATTCAAACGAAGAGTACATACAACTTCTCAAGTTAAAATGAGGCTGCTTATGGTGTGACGGATTAGGTATGGTTACATTGGTAGACTTGACAGAGACTTCCAAGAGTCCACCGAAGTGTGGAGCGGAGTGATTGATGTTGGAGGTCCTTGTCCGAAGGGTTGAGTAAGTTGTACACCTTCGTCGTAAAGCTGGCTGCGCCAGAAACAAGCAGAGCAGCCCTAGTGTCAGCAGGTGTAGCGTAGTCTATGACCACGGTCGGGAAAGTCGAAGAGGATGTGTTGAGACAAGGGTGTAGGTCAGCTATCCGAAGCTTCAGCTCGGAACAACGAACGGAGACATGGATTCGTTATGTCTGTAGGGGTCGCGATAGGAAGATCAAGTCTTGTCTCCGGATCAAGGCTTGTGTGGTTAGCAGTCCAGCCTGGCCGCTCACTAAACCGGAGTAGTGACCGCTCACCCTGAGCAAGCCCAAGGCCTCCAGGAATGGCGAGATTTGGTGATTGGCTGGAACCAGTGGTAGAGAAGGCCTATACTATTTAACGCAGCTTCTGGCCATCATACAAAGAAGGTACAGTCCTACGATTGCCAGAATAGAGTTGAAAATTGTAATTTTTTCATCTCTTCTTTTTAAACTTATACTTATACCATGTTATTATGAGCTTTATGGGATTGCATTGTTTGAGCATTGAACTGCTTCATGTACACTTTACCATTGACGATCTGGATAAGTTCGGGTCGAGTTTCGGCGTTCTTGAAACAGTTCAGTCTTGCGCGCTGCTTAAAGTCTCGGTTCAAAGGAGTTGTAGGAACGGGGATAATGAAATGAGACTGCCAAAACAGGGGCGTTTACTACCCAAAGCTTATTCAAACACCATCGAAATATGGAATTCAGTTCGGAACTTGCCAATTTGTGAAGGATGGGACAAGTAGTTATTGTGACCACATCTTTGAGAAAGTTGATTCCGAGGAAATGTGTTAAACCCACATAGAGTGATCCATATGATATGTAAGTTCGTTTTAAACCAGAATTTGAATTTAAACAAGTAGTATAAATAAAAACGTTTCGTAGTCAATTCCTGCTTAGGGCAACAAAGAAAAATTTTATTTTAGTTAGTTTTTAATAAATAATTACATTGAATATAAATAAAGTAATATAACCTATGCGTTAAAACAGCTGTTCTACCACATAAACTATAACATAAAATCAGCTGTTTTATGAAATCATGTTATCACTTATTTTAATCAAAATGGGACGAAATAACTATTTTGCATAACTTGTCTCTTTTGTGAAAAGATTTTCTTCCTTATAAAACTAAAATTAATTCATTACATTTAATTAATGAATTAATGTTTGAAAAGTGTCATCCACTACAAGTTTACAAAAATATATTTGAACTTGAGTTGATGAATAAAAAGTATTTTATTAAAGATTGAAAATTTGAACAAGATGTATATAAGGAAAGTTTGAACATATAAGGAAAGAAGGAACTGAATAATATTATTTCCACTAGAAGAGGTTGGGTTAGCTTAGAGTTTTTTGAGAATCTTGTTTATGATGTAGTTTTATTAGTTATCGTGGATGTTTATAATAAAACTCTTACTGACAGATCGGCTTAGCTTTACACATTTGTTAGACGCAAAAGAAAGCGAGCAAAGACCACCTCAAAAAGTTTATCGAATAATTATTTGGATAAGTTAAGTGAGAGCAGATATTATTAGAAGTAATTACAGGTGCTTTCAAGGGTCAAATAATCGGGAAAAAGTCGTCTTAGAGATATAAACCATTTCTAAAATCCAGTTCAAGAACCATACAAAGAACACTTGTAAATGCTAGTATGGTTTTTAATTATTGAATACGGCCGATTCAGGAGAAGTGTCCCATTGACAACTCAGACAGTAACTGATCTCTTGGTTGTTTTTCGTTAGGGTGGAGGCGAGATATTAAAGAAGAGATGTATGCATAATGTGAAAAGGTGTGAGGTATAATGTAATTGGGTGTTGATTATATGTAATGGGTGTAGTTTGACGTTTTGTGTATTTCATAAAACCATCAAGAGGTCATTTACGATCTGAGTTGGCACTGGGACATATTTCCCGATACGGCCGTCCTCAATAAACAAAAAAGTAAGTGCTACTCTAGGCAAATGTAACACACTTTTCAAGTATTTTAGTTAAAAATTAGCAGCTCAAGTAAAGATGGAATCAAAATATATTAAGAATTATATTTAAAACCTGTTACTCCAATATATTTTTAGGTAAAGGTGATACAGCCGTTTATTTAAAACTCCTCTTAAACTGTTGTTTTATTATCAGCTGAATATCAATAAATGGATAAACACAAGCAATGGTTTTATACAACTAAAATGGAAACATGCTGTTAAATGTAACTACTGGCACCCTATACAATACTTTACCTAAAACATCATTTGGTTAGGTTTGCTCCTTCAGCTTGTGCTTCGTTATTTATTTAATTCCTGTTATTAGTTCACACTCTACTTATATATATCTTGTTCAAATTTTAATCGTTAATAAAATACTTTTTTTCATCCACTCAAATTCAAATAATTATTTTTAAACTTGTACAGAATGACACTTGATGCTAACACAGTTTTTTTAAAAATATTAATTCATTAATTAAATTTAATAATAAATTAATTGAATTTATAAGAGCAAAAACTTTTCACAAAAGGGTCAAGGTATGCAATATAGTTATTTCGTCCCATTTAGCTCAAAATAAGTGATAGCATATGATTTCAAAAAACAGCCGATTTTATGTTATAGGTTGTGTTGTAGAACAATTGTTTTAACGCTTAGGTTATGTTACTTTATTTATATTATTTGTAATCTACTTATATAAAAATGAATGTTTGTATGTATGTAGTCTATGTACGTATGCGTGTATGCGATTTATGCATTATTAAAACACTGATCCGATCGCCATGAAACTTTGGGAAATTGTTGAGTACATTCCTGGGAAGGTTTCTGGAATAGTAAGTTTCAAGGGCGTAGCCAGGCGGGGGCAAAGGGGCACGTGACCAAAAACCAAGCCAGTTCATTTTAGCAGAAAAATATTAACCTATAAAACTGCGCTACGTTTTTAGCAAAACAGCTTCCCGACATACAATTTTTTTTCAACACGTCTTGTCTAAGTATTATAAAATATGATTTTCTCTCTATTTTATCTTAAGACATTTCATTGAGTTCATTCCAATTTTTGGTTGCTAAATAACACTCAATAAATTTAAAATAATTAGACTTAATGTTGAAAATCCATGCCTCTCATAATAACAGCTGTGTTTGGCTTGTTCACGCATTGGAAAACCATCAGATTTATTTGTATACGGACCCGAGAGAAAAACCAAAATATTATATGTCCGACTGAGTGCACTTCAATAAATAACATTCAATGGAAAAGTTTTATTGCCACACTTTTCTCGATCAACTACTATAAGTTCAGGTATTATTATGTTAATAAAATACTAAATGAAGTTCAATTAATGTTAACACGCCATTCATTTACACTTTTAGGCGGTACAAGACTCGTTATTTCATAAAAAGTAATTCAAAAATTTTCTCTGTTGACCTAAGTAGGAGTTGACTTGAAATTTTTTTGTTTATATCACTTGTTCAAATGTATTGTTCAATTGTTCAAAACGGAAAAAATAAGGAGAAACATTTTCTCACGTACCTTCAAAATTTGATTAAATATATATTGATATTATTTAAAATTAATTGAATGTTTTAGCGAACAATAACAGTAGTTACAAATTGTCAAAATAATAAGTTTATTAAAAATGTATTTACATAACATTACGAATAACGAACAATAAACAGTAACAAATATATTTATATATAACAACACTTACTATGTACATTTTCAAACAAAAATTGTTTGAATATAGGTTATATTGCTAACATGTAAGATAAAGTTCTTGTTTGTACTTAAGGAGGGAAAGCTTCGGAATGGTTAACACAAATATACACCAGGGCTTGGCACCTTTTACAGTCAGTCGTAGGTGCTAATGCTGTGGAAACGCGATCTGTTGTCGGACCTGAGGCTGCTGCACCTGCTGGGGCTGTTGGACAGCAGCTTCACCCACGTTTATTTGCTGTTGGGTCTCAGAACCTGCTGCTATAGTGTCTTTTCTGTCCCAACCATGTTCGTGGTGGTGATGGTGGTGGTCATCCTGAACGATGATCCACTCGCTGATCCAAACCGGTTTCCAAACCTTCTTCCATGCTGGGACCCAAATCTTCTTCCACGCAGGGACCTGGATTTGTTTCCAATCTTCCTTCCATTCTAGTTTCTTGTCTGGGACCCAAATAAGTTTTTTGGCTGGTTTCCAGATCTGTTTCCATTCTTCCTTCCATTCCAGTTTCTTGTCTGGAACCCAAATGAGTTTCTTACCAGGTTTCCAGATCTGTTTCCATTCGGCTTTCCATTCCAGTTTCTTCGACGGCACCCAGATTTGTTTCTTTTCAGTTCTCCAGATCTGTTTCCATTCTTCCTTCCAAATTAGTTTCTTTGATGGCACCCAAATTTGTTTCTTTTCGGTTCTCCAAATTTTCTTCCAGATTGGTTTCCAAACAACTTTCTTCTTCCATAGATCGTGTGATGTATATTCCCAGCCGTGTTCATCTTTACCAAGATGTTTTTCTCCAGGGATTCCAATTTTAACTAATTCAGGGACCCAAATTTTCTTCCAGTCAGGTACTTGGATTTCTTTCCACGCGGGTACTTCTATATGTTTCCAAACAGGTTTCCAGATTTTTTTCCAAGCTGGAACCTGAATTTCTTTCCACGCTGGGACAGATATCTCTACCCATATTGGTTTCCATACCTTTTTCCAGTCGGGTACTTTAATTTCTTTCCAAATAGGAATTTTCGTCGGCACCCATATTGGCTTCCAGATCTTTTTCCAATCAGGAACCTCATATTCTTTCCATACAGCTTTTTTTGTTGGCACCCATATTGGCTTCCAAATCTTCTTCCATGCAGGCTTCCAAATTTGTTTCTGCGCAGGTTTCCAAGTTTTAATCCAGTCGGGTTTCCAAATCAATTTCTTCTTCCAATAACCTTTGGGTTCTTCATGGTGGTGATGGTGTTCTTCGTGAGGGTCGTACCTTCTTTGAATTTGTTGTGTTGCCTCCCTGTAATTAGGAAATCACACTTTTCAAATATAATTATATAAAATTAAAAAATTAAGTTAAAATAATAACATTTTATAGTTTTAAAAAATGTGAAACAACTTTAAAGTTTAGAGACTGATGACGATTGTTTGGTAATCAAAAACGTTATAACTCATTATGTTTTCGGTGCATGGGTGTGTTTGCCGTTGGTTGATAATATCCTGAAATAAATTTGTCAAAGCTACATTTTTAGTCTTTTAAATGACTGAAATTTATTTAAGAAACCAATTATGAAATATAATTATAAACTCACAGAAGTTACTATTAAAAAATTAATAACATTTAGCACACAAAATATTTTCAAACACAACACACACGCGCGCGCGCGAGTACGTATTTTTGTGTTTATTGTGGGTGGATTTATTTAAAAACTTCGAAAACCTGTTCCTGAAGTCTATGAACTGAATTTTCTCTTACATGTTTTGGATAAATAGAAGTCGTTTCTAACAATTTATATACAAACAATTGTAGGAAGTGATTTTAAAGAGATTTAAAAGCAAAAAGTTTTTTTAAAAGTCTATAATATATGTTTTGGGTTAAAACAAAACTGTGTAGGTATATTATAGTAAAAAGGACTATCCTCCGATAGCTTAAGAACCTTTTATGATTGCTCACTACTTAAAGAGAAACTGTTAGGAACGTACGGTAGCTGCAGCTGTTGCTGTTGGTCCGCAGGGGGTGTGAGTTGCTGAGATAGTTCTAGCGCTCTGCCCAACACCCAGCCCACTTGCAACACCAGGACCAGAGGAACCTGCGCAAATACAAACATTACAAGCTAGTGCTGCTATCTTGCGAACTAAACAAGTAATATGAACATACTCAGGTCAACAAAGAAAATTCTATATTATTTACTTTTTATCAAATAATTACATTTATTATAAATAAAGTAACATCGCCTATTCGTTGGAACAGCTGTCCTACCACATAACTTATAAAATAAAATCAGCTGTTTTATAATATTATCACTAATTTAAACCAAATGTGACGAAATAACGATATTGCATATCTTACGCCTTTCTCCCATATGAAACTAAAATTAATTCTTTTTAAATATAAATAAGGAATTAAATTTGAAATAAAACTGTATTAACATCAAGTGACATCCACTACAAGTTTAAAGAAATGTGTTTAAACCTGAGTGGATGAAAAAGTATTTTATTAAAGATTAAAAATTTGAACAAGATATGTAGGAGGAGAGTGTGAACTAATAGAAGGAATTGGGAATAGTATAAAATGTAAACAATTTATGCAAAAATATAACGTATTGTTTTATGTTGTTTGTGTCTAGGTTTTATGAAGTTTGGCTGTTTTTCTTAAATATTAACTAAACAAAAATACAATTTTTTAAAATAAAAATACATCGAAAACATTAGATGAGTTATTGGGAGAACAGTTTGAATTATGTAATTTTTGGAGAACGTTCAATTGAGTCACAGTTCAATTGAGTCGCAGTTCAATCAAGACACAACAATAAGAGATAACTTTCCAACGTTCGCGCACTGTACCAAAGAGACACACTGAGCATTAAAAAAACTCACAATAGAAGACACAATACAGATATAGAATGAAACGCAAAGTGAAAGTCGGCAAAGTTTCAGAATCGCTTATAATAAAGAACAAT
>JBAIZL010000011.1:1447500-1450000 GCA_036971475.1 Prosapia bicincta | reverse complement strand
TCATCCAAAAGGTTTTTGTATGCGTCGCTATAAAAGTTTTCACTTAAAAATGATTTCGTAATAGTTTTAAAGATAGCTTTGTTCTCTGAAACACAGCAAATGTTACAAAGGTAGACATTATACCGATTATCAAGTAAAGGATGGCATTCTTCTGGAAACAAGTTAGAATGGAGAACATATTAATATAACTAATTGAAATAATATTAGGCAAGAAACTAAATAAAAACAGTTACAAAACTATTCTGTGTATTTCTCTAACAAGTCTGATTATACATATTATCCATATTTACATATTTTCACAACTAAGGCATTTTCCTTATTGAGAAAATTAATATTGCTTTCTATATTTCACTCGGTATATTACGTTACACCTATACGACTTAACATATAGCAATATGTACTCTGTTGTTCATAGTAGCGCTTACCTTTTGTCTAAACAAGGACAGCCGCTTCTGGGTACGTGTCTCATTATGAATTAGTTACCGTCAGAGTTGATAGTGGAACATATCACCAGAAGCGGTTGTTCTCATTTTGGACCAAAAGTAAGTGCTGCTATGGGAAAGAGATTACATATTATTATATCTTAAGGTGTATGAGTAAAAATAATAAGTGAGTATTGGGAAGTACTCACAAGTAAATTTATAGTGTTTAATTTTGGAGACAAAATTTAAAAAAATTGTCTTTGTGATAGAAAAGTAGTTTAGTTAAGGCTATTGAAGCGAAGTATATCATTCTCACGCGGACATAAGCATTTGGTTTTCCTTCTTAAAGAAAGGAAAAAAGATTCAAATAATTCTATTTTATGTTTAGTACAGAAATGAGTTTGGAACTAAAATAGTTTGATATGGGTTTAAAAATTATCAACGTAGAATAATATGTATGGAACTTAACGAAAAATAATCAAAATTAATTGTCACAGAACGATTATAAATAATAATAAAATTCAACAGTAAAATAGTAGCAATATTTGTTTCAACAACGTAACTTCATCAGTATGTGAGAATCACTGATAAAGACGTCAGAGTGGCAGAAACGCGTATGTTTGCGATTAGTAGTTTTGCATTGACCTTGTGTATATTTACGCCCTGAACTGTTTTGATCTTAAAAGCCGATTGAAAACCACTCACTGTCGAATAAGTAGATTAAGGATAATTTTGATATTTGTCAATAAAAAGGAAATTAAAATGCTTTGTCTAGGCCTACGACGAACTCATTGATATTTGTTTGATTGACCTTTTACGTTAGAAACATTTTAGGTTGATAAATTTAAAGAAAGAAAGTATCTTAAGTAAAGTATTTTTTTAAAAACATATTATATATAACTTGAGTTAATTTATTAAGACAGTATTACTTAGAAATAATGGTTAGAAGGGTTAGAAATAATGGTTAATTGAAGAATATTTCTAAAAGAATCATTAGCAATATTGCGGATAAGGGTAAACTATCAACAAATATTGAATCAAATAATTTTAACATTATAAAATGTAAAGACACAGTTCTGAATTGTTTGCAGAATGCTTTTATAATAAATTCGTTCATTAACTAATGCTGTAACAAATTCAATGTCAGTTTGTTTATATAATTGTATGTACTCCTACTTATTGTACTAATAGTTATAGTACGTATTTGCAGTTAGTAGTTCGGTGTTCTGCCATTGAAAATGCCGACATTGTAATCGGTGAAAGCCTTTCATTTTGACATTGAAATAGTTTATTCAATAAATGTTACAACAGGAAAACCATTGCACTTTTATACGAATATCTCCCTTACATAATGAATGTTTATTCCCATCATGTACATTATGTTAAACAATTGAACGCTTGAAAATGCCGACATTGTAATTGGTAAAAGCCTTTCATTTTGACATTGAAATAGTTTATTCAATAAATGTTACAACAGGAAAACCATTGCACTTTTATACGAATATCTCCCTTACATAATGAATGTTTATTCCCATCATGTACATTATGTTAAACAATTGAACGCTTGAAAATGCCGACATTGTAATCGGTGAAAGCCTTTCATTTTGACATTGAAATAGTTTATTCAATAAATGTTACAACAGGAAAACCATTGCACTTTTATACGAATATCTCCCTTACATAATGAATGTTTATTCCCATCATGTACATTATGTTAAACAATTGAACGCTTGAAAATGCCGACATTGTAATCGGTGAAAGCCTTTCATTTGACATTGAAATAGTTTATTCAATAAATGTTACAACAGGAAAACCATTACACTTTTATACGAATATCTCCCTTACATAATGAATGTTTATTCCCATTCATGTACATTATGTTAAACAATTGAACGCTTGAAAATGCCGACATTGTAATCGGTGAAAGCCTTTCATTTGACATTGAAATAGTTTATTCAATAAATGTTACAACAGGAAAACCATTGCACTTTTATAGGAATATCTCCCTTACATAATGAATGTTTATTCCCATTCATGTACATTCTGTCAAACAATTGAACGCTTGAAAATTAAAAGAC
>JBAIZL010000011.1:1440000-1442500 GCA_036971475.1 Prosapia bicincta | reverse complement strand
TCCCAGCTTGACCAGGGGGGGCAATGCCTGGACGGTACATGATATTTTCAATATGAGCGACCATCGGGTCATCAGCTTTGAAGTGATGGGGGAACAGGTTAAGAAGGGGCCCTCACGTAAAAGGACGAACCTTAAAGGATGGAACGCTAGTAAATTCGATGCGGAGCTATTCCAAGTGGCCTTCAATAGCGAAGCCATTAAAGCAAATGATGCACAGAATGAGGTGAAGGAAGTAATGTGCAGAGTTGCCTCCGGACGAACCATCATCCTATCGTCCACTCTGCATGCTTGACTCGGCGGGAAAGATTCTTGAGCGGATTATGTATACAAGAATAGAGGAAATAGTTGAAAAGCATCTGTCAGATAGTCAGTATGGTTTTCGCAGAGGAAGGTCAACGGCTGATGCGATTAATATGGTAGTTAGCACAGCAAAGGATGCGACTACAGGAGACAGATGGACTGATGGTGAGAAAAAATACTGCGCAGTAGTCACTCTGGATATGCAAAATGCATTCAACTCTGCAAGGTGGGGTAGAATAATGGAAGCAATGGACCAGTTCGATGTCCCTAAGTACATGCAGAAGCTGGTGGCCAGCTACTTCACTGACCGACTTCTGCAATATGATACAGATGAAGGACAAACAATGTATAAAGTTAGTGGAGAAGTGCCACAGGGCTCGGTCTGGGACTGCTCTTGTGGAATGTAATGTACAACGGTCTCCTTGAAGTGAAGATCCCGAGAATGGTATCGCAGGTCGCGTTGGCAGACGATGTCGCCCTGGTGATTGTGGGAAAGTTCCTGGAGGACATACAAAACCTGTTTAACGAAACATTCAGGAAATATGCCGACTGGATGAGGGAAGCAGGACTCAAGGTAGCAATGCATAAGACAGAGGTAGTGCTCATAACTAGCAGGAAGAAAAGGGAAACAATTACACTGCAAGTTGGGGAGCATGTGGTTGAGTCCAAGGCGTCAGTACGATACTTAGGAGTAATGATAGATGCACGTCTCAACTTCAAGGATCAAGTAGTGCATGCCAGCTCCAGGGCGGCAGCAGTTGGAGGAGCACTATCCCGCATCATGCCGAATGTGGGTGGTCCTAAACCAAGAAGACGAGCGCTCCTTGGGTCAGTTGTGACATCAATACTGACCTATGGTATTGCCATTTGGTCAAAAGCACTAGAGCTACAAGAATGCCAAAGAAGAATATACCCAGTTGGCCGGCAAATGGCATTAAGGATCACCAGCGCGTTTAGGACTGTCTCTAGGGACGCTGCTCACGTGATCTCGGGACTACTGCCGATCGAGATTATTGCAGAGGAATATAGGAGACGGTATCGGCGAAGAATGCGAGAACCGGTGGAGGCAAAAGATTCCAGAACAAGGGAAAGGGAGAAGAGTCTACAACGATGGCAAGTGGAGTGGGATGGTTCTGAAAGGGGCAGGTGGACCCACCAGCTCATCCCACGGATAGCGGAATGGACCAACCGTCAGCACGGTGATCCCAACTACTACCTGACGCAGCTACTTACTGGACATGGATGCTTTCGACAATACTTATATAAGTATAAGCAAGAGGACTCACTGAATTGCCCAGTATGTCATGGAGCAGAAGAGGACGCGAGGCATGTGTTCTTCACATGTCCAAGATTTGACCCACAGCGAAGAGAATTCGAAAGGCTAACCAACGTGGCGATTACGCCAGAAAATTTAGTAGAGCAAATGCTCGCATCAGAAACTATATGGAACGCCACAACGGACTTCACCAGAGAAGTGATTACAGAACTGCGGAAGGAAGAAAAGAAATGGAAAGTACACCCAGCTAATAGTTAGTGGGGGACGTAGGTAAGGAAAAAGATGGGAGAGCGTAAGCGCTAATGCCGCCCCGTAAAGTAGTGCCTAGCGGCGGTCCCGCGGAGAAATAAAGGCTTTTGGAAAGAGGAGAAGGGGGTTTTTTAGTCGGTAGGCGTCTCGGCTCCATACTGAGATGAATCCGACACTACCCATAACATCGGGTGTCTTTTGAAGATCTTTCCCCCACCTCAAACACACATACACACACACACACACACACACACACACACACACACACACACACACGCACACACACACACACACACACACACACACACACACATACTCTCCTCAGATAAATAATAACGGAAAAGACAAAGGTAACGGCAACGGCAATGGTAACACCAACTGTAACGACAAAGACAAAGGTAACGACAACGGCAATGGTAACGGCAACTGTAACGACAAGGATAAAGGTAACGGCAATGGCAATGGTAACGGCAACTGTAACGAAAAAGACAAAGACAAAGGTAACGGCAACTGCAACTGTAACGACAAAAACAAAGGTAACGGCAACGGCAATGGTAACGGCAACTGTCACGACAAAGACAAAGACAAAGGTAACGGCAACGGCAACGGCAACGGTAACGGCAACTGTCACGACAAAGACAAAGACAAAGGTAACGGCAACGGCAACGGCAATGG
>JBAIZL010000011.1:1427500-1432500 GCA_036971475.1 Prosapia bicincta | reverse complement strand
ACTATAAACCGTATTTTATTTATGAAATCGGATACATCGTTATTATAAAACAATTTTGATTCAATAATATTTTTAATAAACTGATCAATTCTCTTATTTATTTTTCATCTTCAGTTTATAACAATACTTTTATATGTAAAATTAATAGTTTTTAATGTTTATTTGCTTTTATTTCTTAAAATTTTATTGACCATTCTGTAAGCCTGTTTTATATTAAATCTATTTTTATTTAATTTTATCTTGTAGGACTAACGGCACACATTTTGAAATGGAAAGAATTATTTTTGTTAATTTCACAGTGAAATTATAAAAAAATGTTTTCGACATTTTTACTGGATAGTAACGATTTTATCATAAATCCAACGTTTTGCTTATTATTTTATTATTATGTGTAAAATATTTCTGATTTATTGTTATTTTAATGAAATATTTATTTATCTTATTTCTAAATTCATAATATTTCATCGTCACTTCTTAACATCTTAATATCTGTTAGTAATATTTATATATATTTTAGTATATTTTTCTGCCTCTCCTAACATTACAATATTTTCCTCTGTCGACTAGTTTCGGACTCCATTTTCTAAACTTAAATCGTACTACCTACCTAAACCGTACAACTTATAAGTACTATTTAAGTATTGAAAATGAATATAAGTATAGAGTCATTCCGAAACTATTGTGTGTGTGTGTGTGTGTGTGTGTGTATTTTATTTCTTTTCCGTCGTGTAAATATTCTAATAAATTAGTTTGAATTATTATGTTATATATATATATATATATATATATATATATATATATATATACATACATATACAATGGTATTATTAATAGTTTTCATGTCAATATTATTTTTTTAATAAATTGTCAGTTTTTGTTTTTGTATTGAATTTATTTTTCAAAATTCCTTTTATTTTTAGTATTAAAGACATAATTTTTTAAGTGTTATAAGATGGTAGGTACCTTTGCGAAATTATTTAATGGTGTCATTTGTTTATTTTCTTTGTGTAGTTTTATAAATCTGTTTAGTTGAAGTATTTTTGGGTTTCAATAATTACTTCATTCATATTTTCGGGGTTAAATAACAATGTAACTGTTTTACAATATTTCGTTTTGGTATTTATTTGTTTGGATCTTTTTCCAACGTTTTATAATTATTTTCTGAGAAATATTTTTCAGTTTTATTCATACGAGTATATTGAAATTTGATTTAGCCATAGATGTATACTTTATAGATTGCATACTTGATTATCGATAATCATCAAAAATTAAATAAAATTAATTAAAGATTAAGAATGAATATATATGTAAGTATGAAAATATATATAGACATAGAGTCTAAGACCATAAACTGTAAACGCAAACCTTTGCCAAAAGACACATATAAAGTAAATATGGACTGTTGTGTAAATAATCGTTTTAAACCAATCGTTACAATGGCTGAACGGTCAGTTACCAACCTTGAAAACCCAATTAACCCACTTGGACAGTTTGTTATGTTGATGTTACACAGTGTTACATCACGAAAGACGTGCTGTTACAACTGGGACAATGGGATATTTCTATTTATTTTATAAGTTAAAAACCTGATCACGCATTTATTAGCCTCCAACGCGTTCACTTCTTATGAAAGATTTTTTTCTAAGTGAAAACTTATTGGATGGACGTACGCATACAATTTCGCGACAGTATAACTCCCGTCAGGTTATGCAATGAGTCACTTGAAAGTGTATTAAATGATAACATATGATTTTTTGCCACAGCTGATTTTTTGTTATAGGTTATGATGTTAATAAAAATAACCTGGCTTTACTACACTTAGATTATGTTACATTATTCATTGAATATTGTTAAGGAGAAAGGCTATTACTAAATAATTTTAATCAGTTAATAATTATATTAATTCGTAAACTTTGATAAATCCCAATAAAAATAATCCATTAAAACTGTAATAATAATTTTTTGCATTTTCAATCCAATTTTTGAAATGAAAACATTCTTAGGCGAGTCTGATGACAAAAGTTTAAGAAATTTCTCTTTATGAAAAATTTTGTTTCTCAATTCAAAATTTCTGTAGACGTGGTTATATAGTGTTTCACTTCTGTCGTCACCCCTCCGAATGCCAAAACCAATTTTTTTAAACATTTTTATTAGCTGTCAAGTGTTTTGTTAAAACAAGTAATTTTAGACAGACGGTAATTTAGTATTTCTTATCTGCATAGAAATGGTAGTATTATTATTATTAAAATAAACATTTAAATTTAAAAACTTAAAACAAATCAAAATAAGGTGAAATTGAAAAAATATGAAGTTAGAACCATTAATGCAGGTAATTGTATCCTACAATTAGTCTACGGTCTTCGGGCTAATTTAATGAGGAATGTAGTGATTTTCGTAATTAAGTATGTTTTAAGACGTACTAGGATAAAATTTGTCATCAGATTTAGGATTTGGTAGGTTTAAGTGGATTAGTGCAATAACTGATGTAAGCAAAAATTAAGGTTTCGGGAACAAAAAATCCTATAAAGAAACCAAGAATTGACCCCTTTGTGGTCCCGATTTACAGCGAGAGGATTTCCATTATTGTCTTCAACAAAGTATGGACCAATTATGCCTCTCCCTAACAGAGCGCGAATGGTTACACCACTATCGTGTGGCCTCTGTAGAACACTGTCAGGACGTTCAAACACAAGAAAAGGTGTTGTTTGTTTTTTTATAAAACCACTAAGCTGCACATATTCAATACGTAAACCATACGTCACTCAGAAACTCAGGTTTTAAATAGTACATTGCTAATATCGAAGACCAGTATCTGTACTCTGGCGGTTTTGTTTCTACAGTTCAAAGGTTACACAGTTTGTATCTTGTAGGGCAAACCACCGATGTTTTTGAACATTCTTCTCACCGACGTATTGCTTGTATTCAGTTTTAAAGATATTAGGTTTACGTTTTTTTTCGGTGGACATAACTACTCTTCCGTAGTTTTCATTTGTGCAGAGAGTAGATGAGCGACCTGAAAACTCCTTCCGCTGTGTCAAAACACTATCTGATCTTCGACATTATTCTACGAGTAATAATCACAGCCTAATGCAGTGTGGGACAAACTTGGCCCACATGCACGTCCAATTCCAAATGAGCGAAAATAATGCTCTACCATAAAAGTTTTCTCTGCAGTAGTTAGCACTATGTCAGCAAAAACTAACCTCAAATGAAAAACATCAACACGATACGCGGTAACTGTTAAAAGTTATGCTGATAGAGGAGGTAACTCAGTACTGTGTCAGTACTGTTTATTTTACGGCAATTACGGTAATTCGTAAAATTACGAAGAAAGGAGTCAATTAATAATGTAATATATATATATATATATATATATATATATATATATATATATATATATATATGCAACACTGTATTCTTGTATTCACTTATCACTTAACTTACACTTAATGCACTTAAACAAGAATTTTAGTTTTGTATATATGCGAGTTAAATTTCGAAGAATTATTACGGTAATTTCATTGTCGAGCATGAATTTTTACTCCATCACCAGTTCAGATGATGGTCGATAATGTAAATACCGTAATTAATCTTCGAAAGTTAACACACGCACACGCGCGCACACACACTCACGCCCACACTCACACTCACACTCACACTCACACTCAAACACACACACACACACACACACACACACACACACACACACACACACACACACACACACACACACACACACACACACACACACACACACACACACACACACACACACACACACACACACACACACACACACACGTACATGCACTCACACGCGCACACTCACACGCAGACACACACACACACGCACACACACACACACACACACACACACACACACACACACACACACACACACACACACACAAACACACACAAACACACACACACACACACACACACACACACACACACACACACACACACACACACGTACATGCACTCACACGCGCACACTCACACGCAGACACACAGGCTCACACAAACGCGCGCACACCTTTTCAGCCAATTTACATTTCGAATGCTATTCAATTGAAACGTGTATTCTTGCATAAGCGTAATGATCCTACCGGCAACAATATTTCAATAAACATATCAACTCGACTGAAAGCTGACAGGGCTCTGAAGGCACCAAATGACGATTAATTCCTCTTCACCGTCTTTGCTACTTGTCTAGTCATGGAAGACAATGCTAACTTTCTGACATCCGTTAATTGCGTCGTAACTGTCTTTGACATTTGGCGACTTTCATTCATAACGTGTTTTGGTATTTTACTCAAAGAACACTTCGGTTCCCTATTGTTTTTAATTTATAATAATAAATTTATTCCGACAGAATTTTATTTTTATATTTAGTATAAGAGTATATGGAATGTGTGTGGTATATTATATAGTCGTACATGGGAGTAGTAATGCGATAAACACCGCTACAATAGCTCTCAGCTCTCGGTTCTTACGGAAACAAGTTTTTAATTCTTTCCAATATTTCTGGTAATCCGCCAATATTTTAACGTTTACAGTAGTATGAAGTATGTTGTTAGTGATATCTTTTTAATTTCGTTATATTTTATTCTGATATTATATTATCTTCTGATATTTGTCATAGCACTATTATATTTGTCTTCTAATGTGGTAAGTACCTAGAGAAAGCTGTAGCTTGGTATACGTTCTTCGTTTTTTAAAAAGCACAACAATAAAATAAAAATATTGTTTCTCTGTTAAAATGATCACAGATACTTTTTGTTAGAAAATTTTTGTAGTGATAAGAACAAAAATATTTTTTCCAGCCAAAAGCTACTTGTTTCTCTTTTTTTTGCTAGTCCTCCTTTTTTTGTTCCTACATTATCTTAAATATTATGTTTAAAATAACTTTATCCCTTATCTACTCAGCATAAATTCTAGTAGGCCTATGTTTTCAGAAATATCTTCATCTACCTATCTTCAATTTAGCTATCTTC
>JBAIZL010000011.1:1385000-1422500 GCA_036971475.1 Prosapia bicincta | reverse complement strand
ATTAATAACAATTTTGTTTCAAAGTCAATTCCTACTAAATCAACAAATACAAATTTTATTTTAGTTGGTTTTTATTTTATAATTACAACTAATATAAATATGTATATGAACAAGTCAGAATAACAATATAAATAGCTAAGTAAGCAAATTTCCATTTTTGTTTTTTATGTATGGTGTTCGACTATGATTTTTGATTGTTTTATTTTTACGCTTTCGTTTTTTCGTCGCTTGTATTGTGTTGTAGTTTCTTTTCGTTTTCCTTATATTGTCCGCTGGTTAAGTAAGGTTCGATGCCGCTAATCCAGTTTGTTTGTTTATTTTTTCATCTCATTCATTTTTAATACTAGAGCATTATTTATGATATTGTGAGGTAACCATGGCAACAATTTAAGGTTGTACGGAGGTTTCGACGTCATCCAAGTCGAAAGAACTTGAAATACATCTTTAAGAAATACATATCTAGCTGTGGGAATCTTGACTCAGTGCCAAGGCGCGCTAGACTTCGAACATGAAGATACTCAGTTCGAATCTGAACTAGACCACCAAATTTATAAAATTTAAATTATTAAATAAATATTTAAAAGAACTGGATTTGCAAAAAATTGTAATCCACTACTAGTTTAAAAAAATTATTTGAACTTGATGTAATGAATAAAAACGTATTTCAACAACGATTGAAATTTGTGCAAGATATATAACAGGAGAGTGTGAGCTAATCGAAGGAAAAAAAAGAAGTCTACATAGTGAGTATGGTCTACAGTATCTCCCAGAATAGTTTACATCAAATTTTTTATACTTTTTTAAAATCAATGCTATTTCTTCCATCGTTTGTAATTACTATAATAATTAAACTTAAAATTGTGGTGGCAGCAGCAATGGCTCTTTCAAGTTGGTTTGGTGTGTGGGCCGAAGCTTGTTCCAGATTTACCAGTTCATACAGATTTTCGTGTAAAATTAATTGCTTCCTCAATATATATATATATATATATATATATATATATATATATATATATATATATATATATTTATAGATGATCATTAAATATTTTGAAATTAAATAACTAGGCTTGAAATTTCAAGCCTAGTTAATAGGTAATAGGTATTACCAATAAATTGTAAGCAGCCTAAGTGGTATTGTGTAGCCTAAGTACATCGTTGCTAGCAGATAATAAAACATAATAATGATTGAAATAAGTTTACTTACACAGTTTACGAGACGATGGTTCTGTGGGTACGCGTCGGTTAATCAGGTTCAGAAAGAACTGCTGCCGTGTGGCGATAGACTGAACTGCTGGTCGGACTTTACTCATTATATCTATCTCTTTGCAAATTTGTTTTTTTTAAATTTGATAGTTTTGAACTCTAACGTTTGCACAGTAAGTATTATGTTGAAATTAATTTTTACTTCAACTAATATTAGTCTTCATAAATCTAAAGATAAATTTATTTGACCTATTACTTTAAAATAAAACCATTTGGATGTTCAATATCTGTGGCTCTTTGTAAATTCGTTATCTTAATTTATTTTTTTATACTTGTACACTTTTTCAATTCCTTCTATTAGTTCACACTCTCCCTATTCGACTATATATCTTGTTAAAGATTTCAATCATTATTAAAATTATCTATATTCATGTACTGAAGTTCAAATAAATTTTTTAACTGGTAGTGGATGACACGTGATGATTAATTCGACGTGATACTGTTTTTCAAATAATAATTCATTAATTAAATTTAAATTGAACATTTTACACGAGAAAAAGGTTTCACAAAAGGGGTAAGGTAGGCAATATATTTATTTCTTCCCATTTGGCATAAAATAAGTGATAGCATATAATTTTTTAAAACAGCTGATTTAATGTTATAGGTTATGCGGTAAAAAAGCTGTTTTAACGCATAGGTTATTCTACTTTATTTATAATAAATGTAATTATTAAGTAGTTTTTTCAAACGAATATTAAATACTAAAAAGTAGCTAAAATAAAAATTTTCTTTGTTGACTTTGGTAGGAATTGCTTTTAAAATGTTTTGTTTTTATTATTTGTTTTAATATGTAAATTAAATATTTATTTTAACAATTTTATTTAAATCTGAAAACCTATAATTTAATTCCTTAAAAATAGAAAATTAGAAATCATTTTCTGTTGATCAGGTAGGAAAGGTTTTAAAGACTGGAACCAGGAGTATGGATTCATCGACGTAAGGGATGGGGCGCACATGTTCTATTGGATGTTTTATGCCAACAATGCGTCTTCTACTGAAGAAGCCGCCACCGCACCCCTTGTAATATGGCTGCAAGGGGGACCTGGGGGGTCGTCCACAGGGTTCGGCAACTTTTTCGAAATGGGTCCGTATGACGACAATTATAACGAGAGATCCAGTACTTGGGTAAGTGTGGTTAAGGTGAAGGGGAAATAATAGTATTTCTGGACCAGTTCTGCACCCTCTTAGTCACCTGTTAGAACTCACAACAGCAAACGTCACACACATTACATGCCTTATACTTTTAAGTTTTATTACAACATTGAGAATTAAATACAAGTAGCAAGTATGTGTATAGTTGGACCCAGATTGTTATAGCTTACATACGCGTAGGCCATAACGCAGAGTCTTAACTTTGCTTTATCTATCGCTTTAATGAAAAGTGTTTTATCGACTTGTTTAAGTCAATGATTCTTCACATTTGTCCAATATTTGGTGTTTCACGTTGGATCTATTACAACCTATGCTTAAGTCTTCTTCTAATGTTCACCTTCTTCCAGTTAATAATAACCTAAATGTAAATTTTCTCCGGATATACACAAGTTTTAAAGCATAAACAAAAATATTGTTATATTTAAACGTTTTTGTAACTTGAGTACACGTTTTGTTTTAAAAGTAAAAGTTCTTTCTAATATTTTCATTTTTTATTAATACATCTCTGCTATGTAGACTGTAAATATGTTTGTAAAATATTTTAAATTTACAAACAAGTTTAAGTATTTGTTTTAAAATTTTGTGAAACCTATGTTGTAAAAATAACTTGGTTGTTTATTAGTATTTTATAAACTGAAATCAAAAAGAAAGAAGGAAACAAAATAAATAAAGGTAAAGGTCAGTAAACGTAGGCAATAAATTTTAAAAAAATATTTTAGAATTAAGTTAAAATAATTTTAACCGATTTCAAAAAGGGTTCTCCATATGTTCAAAAAGGAGGAGGTATTCCTGAAAAAGGAGGTTTTTCTGTTTGTTCCACCATAACGTTGGAAGTATTCAACCGATTAGAGTTAACGTTTTTGCAAATGAAAGAGGAAATCTTCCCGGTGGACCCATTATAGTTACATCCCAATCCGTCTGATTTGGAGACAATAATACGCTATTTTATATTTAAAAAAAAGTTTAGAGGAAATATTAAAAAAAAAATTATAAAAATTATGAATTATGAGGTAATTAGTAAGCAAAATAAACAATTACAATAATTTATTTTGTAGTACATCTCTTTCTGCTACGTAGATTGCAAATATGTTTGTAAAATATTTTTAAATTACAAGCAAGTTGAAAGATTTGTTTATACATTTTTTAAAGGATGTTATAAAAAACAATTAGGTTGTTTAATAATATTTTATAAATTAAAATAAAAAGGAAAGAAGGAACCAAAATAAATAAACTTAAAGGTCAGTAAATTTAGGCAATAAATTATAAACAATTATTTTAAAAGTAGTTAAAAATAATTTAATGAAAAACTCTTTAATAAAAGAATTATTGTTTAAACTTTATTAAAACTTACACAAATGATAGTTTTTAAATTCTAACAACCCTATGGACAATTAAAAATAATAAATAATTTATTAAAATTGTTTAATTCATAGTATTTTTACTTGTGTAAAATTAAAAAATTATTATTTTTTTTGCAAATGTAAATTTTATTTTTGTAATAATAATCCATGAGAATAACTTTTCCGTTCCCAGTCTATATTATGGAGTTGGCATTTACGTTAGATTGTATATAACCTTTAATAGAATCTATATTTGTGCAGGCTAAATATGTAAACTTACTATTCATCGACAATCCAGTAGGCACTGGCTTCAGCTACGTAGACCACGACTCATACTTAACTATGACTAATGCGCAGATAGCTTTCGATTTGGTATCGTTTACCATAAGCTTCTACAAGGCCTTCCCGCAGTTTAAATCCACTCCGTTGTACATATTTTCTGAATCTTATGGAGGTAAAATGGCTGCAGAATTTGCGTTGCGATTGAATGAGGTAACAAAGTATTATGTTAAATGAACAAATAGCTATTCTAGTTAACCCAAAATGTTTTCCAGGCATCAGATTGTCAAGGATTACATTTTAGAAGTATTAGAAGAGAATATAACAAGTGTTAATGAATAAAACAATTTTGAATTTACAGGCTATACTTGCCGGTAGAATTTCTGCAAACCTCTCCGGTGTTGCTATGGGGGATTCGTGGATTTCCCCGGTGGATACGTGTTTGTCTTGGGCACCATACCTTTTGAATATTGTAAGTATTTAGTGGAAGTGAAAATTAAAGACGTTGTTTAGCAAAAAGTTCATACAGGTTGTGCAATTTCTAAAAGCCTTTAAAATCGTCAAAAGTTTCTTTAAAAAAGTTATTGCTTTTATGAAAAAGGCTGAAGAATACACATTACAATAAGTGTTGCCCATGTCAGTGCAGTATTCGACATCCTTTATAAAAACGCTGAGACTTATAGGTAGCACATTAATGCATTCTTATTCATTAAATTTCATGTTTAATTAATGGTTTTAGTACTTGGAATAACCATTTGGCCACCCCACCAATATGCTACTCATATCTATCATAATCCTGTTTTTTAAAAGTTTACCTGAATTTCACTATAAAAATGACAAATGTCATATATTTATGTTTTTTAAAATTGTTTTAGTATTTAATTTATTATTAGTATTAGTATTTGTTATTAGTATTTATTTTAATCTAGTTAAATTAATGTTTTTAATAAAAAAGGTATCATACATATTTAAATATTTGAGAGCAATTTATCTATAAATGAAATGATTTATACCTTAAAAAGAAGCTAGTTATATATTTTGATTAGTCCAGCATTGAATAACGAAATATTTTCAAATGTAAAAATTATAACTGCAACAGGTGTCGGTGAGTTGCAAGATTGCTAAACAACCTCTTAGTAGTATAGTCAGCTATATTTATTTCCGCCAGTATCTTCATACATCTTATCTTCGTCGGTATCTTCAACCTGCTTACCTTCGTCAGTATCTTCAACTTGCTTACCTTGCCAGTATCCTTCATACTTCTTACCTTTGTTAGAGTCTTCATACTTCTTACCTTCGTTAGTATGATCATACTTCTTACCTTTTTCAATATCTTATTACTTTTTACCTTCGTTAGTATCTTCATACGTCTTACCTTCGACAGTATGTTCAACCAGCTTACCTTTGTCAGTATCTTGAACCTGCTTTTTCGTCAGTATCTTCAACCAGCTTACTTTTGTCATTATCTTTAACCGGATTACTTTCGTTAGTATCTTCAACCTGCCTAACTTCGCCAATATCTTCATACTTCTTTCCTTCGTCAGTATATTTATACTTCTTACCGTTGTAAATATCTTTATACATCTTACATTCGTCAGTAACTTCAAACTGCTTACCTTCGTCAGTATTTTCATACTTCTTACCTTCGTCGGTTTCTTCGACCTGCTTACTTACGTCAGTATCTCCATTCTGCATACCTTCGTCGGTATATTCATATATCTTTCATTCTTCGGATCTTCAACCTGCTTACCTTCTTTGGTATCTTCATACTTCTTACCTTCGTCATTATCTTTATACTTTTACCTTCGTCAGTATTTTCATACTTCTTACCTTTGTCAGTATCTTCATACTTCTTACCTTTGTCAGTATCTTCATACTTCTTACCTTCGTCATTATCTTTTTACTTTTACCTTCGTCAGTATCTTCATACTTCTTACCTTTGTCAGTATCTTCATACCTCTTACCTTTGTCAGTATCTCCATACTTCTTACCTTCGTCATTATCTTTATACTTTTATCTTCATCAGTATCTTCATACTTCTTACCTTTGTCAGTATCTTCATACTTCTTACCTTTGTCATTATCTTTATACTTTTATCTTCATCAGTATCTTCATACTTCTTACCTTTGTCAGTATCTTCATACTTCTTACCTTTGTCATTATCTTTATACTTTTATCTTCATCAGTATCTTCATACTTCTTACCTTTGTCAGTATCTTCATACTTCTTACCTTCGTCATTATCTTTATACTTTTATCTTCATCAGTATCTTCATACTTCTTACCTTTGTCAGTATCTTCATACCTCTTACCTTTGTCAGTATCTCCATACTTCTTACCTTCGTCATTATCTTTATACTTTTATCTTCATCAGTATCTTCATACTTCTTACCTTTGTCAGTATCTCCATACTTCTTACCTTCGTCATTATCTTTATACTTTTATCTTCATCAGTATCTTCATACTTCTTACCTTTGTCAGTATCTTCATACTTCTTACCTTCGTCATTATCTTTTTACTTTTACCTTCGTCAGTATCTTCATACTTCTTACCTTTGTCAGTATCTTCATACCTCTTACCTTTGTCAGTATCTCCATACTTCTTACCTTTGTCATTATCTTTATACTTTTATCTTCATCAGTATCTTCATACTTCTTACCTTTGTCAGTATCTTCATACTTCTTACCTTTGTCATTATCTTTATACTTTTACCTTCGTCAGTATCTTCATACTTCTTACCTTTGTCAGTATCTTCATACTTCTTACCTTTGGCAGTATCTTCATACTTCTTACCTTTGTCAGTATCTTCATACTTCTTACCTTTGTCAGTATTTAACCTGCTTACCTTATTCAGTATCTTTAACCTACGTATTAGGTTAGTATCTTCATACTTTTTACCTTCGTCATTCATATCAGGACCGTCACCACAAGCCAGGAAAGAAGGCGGATATGTTCTTTCCTTAAATACCCTTTGAAACTTTTATCCTGATGCCACTGGCCTCCCTCATGAATATAAATTAATTCTCTGTTTGGATACCAATACCGAACCTGCCCTACAGCTTCCTCTCCAAGGGATCTTTGTATCGGTCCTGTCTCATAGTGGGGTCTACTTCCCACAACATACAGCCTCCTGAACCCTGTACTGTTATTACATTCCAAGCTTTGATAATTGTAGGGTGCTTTTTTTATAGAACATGGGTGGAATTGTTCTTCATACAAGTTGAGCAATTTTTATCAGATATTTTAAATTGATACACAAATATTTTAAATATTAATATTACAGATGAAGATAGAATATATTCTCAATACAGTTATTTTTTAAAATCCTAATCTATAAAACAATTTAGAAATGATAGCGGTATTACTTCCTAAGGGCGAAATCGATGAGAACGGATACAAAGCCATTGATCTCGTCGCTCAGAAAACCAAGACGGCTGTGGAAAGCGGATACTATCTAGACGCCACTGATGACTGGGAGGAGCTCGAGACGGAGGTGGAGATTCAGTCAGACAATGTTGATTTCTACAACATCTTGACTAAGATCCCGTCATATTCCTCAGTGCTTAGCAAACCAGGTATTGCCATAGTTTAAACAGAATCATTGAAAAATACGTTATTAGAGTGTAAATTTAATTCATCCTAAATAAAACAAGCAATAAAAAAGAATTTAAGTAAATTCCTACTTAGGTCAACACAGAAAAATTTTATTCTAGTTACTTTTTAATAAATAATAACAATTAATAAAAATAGATTAACATAAAGCAGCTGTTCTACCACATAACCTAAAACATAAAATCAGCTGTTCTATAAGTCATATGTTATCACTTATAAAGAGGTCGAATAACTATATTGCATACCTTGCCCCTTTAGTGAAAAGTTTTTCTGCCAAATAAAACTTGAATTAATTAATTTAATTTAATAATTTAATTAATATTTGGAAAATAACTGTACTAACATCTAGTGTCATCCGGTACAAGTTTGAAAAATGTATTTGAACTTGAGTGGATAAATAAAAAGTAACGATTACAAATTTGAAGATATATAAATATATAAATAGAGTATGAACTGATATAAGGTATTCAATTGCAGAATAAAGATGTGAGATTGAACTAAATTAAAGTTATTTTTGTTTTTATAATTTATGGTACATCGATGGTATAATCCACGGTATTATTGGATAAAAAAAAACTTAATTAAAGTCACTGATTTTCTTAAAACATAATGTATATATTAAATTTGGCATAAATATGTGATATTAACACAAGACTGTGAAAACAAACTGTTTTTAACATTTCAGATAAATATTTATAATAATTACATTTGACAAAAATTATTTACTTTATTATTTTATTGTTTGAAGTTATTTCCACAATTTCAATAAAAATACCTAATCCATACTAAACGTCATATTAAGATTATAGTTTAACCTTAATGTAACACTTAGCACTTTTAATATTCATTTAATTATATATATTATTGTGAGATATTTGTATATGCAGAAGTTTAAAGCAGGAATGTTAAATTTATTGTAACTTAACACCTGTTTATTTTTGTTATAGTAAAACGATTTGGCCTTGACAACATGGTCTCTAAAAGCGAAGACGAAATAATGAACGTCGACGTAAGGAAAGCACTAAACATAACCTCCAAAGCGGTGTATGGCAGTATGGCCGGTCTTGTTTTCGACTACCTTCGTTTTGATTTCATGAAGCCGGTTACAAACGTAGGTAAGATAGAATGAAATAAATACATTATTTAATAGACATTAATATGCACTAAAGGAATGGTGTATATAATATAAAATGTTAAGAAAGTAGGGTGAACAAAAAAATAATTGAAAGAAAGATATAAAGAAAATAAAACCCCTATATAAGACCAAACATATACAAATCAAATTTCACTACACATTGTAACAATTATGGACACAGATAACCTGAAATAGAAAATATGAAATTAATTAAAGAAATATACATAGGATTATAAATAAATAATATATATATATATATATATATATATATATATATATATATATATATATATATATATATATAGTATGTTTTCTTGTTTAATAATTAAAAGCAACATTAAAGAATTATTGTATTTTTCATTCCTGATGATGTTGGTACTGTTTACCAACGAAAAGCTTTGAATATAAATTACTAAATATTCTTGTATTTGAAAAACCTATGTTGCTTTAATACATATATATGTATGAAGTTGAAGACAGCTTAATTAATGATCTCATGTAGAAGCAACATCCGACTATTTACAAGTCATTGCGGTCATGGCAAACATTACATAAAGTATATATACCAATAAACATATGATTAAATTGTAGTACATATCTTACCATTTAAGTTTTGTAAAAACGTTGTTACTTTTCCTGAAAAAGCTAATACATTTATTAGCGAAAAGCTTTGAAAAATATATGAATTAAAACCATTCTTGTATTGAAAAATTTTATTCATTCATATATACATACACGTACACACACACACACACACACACACACGCATATATATATATATATATATATATATATGATGATGATGATGATGATGAACAGTTATTATCTGGAGTACATTCTGCATTGCATAAAATCGAAGTTCCGATGTTTTGCTAGAATCTCATGTAGCATTGACGAGGCGAACCCAACAAAAGTTGAAAAACGAGAGTTGCAGAATGATCGGATGTACTCCAGATAATAACTATTTATCATACTTTTCCATTCGTGAAAGAATACGTATCAGCAGATATATATATATATATATATATATATATATATATACATACGTGGCATAGAAAACTATGCCATAAGCCTAAAAGAAAACTAATGGACCGAAAATGTGCAAGATTCTAAAACAAAAGAATCTGCTGGAAAAAAATACAGATTCAATTAATTCATCCAGCTAAACTCTCTGAAAAGTGACAAATGTGAACACGAGAAACATATAAAAAGACGAATTTTAAAGACACGAAACACAATACATTTACTATTCGAAAGACATTATTATATGTAAATAATTGCATATAAATACAGTTACACAATTATTAAATTACAATAAACACAATTATTACATAGTTTGTCTAGGAGCAGAAACCTGGACTGTAAAAGCGACAGAAAGATATTCCGAAAGCAGGTAACCATAATCACAGTCATACGCTGGGAGAACTGGTGCGAACGAAGCGAGGAGAAACAAGTCTACGAGAACTAAAAACTATAGTTAAAAAAATATGATGAATTTTAAAATTACGCAAAATTGTATGTACTTTAAAAGCAAAGCCGTTGTGTGTTTTAAACCTACAAATATGTTTAAAAGGTGATGCAAGGAATATTTACGGAAACAGATTTATTCAGCAGACGCGTCTCGCGCTAGGTCAGCGCATTTTTCAATGCTGGGAATTACTGACAAGACTGTTGCTCAGGTGTGTTGTGTTGGTGTGAGCCTGTGGTGTATTTTTGTTCTGTGGTGTGTTATTTTTCATAGAGTAGTTGTTAATTATGTGCTGAAATATAGGGTTTGATGCTCAAATATATTTGTTTGGGAGTGTTGTTTGTCATTTAGAATGTGTTGTGGATAGTATTTATGGTGTTTATATATCTCATAGTTTTCTGCTGTGTTAAGGTTTTTGCTTTTATTTATGTAATGTAGGATTTTTAAATTGGTGTCTATATCAGTCTGTGAGCGTAATGTGTTTGGCAAATTTTGATTTGGGTTGCGTCTTTCTTATTTGTTTCACGTGTTCTTCGTATCTTGTGGTAAATGATCTTCCTGTTTGTCCTATGTAAAGACACAACCCAAGTCAAATTTTGCCAAACACGTACAAAACACACAACGCTCACAGACTGATATAGACACCAGTCCTACTTTACATCAATAAAAGCAAAAACCTTAACACAGTAGAAAACTATGAGATATATAAACACCATAAATAATATCCACAACATATTCTAAATGACAAAACACACTCCCAATCAAACACTATATTTGAACATGTAATTAACAACTACTCTATCAACAATAACAAGCCACAGAACAGAAATACACCTCAGAATCATATCAACACAACACACCTGAGCAAAAGTATTGTCAGTAAGTCTCAGCATAGAAAAATGCGCTGACCTAGCGCGAAACGCGTCTGCTGAATAAATCAGTAAGTTGTGGGTTTTTGCCAAGATAATACAAACAAGAGTAATTTTTATAAAAACCTCAAGTTTTCCGACACAAAAACTGCAAGTTGAAATATTCTCTCTAAATGCTGAAAAAAACCTTTTCTGCATTAGGACTATGCAATCTTAGTGGATAATGAATAATTTTAAAATGTATAGAGAGGATAAAAATATTTTGTTAGTTTGCGTAGATAATGTAAAGTATACTTATAAATTTTAATATATATATAAAAAATAAACACTATGATCTAACAAAAAGGTAAATTATATTTCGTTTAAATAATGTTGACGTTTTAAAGAAATGTGTAATTTTCAATTTAGACCATAATTAAATCACACTAATCTATGAAATATAATCATTTTAGAATAGTTTTTAAAAAGACATATGTTCTGGTTTAATTTAAAGATTTTTTATTATAATATTTGCTTTGACATATTTTGAAGATTTTTATTTGTCTAAAATTATAAATATTTATGTTATTGGGCATTAGATTCTTGATTGTAACGTTTGTTTTAGTGGCAAGGCTGTTGAATGAGACCCAGATGTCTGTGGTTGTGTACAGTGGGCAGTTAGATCTCATCGTCGACACTCCAGGTGGGAAAAACAATGTTATGTTGGTAGCATTGGTGAAGCTAAGATCCCTACCCATTTATATAAAGACGTTGTACAACCGTGCTTTGCTGATTGAGGGCCGATAGAGGGTTTTTAGCAACAGTGTAGTTCTTGTTGACCGGTACTAGGTAAAAATCGTATTTTTAACAAGAAATATTAAACCAAAATGTTTACCAAAGAGTATTGATGTTATCAGGATAAGACTGAGTTATACGAATGTATCAATACTCAAGTCTCGCAAATGTTGACGAATTAGCAAATATTTTATACCTATTATAGTTTATCGTGTTTCATTTTTATCTACTTTTAAAAAAGTGCTGTTAATGTTATAACAAAAAATTCTCAGATACTTAATTTTACACATTTTTAAAATTTTCAAGTGACACAATATTTCTGTGTGATAAATTTGATTAATCACGGAGAAGTTTTTGTTTTTGAATCTTTGTTTTTGTATTAGATTTACTTAAAATTTTTAACATTGTTGAATTTTATTGTCTTGTATCATTTATACTATGATGTTAGTTCGAATATTTTTATTTGTTAAATTTATAACTGTTATTCAATATATATGATTTTTTTCAACTCCTTATATTAGTTCACACTCTCCCGATATATTTATTTATCTTGTTCAAATTTTCAGCCGTTAATCAAATACCGATTTATGCATGCACTCAAGTTCAAAAGTATGTTTTAAAACTTGTAGTGGATAACTTTAAAAAATTAATTTATTAATTAAATTTAAAATGTATTAGATCTAGTTTTATATGGGAGAAAATGTTTTCACAAAATGGGCAAGTTATGCAATATAGTTATTTCGTTCCATTTGGCTTTAAATAATTGATAACATATGATTTCATAAAATAGTTGATTTTATGTTTAAGGTTATATGGTAGATACGGCTGTTTTGAAGGGGTAAAGCAAGCAATATAGTTATTTCGTCCCATTTGGTTTAAAATAATTGATAACATATGATTTAAAACAGCTGATTTTATGTTATAGGAACAGCTGTTTTAACGCATAGGTTATGTTACTTTATTTATATTAATTGTAAATATTTAATAAAAAGTAACTAAAATGTTTATTTTATGACCCAAGTAGGAGTTGTCTTAGAAAATGTTTGTTTATGTTACTTCTTTAATAAGTGTTCTTGAATAATTTACTATCTTACTATATTCAATTATATTTTCAAGTTAATTACAAAATATTTATTTACAATGGAAGTGCGTTTTTATTTCGCTAATTTGGCATGATTCAGTTTTATTGCAACATTCATACTTGCATGTATTGCATAAAATTCAAAGTGATTTAAATTTCGAAAATCAAAATACAAATGAATTGAGTAACTGAAATGTATTTTATAGTTAATAAGTAATATTATGACGTTTTTGTCAGAATTTCAGCAACGCTTTAGCTTTTACTGGTAAGTTCATGCATACGTAGCTTAAATACATTAAATATATACAAAACGCGGCAGTATCCATTGTTTGTAAGTGGTAAGGGTAGGGTTAGTTATTTATTTCTGTAAACCCGTTTTCGTATGAAATTCATTCTAAAGTCTAAAACGTAATTTGTTAACGCGAAATGTCTAAGCTTTACTGTCACAAACGTTCTCGCTTCCAGGTACACTGGCGTGGGTGGATAAATTAAGCTGGCCCGGAGTAAACGGCTGGATGAATTCCCAGAGGAACGCCCTAGTAGTGAATGACACTGTGGAAGGCTTCAAAAAAATATATAAAAACTTTGCATTTTATTGGTTAAATAGAGCCGGCCATATGGTGAGTAATAAACAATGACGAATTTATGTCCGATTCAACTGTTTTTATTATAATTTGATTCTTAACATTTCAATACGACTTTAAAAGGTGGTATTGCTTTAAGAATCATTACTCGTATGGCACTAAAAGGTCTGTAGAAAATTATTGTACATAAATATATTATTGAATGACAAATATAATTTATTACATCCTTATATATATATATATATATATATATATATATATATATATATAAGTCAAAATACAAATACAAGAATTATTTTTGAATTTACAATTCAAAGCTTTTCGTTGGCAAACAGTACCAACATCGTCAGGAATATTAAACATCATCAGGAATTAATATTATTGTTTAATATTCCTGATGATGTTGGTACTGTTTGCCAACGAAAAGCTTTGAATTGTAAATTCAATAATAATTCTTGTATTTTTTGATTTGTTTCTTTATTAATACACAAGAATACATATTGCGATATATATATATATATATATATATATATATATATATATATATATATATCACTTGTTTCCAAAAGTGTTTTATTTAATTTACATAATTCAAATCTAGAAATACATTTTGCGTGTTTAAATTTAGTATAAATAATAAAAATTAGTACATAAAAATATTTTATGAAATATTTAATCGTTCATGTTTTTTTCCAGTCCCCTGCAGATAATCCTCAAGCTGTAATACAAATGCTGAAAGAAGTTACTGGGCTCGACTGAAGAATGAACATTTATGGGATGTACTATGAATAAATGTAATATACTCGTATAATGTGACTTCCTGTCTTTTGACTTATAATTAAATATTTTCATTTACTACGGACAACAATGCTTTTAAAATTGAAATGTACCATAAATTCATAGCATACTCATTTTTAATTATGTTAGGAGTATTTGTATATAATTGTATAAATTTTTCTGCTTTTCCCAACATTAGAATATTTACCTCTGTTGACGCGTTTCAGAATGACTCCATTTTCCAAACTTAAATAGTAATCCCTTTAATCGTACTACATACTTCAGACGTACGATTTAGGTTTTGAAAACGGAGTCTTTCCGAAACGTTTCAACAGAGGAAAATATTGTAATATTAAGAAATCAGAAAAAGTTATATATATATATATATATATATATATATATATATATATATATATGGTATATAGTATAATTACTCCGTATTTAATATGGTGATAGGTTTTCTTATTGAATATTTGAAATACAAGCATTGGTTTAATTTATATATTTTCAAAGCTTTTCGCCAACAAATGTATTATCATCTTCAGGAAAAACAATGATATTAGATGATTATATATATATATATATGATCTTCAAGTTTATATATTTGTTTTTCCTTAAGATGATAATACATTTGTTGGCGAAAAGCTTTGAAAAATATATAAATTAAAACAATTCCTGTATTTGACATATTTGTATTATATATATATATATATATATATATATATATAAATACATATACATATATATATCTACACACACACACATATATATATATATATATATATATATATATATATATATATATATATATATATACATACACAAACACATACACATTATAGAAACACAATTATATACTACAACTCTTTAAAAAAATCTATTTCCAATAGAAGAAAGTAGAAATCAGACAAGGAGAACTTCGTACAAACCACTTTCCTGGTATTGTGGAACTTCTTATGCAGATTAAACGGGAAAGTACACCTAGCTTATCAGCCTCCGGGGGACTAGCTTGACGCGTGTCACGGCGCACGCGCCTCATAGCCGACAACCCTCACATCCAACTATTGGACAGTTTCCTGTCACTCTAACGCAACAATTTATGGTAATAGTATTCCGCAACAATTGGGCAACTCCAACTGGGCATACGTGATGTTCGACGACCGTGTCCTCCTGCCCAGTACGTGAAGAAAGTCAGCTTTTACGGGAAGAATTTTGTTAATATAAAAAACGTCGCCAGCCGAATTTTAAAGTTATGTTTTTTCAAGAATCGATAAAGCGTTACATCGTTCAGCTAAAGTATTTTGAGAAATCTTGAAATTTATAATTCGATAAAATTATATATCAGTTTATAAATTTTACTTAATAACAAATAAAAAATACAATTAGTATTAACTTTCCCTGGTAAATATTAGTACCTATATGAAAGTTAGTAAATAAGTTCCAAGTATTTACCTCTTATAATTAGTACTTATTCAATTCCTTCTATTAGTTAACACTCTCCTTATAGTATATATGTTGTACAAAAATTCAATCGTGCAAACACATTTCTTTAAACTTATAGTGGATGACAATTGATGATAAAATAGTTTTTCAAATATTATTCCATTAATTAAATTTAAAATGATTTAGGTTTAGTTTTTATATGAGAGAAAAAGTTTTCACCAAAGGGGCAAGTTATGCAATATAGTTATTTCGTACTATCTGGCTTAAAATAATTGGTAACATATGATTTCATAAAACAGCTGATTTTATGTTATAGTTTATATGGTAGAACAGCTGAAATAATATGTAAAAGATTTATTTTTAGATCTTGATTTTGTGGAACATGAATATTATGCAACACAAAGTTTCCACATTTATAAATAAAAAGCTACCCTCTACGATTTAAAAAAATATGCTTATAATTTTCCCTTTTATCAATTTTAAAATAATTACATATTTTCACTATACTACAACTCACAACCACAACTTTAAATAAAATGTTTAACATATAAATATTCAACTGTCTTCTAAAAGTTATAATATATGTTTTAAAGGTAAAGTTAAATTTTCGGTATTTAAAATATATTATATCATTTACTGCACTAATATTTAAAAAACGTAATGTAGGTATTATACAATTTATTTCCAAATGTATTTATTTTTTTGTTTATGATTATAAAAACATTACTTATGTTTATCATAAAATTAATATTAAAAAAAAATAAAAAATAAAAATTTAAGAAATTACAAACTCATTCCCCCTGTCATCTTCTTTTTCCTTTCCTACTCTCTCTTCGCCTTCCCTCTCGTTCTCTTCCTTCACTCTCTCCTAGTCTTCCCTCTCGTTCTCTTCATTTATCACTCTCTCCTTGTCTTCCCTCTAGTTCTCTTCCTTCTCCACTCTCTCCTTATCTTCCCTTACGTTCTCTTCCTTCTCCAATCTCTCCTCGTCTTCCCTCTCGTTCTCTTCATTCTCCACTCTCTCCCCGTCTTCCCTCTCGTTATCTTCCTTCTCCACTCTCTCCTCGTCTTCCCTCTCGTTCTCTTCCTTCTCCACTCTCTCCTCGGCTTCCCTCTCGTTCTCCTCCTTCTTCACTCTCTTCTCGCCTTCCCTCTCATTCTCTTCCTCTCTACTCTCTCCTTGTCTTCACTCTCGTTCTCCTCCTTCTTCACTCTCTTCTCGCCTTCCCTCTCATTCTCTCCTTCTCTACTCTCTCCTTGTCTTCACTGTCGTTCTCTTCCTTCTATACTGTTTTCTTGTCTTCCGTTTCGTTCTGTCCCTCGTCCTCCTCTTCGTCCTCCTTCTCCATCTCTCTTCGTCTTCCCTCTCTTTCTGTCCCGTGTCTTTCTTCTCCACTCTCTATCTTATGTCTTTCCTCTCTTTTTCTCCGTCGTCCTCTTTGTATTTTTATTTCACCCTAACTGCAACAAGCAATAACTTAGTTCGTATCAGGTCAACAATAACTAAACAGAAACCAGTCTCGATGCTTTCTTATAAGCTATGTTTGTGCTTCAAATATATAAACGTTTTGAGTAGTTAGAGAAAAAACGTGAGTCTTTAATATGAAAGTTGTACATGATAGAATAATAACATTATAATAAAAGTTACACCAATAAAAATTTATTAAAATTAGTATATATGGGCTTAATTTGAATAAAACATTTTTCACCCTTAGATGAGGTGGCCCCTGGAGAAAAACAACTACCAGAAAGGAGTAGTACAGTAAACCCTCACTAATCCGGTAGATATGAGGGTGGGATACTTCCGCGATACTGAAAACGCCGGATTACTGGAGGGTCCAATCAAAACAATGTAAATTGTACATTTATTTATGTGAATTGCACAAAAAAAGGAAAACATAGGAAAATAACCTTGTACTGTAGGCCTATTTGAGAAGAGACAACGAGAATGAGTGTATTGATCTGTACTTTACAATAAAAGACTACCTTGCCTTTAACGGTAAAAATAAATATGTAAATATGTTTTTGTCTACACTAAAACGGCATTATTTACTTGCCTTTCAGTAACAGTCACTGTATACAACTATTGCAACAACTCTCGAAATCGTTTGTTTATTACGAGATACACAACTAGTACCGGGCGGCTTGAAGGTCACTCGGTCACTGTCATCAACATGCAGTAAGAAATGTACAAGTTATGTTTACACCTTCCGTACTTGAGGAAAAACCCGGATAACTGAAAGGGCCGGATTATTGAGAGTTTACTGTAGATGTTAAATAAAACATAGACCCAGATTTTATATCCCAGTTGCAATGTTATATCTCACTGTATAAAAACCTATGTAAGCATATTTATAAGGAGGGAAAATGTATCTATCATACACTCATACCGCAACAGCTTTTAAAGAAAATAGAAAATGACCGTCTAAAGACTACTATTTATAAATTAAAACATTTTATATTAGACAAATTTGCTTTTTGTAAAACTGAAGACATAAACTGGTCCATTGGAGCATGTTATTTCTGTATGGAAGTGAAATTAACAGGTCACGTGTGTTTATTAAAGCAAGACACGAAGAAGTAAAAGTTTTTAAACTACGCGGGCAACCGCAAGATTGCGCTAGTAGGAGGCTTATTAGTTAGGCGCAACCACAGCAGCCATGCTTGAGGGGATTCTAATGCACTAACCTCGAATAATTGCAGTTATTACAGCTTTTTGCAGTAGTAAAAATATTAACCATAATCGATTGTCTTAGGCTACTACTCAACCTACGAGCTACCTTTATTACGCTAATCGATTAGTTTCGGTTTAAAGAAACAATCATTTAGGCTGTCGTCGCTGACCGTATCATGGCTTACTTGTGCTACTTAACAGATTTTTTCAAATTTATAATTTCAAATACAATACTACGTTTTTATTTTTATACATATATTTCTTTGTGAGTGTGTTTTGTGTATAGATGTTTATTTATTTAATTTTAATATATTTTGTTTAATTGTTATAATGTTATTAATATTTATTTATTGTTAAATTTTTACCTATTGTTACGTTTTTATATATGTATTATTTATTTACTGTTGTATCGTTTGTTGTTGTTAATTTGTTATTTATTGTTAACAATTTTTTATTGTTGTATATTTATCATTATATAATAATTGTTAAGTTTATAACAATTTTTTCTTTAATAGTTTCTTGTTGTTTATTAATTTATATTTATTTGTTATGTTTTGTATTTTGGCTTTATTTTATTAGTTTTAGTAATTTTTAAAATATTTTGCATTCATCACTACCTTTAATTGGTGATGATGACCACAACCTGGTCTTTGGTTTATCACCAGGAGGAAAAAATAGGCTGCCGTCGCTGGGAACAAGACGTCAAGCGCCCAGAGTGTACATTATCTAAACATTACTATACAATACCTGGTGTAAGAAAGCGTTTGTATCTAAGTCTAAGCTGTGCGCATAGTTGTATTGTTTTAGCGGAATCAACCACGTGTCACCTATCCCCAATATTTTAATACTATTTTGGTACAATTCAGTTCTTAAACGGATAACTTCAATAATTCCAGACTTTTCTCAGGAAGGCTGTAATATCTGCACCTGCAGTAATGAGCGGGACAAAAAACCTTGACTCTTCGAAATGCCGTATGTGCCAAAATAAACAGTACTGAAACAGTTGTAAGATTTTATTTACGTAGTTTTATAAACACATACAAGTAAAAAGAATTTAAATCGGTTAGACTCGGATATAAACAAGTTCTATATGACCTACGTTCAATGTGAGGCAAATCCGAACCGTTCTTGAAGGTTATAACATCATTTTGGTGAAGAGGGGTTGTTTTATTCTCGTTATACAAGTAGTTATGTTTTCCTGGACTATGGTGGTTGGTGGGACATCACGGAAAATCTTCTCCTTCAACATTCCCCAGACGTAGGCATCAGGTGATGTAAAATTGGGGGAGTGAGCTGAGTATAGAAAGTTTTTTCTAAGGGAGATAAGGCGGTTGCCAAAAGTTTCTTGAAGGAAAATTATGTTGTCTAAAGCAGTGTGAATGGTAGCGTGACCTTGCTGCAGATTTCGGGCACAACAAAATCTCCTGAGATCTGCTATAATACACGAATATGTGGCAACAATCAAAGATCGGCACAGAGAAGGCAACTATAGATGATTCAGTTTCAGTACAATTTATTTTGGCGCATACGCTCTTTCCCGCCAGATTCCTCTTGCTTAAGGATTGTACGCTAAGTCAAGTCCGTTCCTCCTCTATGAAACAGAAACACGCTTCAACGAAATCACGATATAACTCGATTTTGTTTCTAAATAGTTTCGATTTAATTAATTCCTGTGTAAGTCCTTGCATGAACATGGCCTGATGAATACCAAGGCGCCGATAGAACTCGCACTTCCGCGCATACAAACAACGCGCCAAGCTTTCTTTTGCCGACAGTGCTCAACAACTAATCAATGCGTCTCTGGGTTTCACAACTGTTACTAGTGATGCAATAATCACTGTTTAGGAATATAATTAAAACCTCGTGATTGTAATGGGGAACACGTGATGAGCATTCATTTTTGTATACCACATTCATTAACCAAATTCATTTTTAAAACAATCAGCTTTTCAGCAAGTAATATATATAAATATCGCAATAGGTATTCTTGTGTATTAATAAAGAACATAAGTCAAAATACAAATACAAATACAAATTCAATTATAATTCTTGTATTTGTATTTTGACTTATGTTCTTTATATATATATATATATATATATATATATATATATATATATATATATATATATATATATATATATATATATAAACTTAATTCAATTGCTACTTTTCTCACAAAAAAATAATTTTTCAAACTTTTTAATAAATAATTACAACAAATAATTAAAGAAACATAGCCTATGCGTGAAAAGAGCGGTTCTACCACACAACCTACAACATAATATAAGTTGTTTCATGAAATCATATATTATCACCTATTTTAAGGTAAATGGGACGAAACCACTATATTCCATACCTTGCCCCTTTTGTGAAAAGTTTTTCGTTAATAAAAAGCTATTGAAATAATATTTGAAAAATACTGTTAAAAAGTATTTTATTAACGATTGAAATTTTGAACAAGATGTATATAGGGAGAGTGTAAACTGATAAAAGAGGCTGAAAAATCCTCCTATAATAAACATAATGACATAATAATTTCAAGGCGTTATGGTAAAACGTTTTACTTGACAAGACAAAATATTGCGCATTTAGAACATATTATTGTTTGTACATCGGACACTAGAGCCCGAAATGATCATATTTATGCCAAAAAATCTTATAAAAGACTGTAATAGAATAATTTCCTCTACACGTTATTATTGTAAATTCTGCATATATATATATATATATATATATATATATATATATATATATGTACTTTAGGAAACACACAGACTAAAATAATGCATAAACTTATTTAATTATAGCTTTCTTAATTATTCGAATAAATAGGTTCGATCCAATTTCGATATAAAGCTTTAATCATTACCAAATAGTATGTTTGATAATTATATTTATTTTTAAAGTATTAGAAAATACTATAATTATCCTTAGACGAATATTACAACTTACTGATGATGTACAATACAGAATGTAATATATCCACGATAACCAGTACAACGAAGTTGGTTAGTTGAAAGTCGCTTAGACCTTGGTTAGTTGACGGTCGCGTAAAGTGCAGCAAATTTTGCTTATTTAATGTCTGTGACACATGGTTGGATAGTTGATGTCTTGATCATTTGAAGTCGTCCTTTACTATCACTAGAAACAGCTGATATATGAAATCATTTCTTATCACTAAATGTAATAAATTATTTCAAACATGTGCAACAGTACGTTCCAAACATAACCTCAAAATTAACAATATTACGAAAATATTTATAAAACATTGTTTTAAATTACTGCTTACAGAAAGCACATAACCTAATACTGCTAAAAACAGCTGAAATATGAAGTCATGTGTTACTATAAACTATACAACATTATTCTAAGCAATTAGAAATTATATTTGAAAATTATTTAAACATTACTGAAAACGGAAACAGCTGTTAGCATTAACAGCCATGTTTGATTTATGAAATTTTTAGAACAGTTCGTTCAACATATTTGTTACGTCATATTTTTACTACTTTTTTCTTGATGTTTCAGGCTTATAAAATATGTTCATATAATGTAAATAATTGGTCTAATTCAACATCAAACGTAGAAAACTATTTAGAATATGCGTACGTTTTAAAATGTATACGTTTTGTGTAGCATTTAAAAAATATAATTACTCAAATGTCTTCTAAAAGTTATAATGTATGTTTTAAAGATAAAGCTAAATTTTCGGTATTTAAAATATAATATATTATTTACTGTATTAATATTTAAAAATCCCCCTTCTAACTAAAATTTATAGTGATTATGTAGGAATATAAAAAAATTATTTCAAAATGTATTAATTTTTGGTTTATGATTATAAAAACATTTACATATGTTTATTACAAAACTAATATAAAAAATGTAAGAAAATACAAAATCGTTACCACTATCATCTTCTTCTTCCTTTTCCTCGTCGTCTTCCATCTCGTTCGCTTCCTTCTCCACTGTCTTCTCGTCTTCCGTCTCATTCTTTCCCTCGTTTTCCTCCGCCAACTCTCTTTGGTTTCCCTCTCATTCTTTCCCTCATCCTCCACTCCCTCCTCGTATTTTCTCTCTTTCTCTTCCTTCTCCACTGTCTTCTCGTCTTCCGTATCATTCTTTCCCTCGTCTTCCTTCTCCAACTCTCTTTGTCTTTCTTCTCGTTCTTTCCTTCGTCCTCCACTCACTCCTCTCCTTTTCCCTCTTTCTGTCCTTCGTCCTTCTCTTCTACTCTCTTTCTCATTTTTTGTCTTCCCTCTATTTCTCTCCCTCGACCTTTTCGTATACTTCCTCCACCCCAACTTCAACAAGCAATAACTTAGTTCATATTAGGTCATCAGTAACCAAAGAGAAAACGGTCTTGTTGCTTTCTTATAGGCTATATTTTTGCTTCAAATATAAACTTTTTGAATACTTTGAAAGAAAACATGGTTTTTTTCTACGCAAATTGTACATGATTAAAATAATAACATTATAAAAACTTTTTTCTTTTTACGTTTTACATTTTTTGCGTGTAACCTACTTGTGAAGTTTTGCCGTATTATTGCACACTACAACAGTATGAAGCCTAAATAAATTTTACATGATAACTTAATTGACATTTTCCTTCTGCAATCCAATTAAAGTATAAATTGCATCTTAGCTTAAATTGTTCATGACTTTTGTTTCACTCATTTAAAATGTTTAAATACATTTACTTTTAAATAAAACAATATACACATTAGAAAATTCATTAAATTTGTTAACAAAGATATTTTTGGCGGTATAGTAGTTTTTGAAACACGAAAATATTTATAAAATGATACATTTATCCAGCAAACGTGAATAGTCTAAATCCATCATACGTTACGTTCCTTGAAAACTATTAGCTAATAAATAAATAACGCATATTAAACAAATCCGATTTGAAAAATAATTTTCAAAGCTTAATGTATAAAGAATTTTAGATTTAAAAAATGTTTAATAGGCATCAAAGGTATTTTGAATTGTGTTTTATCTCAAATTATTTTATCTTAGTCATCGAAAAATTAGTAACTCTTTCAAATGCCCTGCAACTGAAAAATGGTAATGGCGTTTAATGTTTTCGGGCTAGATAGTACCAGGGTCTGGATTCAGTTATTCCGTTCACATTTACAGAGTTAATATTCATAGTTAGGCGGCACTTTAATGCCAATTTACGGGCTCTAGTGTAATAAATAGCAGGCACTCAGAGTATTGGTAAATATTGATTTATAATTAACAGTAATATAAAGACAACTTATATAAACAAAGATCTTTCTTAATTCATTCTCAGGGTAACAAAGAAAAATTTTATTTTAGCTACTTTTTATTAAATAATTAGAATTAATACAAATGAAAACGTAACCTATGCATTAAAACAGCTCTTGTACCATATAACCTATAACATAAAATTAGCTGTTTTATGAAATCATATGTTATCACTTATTTTAAGCCAAATGGGACGAAATAACTATAACTCATACCTTGTTTCTGTTGTGGTTATATTTCTCTCATATAAAACTAAAACCAATTCATTAAATTAATTAATTATTATTTGAAAAGACTGTCCTATAGTTTCTTTTCAAGAATAGAAAGCTCTACAGATAGTCGTACTACCTAACCAACAAATAAAATGAAGGACTTGCTACCATTGTCTCACATCTAGTAAAACACAACTAATTGTGTAGTCACTGAACTTGAAAAAATATTTGTAAACAGGCTTATCACTGTTCTCAAAATACAACAAACTATGCCAATCTGGAAAGGGTAAAGCTCTCATTCGTATAGTCGAAGGCGTTGTACTTTTCCGGTTCCGGTTGGATGTAAATGAAATTAGTCTACTACGGTCGGAGGTGACAACTTGCTTACAAGCTTAGAAAGAGTGCTTTTCGATGCACGTCAGCTGACTGAAATTACTCACCACTTAATGCAGTCTTACAATGTGGTTCAACACATGTCAGTTGCGATAACAACAATATACTGTTAACTGCATTACAGTACATGCACCTGAATGTACACTTCTAGTTACGGAAATATGCATCTTTCCGTCACTTTCACTCTCACATACATACCTGTTTAACAATGAACGTTTAAGACAGCACAAGTTGTTGCTAATAAAAAACTAATTTATTGAAAAAACTGTTACGAAATATTTGTGTAAACTAAGAAAAACGGGGAAACTAATTTGGAATGTGAAAGCTTAAGAGCAGCTTAGAATATAAAGCAAGAATAATAAAAACGCTTGTGAATGTCGCCCAAATACAGGAGTCGCAGGTGAGTTTTCGGTAACAAGCTTGAATATTCAGAGTCGCCGCCTGGACAGAGAGTATCAGCAGGTGTAATGAGATCCTTATAGGGTCGGTTTGGCATATGCACAAGTTAATGTTTACTGGTATAGGCTGCTAACACACTAATACCGATTATATTGTTATTAGGATTATTATTACACACACACACACACGTGCGCGCACACACAAGCAGGTAGGTATAAGCGCGCGCACACACACACACACACACACGCACACATACGCGCGTTCGCACAAACACACACAAATATATATATATATATATATATATATATATATAAATATACATATTTATAATTATATTATATATAATATTAAAATTATTATTATAAATATATAATTATATTATATAAATAATATATACATTATACGTTATATATATAAAGAAGTATATAATACTTTTTGGGAGTATTATTAATTGTTACATATGAATAAAAATCTACGATTTATTACATGTAATAAGACAGATAATTTTAAAGTTATAATTGGACCTGAGCTTCAGCAGAATGTTGGGAGCACTGTAAAGTAGTGTAAAAAATTAGCTTGGGAAAAATCTAAGCCTTGTAATCTAAAATACCTTTATACTCGTATCTATTACAATATTGACCATAAACAAATTGTTGGGGTTATTTCGAATCTATTGCATATGTTTTATACTACCTCTTTGCTGTGTTGAACACTGTCCTGGAATATAATGCACGATGTATATCCCGAAAACTATTAAACTATGAATAAGAAATGTTTTAAGACTAGACTTTGTGACGTCAAAGACCTGAAGACTGAACCAGTTTCGATCCGTCAGGAATGTTGGATAGTTTAGCCAGTGACATTTAACCTTGCCAATGTGTTAATAGCTCGCTAATATGACCTCTTCACACCTGAGTTTGAATGGCTTTATAAATAGGCTGATAATCAGGCTTAGAATTGCAATTAATCAGCGTATGGCCAGATTAGATAAGTCATTAATCATCTTTAGACAACTTGGAATCAGTTGAGGACTACTAACATTGCGAGTAAAGACGTCCTGAATGCATTCCACATAACTGTCTATTTACAATGCCTTGGAAATAAGATTGTATTTAAAGTGAAAACTATTTTATTTTTTTAATATTAAATTAGAAACTGTAAAACTTTTAAAAGAATGTTTTTTAAATAAATAAAACCACCTAAACCAAAAAACAATGTTCATCCTTGAAACGTTATCTATTACTTCTCTTTGATTAATTTCATGTTGACTTTGTGTGTGTGTGTGTGTGTGTGTGTGTGTGTGTGTGTTTATGATGGTGTGTGTGTGTGTATATTGTCCGATCATGCTTTTGACTTTGTTAGGTTAGCACCGCTCAAATGTCCTGGTGTTTCAATAGCTATAGAAAAAGCAGTTGCCGGTAGCATGCTGGTAAACCTAAAAAGGTTGTCATTATTATTATTATTATTTTATTATAATTAATAATGTTTTTTTAATTGGTTCATGGCGTAAACCCAAACAAGGTTATCACTTATTTGCCCTAACCACCACGCTTAAAAGTAAGTAAAATAATTTTTTTTTTTTACCTAATTACGAATTTAATATGAAAAATGTTTTGTCTTTATTACTTGTTTAGTCGGTTATATAAACAATTACCGAGTTCTCATAAGGAATCACCCCTTGCCAGAAGTAATACTCAAGTTTGCCCACAATAACCAGTCTGTCGCTAATTCATTTCACTTGTGAGCTGCCGCAATTGTATTTTATACTTAGCTTAAACCAATTGCATTGTCACTAAACACAAGTGTTCATACCTTCAAGTTCATCAACAAGGCGCCTAAACATTGTATTATCCTTTAAATATCATAACAATGATGTATTTATGTCGCGACAACAAAAGATTCAGACTATAAGAACTGGATTAAACGCTCTGCAAATTGATCTTGTCGTGATGACTCAAGTTCCTAAATGTACGAGACCGGGACGTGCACTACCAATAAGGAGTTATTAAGCCCGGAACAAGTGATCCGGCGGCCTCGTTAATTTCTTGTATATCTTTGCCTTCCCGCTCACTTGGTATGGCATTAACATCGCTCTTGATTGTTACACAACGGAAGTAGGGAGCAGGAAGTAATGCTAACTGCGGGAGCGGTTGTGGAATGAATTAATTAACCTGTCTTAATTTTACGGAAAGAGATGAAAACTAGTTGTCTGATATCATTATATCAAACTTGTTTGCACACTTCACGTTTGTAGAGTTTAAATTGAAATGCGGTTTTTTGCAGTTTGTGAAATGAATAATGTGGTTACAAGCGAGAGTCAGTGATTTATGTAGTACTGGATATAACAGTTATATTAACCTATAACGTTATCAATTGGTTATGAGTTTATAACTTACATTTCAACAAACTATTTCACAAAAGGTATTTTATTTGAATGCACAATTATAAACATTTGTTACAAATATTCACATAGCCTTTATGTACATTTCCCTAATACAGCATCATCAGTAGGTTACGAATAAACTTTGTATCAGCATCATCAAAGTTACATCCATTCATGTAACTTCTAATCGTTTATAGCTATACTAACCTACTGTGCCGTCTATTGCTTTCGGAATTATAGCTGATTTGTAACCTATTTTATAAAAAACCCAAGGATTTTAGAGGGTATTTTAAACTGATAAACTGGAAAATTTTGATACACATTTTGAAATTGACTTTTGCTTCACTTTAAACTTTAAAGGTAAAGTTTATTTCATTATAAACTATTAAATGAAAAATTATAAATTTAGAAATTTAGTTAAATATTAATTCAAAAATTTTCTACAACATAACAATAAATCTACATGATGTTAAAAGCTTTCTTAACATTAATAAAACGTGTTTCATTTGTAGAGGATAAATAAGACGTAATAGGCGCTAGTTTGAAGTGGTAAAACTCAGAAATAGTTAATATTTGTTAATACTGAGAAAACAAAGTAAAATAAAGAACGGGTTTATTTTGAGGGATAGTGACTTTTGTTCTTTCCCTCTTAGAATTTACTAAGTTATATTTTTAATAATAGTAAATTATTTATATATTAAATTACATAGTTCGTTAATATTTAAATTCGAATTAACTGGTAATTCGTATTTAATCAAGTATTAAATTAATATTTTTAATATTACAACGCATGTTCTTTGCATTCCTTTTTTAGCACTGTATTTGATCCTGTTTATGAGCTATAAGAAATAATACGATTTTTATCAGCCATAAAACAAAACAAATCATTTTAAACTCAATTCATACTTAGGTCAACAAAGACAAATTTAGTTTTAGTTTCTTTTATTAAATAATTACAATATTGTAAATTAAGTAATACAAACTATGAGTTGAAACCGTTGTTCTGCCACATAATCTATAACATAAAATCACCTGTCTTATGCAATCTATATTATCACTTATTTTAGCCCAAATGGGAGGAAAAAACTATATTACATATATATTTCCCCTTTTGTGAAAACTTTTCCTCCCATATAAAACTCATATTAATTCATTAAATTTAATTAATGAATTATTACTTGAATAATACAGTATTAACATCAATTGTCATCCACTACAGGTTTAAAAAAGTATATTTGAGCTTGAGTGAATAAATAAAAAGTATTTTATTAAGGATTGAAAATTTGAACAAGATATAAGTATATATAACAGGAGAGTGTGAACTAATGGGAGAGTGTGAACTAATTGGAGAGTGTGCACTAATAAGAGAGTGAACTAATAGGAGAGTGTGAACTAATAGGAGAGTGTGAACTAATAGGCGAGTGTGCACTAATAGGAGAGTGAACTAATAGGAGAGTGTGAACTAATAGGAGAGTGTGCACTAATAGGAGAGTGTGAACTAATAGGAGAGTGTACACTAATAGGCGAGTGTGCACTAATAGGAGAGTGAACTAATAGGAGACTGTGAACTAATAGGAGAGTGTGCACTAATAGGAGAGTGAACTAATAGGAGAGTGTGAACTAATAGGAGAGTGTGCACTAATAGGAGAGTGAACTAATAGGAGAGTGTGCACTAATAAGAGAGTGAACTAATAGGAGAGTGTGAACTAATAGGAGAGTTTTAACTAATAGGAGAGTGAGAACTAATAGGAGAGTGTGAACTGATAGGAGAGTGTGAACTAATAGGAGTGTATGAGCTAATAGGAGAGTGTGAACTAATAGGAGAGTTTTAACTAATAGGAGAGTGAGAACTAATAGGAGAGTGTGAACTAATAGGAGAGTGTGCACTAATAGGAGAGTATGAGCTAATAGGAGAGTGAGAACTAATAGGAGTGAGAACTAATAGGAGAGTGTGAACTAATAGGAGAGTGTAAACTAATAGGAGAGTGTGAACTAATAGGAGAGTGGGAACTAATAGGAGAGTGAACTAATAGGAGAGTGTAAACTAATAGGAGAGTGTGCACTAATAGGAGAGTGTGCACTAATAGGAGAGTGTGAACTAATAGGAGAGTGTTAACTAATAGGAGAGTGGGAACTAATAGGAGAGTGTGCACTAATAGGAGAGTGTGCACTAATAGGAGAGTGTGAACTAATAGGAGAGTGGGAACTAATAGGAGAGTGGGAACTAATAGGAGAGTGTGAACTAATAGGAGAGTGTTAACTAATAGGAGAGTGTGCACTAATAGGAGAGTGTGCACTAATAGGAGAGTGTGAACTAATAGGAGAGTTTTAACTAATAGGAGAGTGAGAACTAATAGGAGAGTGTGAACTGATAGGAGAGTGTGAACTAATAGGAGAGTGTGCACTAATAGGAGAGTGTGAACTAATAGGAGAGTGTGAACTAATAGGAGAGTGTTAACTAATAGGAGAGTGTGCACTAATACGAGAGTGTGCCTAATAGGAGAGTGTGAACTAATAGGAGAGTGTGAATTAATAGGAGAGTGTGAATAGGAGAGAGTGGACTAATAGGAGGAATAAAAAAAACAAAACGTTTTGCATTGATGTATATATATATATTTCAGCAGTAGACTTACTTTGGAAATACTAGGTATAAATTAATGATCACTAATCGTAGGTAATTACTGCTCCTCTTATTTTTACTAGACCTGGAATGGGTGGAAAGGTTTAGGGTACAGCTATATGAGCTATCTTACTGCAGTATTCATGGAGTATAGTAGGGTATTGTTGAGAAATGTAATTTTTAGTAATGAGAGAAATAATAATAACTAATCCCGCACTGATTGCTACCAGCAAACATTTATTTGCAATTGGTGTTCGTAAAATGAATTTCTCTGCGCTTCATTAGAGCTCCTAACTGTACATCACATGCAAAAATATCCCATTACGCAGCTCGGTTAGAGTGAAAACAGAAGGATTTATGATTGGCAGCGATAGGTAATCAAGCACAATTTACATTCGTTTATCTGATTGCCGTGTAAACTCTTGTACCGTGTGTCAAATTATTTAAAATGGCGTCAATTTTAGACGCCCGTTTAGCTACCGTAGGCCGGGCACAAACCGGTTGCGTGAATTAATTTTATCGTTGTTTTATCACTTCTGTGGAATAACGGCGCCGGGGAAAACTAAGATGATTTAGTATGGTTTTGTCGTGAAGGTTTGACGCTACCTGTACGGATATAACGTTGCTCAGGTTTTGTCTGCTGTCAAAATGATCAACAGAAGTAAAATATTTTAAGCGATTTCCATCTATCGTATATATATATATATATATATATATATATATATATATATATATATACAAATAAATGTATGTATGTAAATTTGTAGAGTACATTCCTGCAAAAGTTTCTGATGACATAATTTCTTCCAACATGTAATGTTTAAGTGCCAAAATAGCATAAAATATGACTTTCTTTCTTATTATATCTTAAGACATTTCATTCCAAATTTTGGTTGCTAGGCAACAGTCGACAATCTAAAATTATTTTCCAACACATTTTAAACAATATATAACAAATAATGTGTATCCGAATATACTTCAATAAATAACATTCAATCAAGAACTTTTATTGCCACAATTTTCTCGATCGACTACTATAATTAGCTCAGCTATTATTATGTTATTAAAATACTAAATTGATAATGTTAACACACAATTCATTGACTTTTATGGGTTACGAAGTTCGCCGGATCAGCTATTATATTATAAAAATTAATAAGTAAGCAAGCCTACTTTAAGGTTCCGACAATATTATTTCTTTACAGTCTTTCATGTAATAAAATACTCCTAACCCGATTCCAGGTACAGACAATTTATTGAACCGCAGTATTCCTAATTAATTGTTTTTCAGTGATATATAAGTGTGCGTAATGGTGAACTCAGGAATTTTAGGCGCTGGTGGGTGGGGGTGAGAAGGGGTCCCACCGCTCGGAAATATGTAGTTATAGCGAAAACTCTAAGGGTCTTTTATCCGAGAGAAAAACTTATAGGCTTACTATGTGACATTAGATAATCATTAATAAGCCTCATTTACCATAAACTTACAGTAAACATTATTTAAACATATTTATTACACTATGGATGGGCGTATTTATTAATGATCATAGTATAGTATTATAGTGATTGTAAACATAGGGTTTGTAAACATATTCTACTGATTAAAAAAGTGATTTAATTCAGGTACGTGCTCAAACATCGCAAACACATTTTATTCTACATGTAAAGTGTTATTTTATAGTTTAAAAATATTAAATTTTATATATTTTGAGGGAGTCTTGAGGTCCAAATGACCGCCTTAAATCTACCACTTGCAACGGCCAAAACGACCGATGCAAGAAATATGGTAATAGTACAGAATAGGACAAGGATAGGTCATCGAGGTGAGTTGAGGAGTTAGTCGGAGGTCGTCAAGGTTAAGGCAGGGTGAGGTAAGGTCCGTGAGACACTGAGTGTGCGTTAATTGAAAAATGAGTAAATTTACCCAGAATTTCAACTGCAGCACGTGTAAGGTAATAATGGTCGACTCCATTCAACTTTCAAATACCTGCATTTTGCCGCGTGTTTAAACATCGTTAGGTGCACAATTGTGAAACATAACAATGTATATTGTTGTCTGTACAACAATTGGAGCATGGGTAACGATGTTTCTATAGAGATAAAGTAATTTATGCGAGACAAAACAATTGTCGGAATCTTGACTTTCTAATTAATTTTGTATTTTCTGCCGTAAAATTCAAACACTAGGAAAATATTAGCAACGCATTAACATCTATATTTGCCAGTGTAAGGGAAATGAATAGTTTAGAGATGAAGGCAAATTTTGCTAACAGAGCTTTAGAGTGATCAGGATTATACAACTGTTCTGATGAATGGTAGCAGTTGTATCATTCTATACAAATGAAAATTAAGGTTTTTTAATGGTATTGATTTTATTTGCAGTGTTTCCTAGTTTATATTACAATACATGCCACTATTCTGTCTCTCTCTCTTTATGTGTGTGTACCTGTATATATATATATATATATATATATATATATATATATATATATATATATATAAAATATGGTGATATGTTTTCTTGTATATATAGTTAATAAATTAAAAATATTTCAAAAACAAGAATACTTTTAATGAATATATTTATTCAAAGCTTTTCGCCGATAAAATAGTATCAGCATCTTCAGGAAAATAGTTATCTAATAAAATACTTTCAATTTTTTTTGTAAAAGTATTTTATTAGATAATTATTTTCCTGAAGATGTTGATACTATTTTATCGGCGAAAAGCTTTGAATAAATATATTCATTAAAAGTATTCTTGTTTTTGAAATATTTTTAATTTATTAAATATATATATATATATATATATATATATATATATATATATATATATATATATATATATATATATATATAACCACCATAAGCAGGCATTTATTTCAGGCAAATATTTCTGATTATTCTGCAAATGTGATTTTTTCAACGAAAGAGTAAATCATAAAATGTTTTATTACATTTCTGGAAATATAATAAACAGGAGCTATACTTCTTGTAATTGAATTCAGAATCATATATAACTCTCACTATCCGCTTTGGGAGGGGTTGAGAGGGATGTTTGACAGGGTTAACTTTGTTACGTGACTGTATCCTGATTCCGGGAGATAAGTTAGATCACTTATTTGAACTGAAATTGCTTTTTATTGAAAAACAAAAACATTTAACTGGAAGAGTATTACCACTAGATAAAACATATAACTGAATAAGTAAATTAGTTAAAAAGTAAATCTAAATTGTAACAGATTTTCAACAATATTATTAGAAATCTTTTATGTACGATGATTTTGATCTGAACGTATCAGTTTCTAAGATAACAAAATAAATAGCTGCCAACTAATCGTGATATCCAACTACTGGTATTTGATCGGTGTAAATTTGTGGCGAAAACGTTGGTCATTTGACTCCTGCTGCAGACCTTGGTTAATTGACACATTGGTCATTTGAAAACTTGCCATTCTGTCTCTAACTGAAAATTTTTAAGCTCCTTATTTTAGAATGAGTTAGCGTGTACACACTCCTATGTAAATTTGAAGGTATTTCCATTTTTTATATAGTGTACATATATTCGACACACAAACGTTCGAAATTCGTTGGTGAATACAAGTAACAATATTAATAATAGGATTAAGGCTCAGTGAAAAATTCAAAGACAAAGTCCCAATAATTCGTCATCAGCGAGTAATATTAATATGGCATCGCAACTGTAACTCTTTTAGTTTAGATGTAACTGATTTAGATGTTAGTGATTTAGTCACCGATAATGATGCGTTAGAAGAATAAATATTCTATTGTGACTTATGTTGGGTAATATTTGAATATCTATTTTACGATCCAAAATCGATAGAACTTTGAGCGCCTTAGTCTATGTAACATTGAAAGTAAATATTTGAAATTTCACACCATAATATATAGTTTAAAGATGAAATATTATTTGGCATATCGATTATTTTTTCCTAATCGACTCTAAGCCTTGTCGTAGTGGGCGGGGAAAGCGTAGGGTATTCCCAGAAACAGTGACATACTCGATCCTGCATTCCGGTTGCGTAAGCTAACCTACGTAAGCAAACATTTGCTCCCTGCTGTCAATAATTATGTGTCGATTGTCTGCTAATTACATGTCTACCTTACTTTGGTTGCGTGTTGTTGTCATGGCAACTGAAAACAATTCAGGGAAATTTAAAGATAACGCTCTGGATATTTACTTTCTTTCGCCTGCTAGGTTCGCCACACTTAAACATTTTTGTAGTTATACATTAGTGTATGTAGTTTTTAATATAATAAATATAAATGAAACTATTTATATCATAAATAAATATTATTTTTGTAAAGTATTTCTTTTAAAAATGTTTTTTAATGTTATCTGTGTTAGATACTCTATTAACACCAATTCTAGACTTATCCTTTAGGGCTGAATATTCAAACAAACTTCTGAAGTAAATTTTAACAGAATAATAAAAATAGGTCAATTTTTTAGTTTTAGTTTTGATGTGGACTAATTTGTTCTATCGCGAAATTGAGAATTAATCACTATAATAATCTTATAAAATAGTACTCTTTAAAGAGAAGAGCTATAATAAAAGATGACATCTTATGTCTACTTGGTATATTACCAAGTAAATTGTTTTAACACTTTATCACAAAATATGAAGCGGGAAAAAGTATTTTATACAATAAAAGAGTTCCAATTGAAGATAGAAATGAAACAGGAGTTTCACAAAATACGTAGAATTTATGTTTTGTTTTAAGAAATTATCTTTTCGAAATTTGTATAAACTTGGTTATATTTGATACAACAGTTGAATAAACGTCAAATATCAAAATATGAGGTATAATTAAAAACTAAATCAACAAAGTTTTATAAAAAATACTTAACTCTTAAGTTCTTTAGATTGAACCCACTTGTACATTTCGATGCTCCTGTTAATATTAGCATTAGAAGATATAACTAAAATTGTTGATCCAATTGTACACAAGGGTTACTTAAGAGAACTTTGGTAAATGTTTATTCATTATAAAACTTAGTTATCTTTTCAATTTTATTAATGATTAAGCCTATATCTTGTGGCAGTGTGTGTTTGGTTTATGGTATTGATTTATTTCTATCGTATACTCTCAGTTAATTGTATTTTGTTTCTTGATAATAGTTTGAGGCTTAGTCTAAATTACCAACGAGCTACTTTCGAACTTCAAAAAAGTTTTGTTTGCGTATTAATTTAGGCCTACATTATTAAAAAATGTTTTTTTCATGAAACTTCACAGACATTTACCGGCTACATTTTTAATATTAGATGCTCATGGTAGAAGCTCCTAATAAGAGAAATTTATTTCAAATTTGGAAGGTAATGTTTTTATAGATATTTTGAAAATGTTCCAATTGTCCACATTTGAAAGTGTTCTTTAGATAAAGTATATTGTTAAGTGTTAAAAGTAAAAATACAATATATGTGAATTAAAAATAATGTTTAAATTCGTAAAATAATAAATCAAACTTTTGTAAAAACTATATTCCAGTATTTTAAAATGGAAATAACTGTATTTTATAATGTAGTTTTATTTACAGTTTCAAATACCAAAACTGATATTGGTAGAGTACAATGGTATTTCATGATATTAGTAGAGTACTAAGTTATTATGAATTTTACTAAAATATGTTGTGTCTTAAACTCCCCGACGTTATGGGTCCATGTCTAATTTTTAAAATATAACAATAGTTAAGTTAATAATAGTTCAGGTAAATACAAACTTAGAGGTATAGTGATTATTAAAAGTATATATAATATTATAACAAGTATAAACAAAATTTTTTATAAAGTCAATTCCTACTTAAGTTAATGTAAAAAAATTATTTTAGTTACTTTTTATTAAATAATTACAGTTAATATAAATTTAAAAAAAACACATAACCTATGCGTTAAAACAGCTGTTGTACCGCATAACCTACAACATGAAATCATCTGTTTTATGAAATAACTATATACCATAACTTGCCTCTTTTGTGAAAAGTGCTACTCCCGTATAAAACTGAAATTACTTAATTAAATTTAATTAATAAATTAATATTTAAAAGAAACTGTATTAACATCAAGTGTCATCCATTAAAGATGAAAAAATGTATTTGAACTTGAGTGGATGATTAAAATACATTTTATTAATGATTGAAAATTTGAACAAGATAAATAAATGTACATATAGGGAGAGTGTTAGTTAATAGAAGGAATAGAAAAAGATAAAACTATTTATAAGGAATAATATAGAAGCACATAAAACTCAGTACTCGGGACTAGATTATAATTCATTATGCATTCATGTTTCGACAGCACTACCAATTGTATTTCTCAGTGTGTCATTCACTGTTAAGGAAAATGTATGGTATGTTTAGGACTAGATAAAGTACGATTATTTTGAAATTGATATCTGATGAAATAAGTTATAAAACAATGGACTGAGTGTCCGAGCGTCCTTCCGAAGTGACAGTGAAAGTACTTGACCCCACTGTCATGGCCGTGATCTTGTAGGAGTGGTGCCCAGGGAAAGTAGTCCTCCCATGCTACGTTAGTGAACTTGTTTCGTACCATCTCAGGTTACGTCATCAGTGAAAGCATTGCAATTCCGTCATTTGTCTGAACGAAAATTAAAAATACGTTCTCCGAATATTTGAGAGAACCCATTTGAAGCAGTTATATATCAATGCGAACCGACGGAACTGGTTACCAAAGTAACGATTAGACGGAAGAAAGTCGTTCGAACGCCTTTCCCCGAGAACGGAAGTTTACCAACGAGTTTAATTAAAACACTTTATTGGGTTTTATAACTGTACACGTGTTGCGTTTCGAACTGGTTTAATTATTTAACAACTGTATCCACTAAAAGGCGCTGATCGCCGAGTGAACATATCCTTATAAAGGGCTATGCTTACGCAATAATGGCAAACATTCTCTTTTTAACATTTTCATGCAAATTTTGTTAAAAATCATCCAAATTTTAACTAATAAGACGCTAACAAAAACTACTATGATATACACTTTTATGATTAAACTTCTGTTGCGTTTGACAATTTTTAAATTAATTTGGTAACTTATACCGTATACAAAAAAATTAACAGTACTGATACTGAAACACTTGCAGTTGCCTTCTTGTTCAGTCGTGCTGACCTTTGATTGTTGCCGTGTATTACTTGCGACCTTAGGAGATCTTGTTGAGCCAGAAACCCGCCTTTTCGTTCACAACTCTCCCGGCAAGACTCTACCAGCCACACCGTTTTAGACCACATTGCTGTCCTTCAAGAAACTCTTGGTAAAAGCCTCGTCTGCCTTAGAACAAACCTTCCTTACCCAGCCATCTCTCCCGATATTACACTTCGTCTGGGGAATGATGAAGGAGGAAATGTTCCGTGATGGCCCACCAACAACAACCGTCCAACTACAGGAAAAAGTAACCATTTGTGTAACGAGAATGAATCAACCCCTCTTCAACAAAATGACCTATAAGCTTAATAAACGGTACGAGTGTTGCCCCAAAATGTATGGAGGTCATGTAGAACATGTTTACATCCTGGTCTAACCTATTTAGCTTCTTTTTACTTATACATGTTTGTAAAGCTATGTAAATAAAACTTTACGACTGTTGCATTACCGTTTATTTTAGCGCATACGGTGTTTAAGGAAATAGCTATACTTATTCGTATTTCCGGTTTAAAAACGTAAATATACCAAAGAAATCGTAGTTTTGGTGTTGTATATCTTGGGGCTTTTAAAAATGTTTTATTGATAACAATT
>JBAIZL010000011.1:1335000-1380000 GCA_036971475.1 Prosapia bicincta | reverse complement strand
CGAATTACAACTAAAAATGTTACATATAAAATTTTAGTAAAGCTAAACAAAAACAAAAGTAATAAATAATGATAAACCGGTTGATATCTTGTTAAAGGAGTTTATTCAATTAGTGCAACGTTTCGGCAACTAGTTAACCTTATCAAACCTGAAAATAATATTACATTGGTTTTAAATACGCAAATAAAGTACAAGTACACTCCCTACAATAGTTTAAAACTTATAAAGCTCAATAATATTTTAGTCGAAACTTTAATAAAATAATCCACCAAAGTAATGAGAGTCATAAAATCAACTAAAAAATAAAAAAAAACAGTAAGAACGCTGAGGGAAAACAATATTTACATATAAAACACACGCGAAAAGAACAAAATAAAACAACAACAAAAGGATCAAACATACAAATTAACGCTAACTAATTAATAGATATTTTAATTTTATACAACAATGGCTTATACATACAACATAACTTATCAAAATATTTTTTAATGTTAATACCATTCTTTTTTAAGTTATTATGGACAACTTTAGAGTAACTCTTCTTCCTCCAGTGTGACTCGTTATTACAAAGTATAATATAATTTTCAAAATCAAATCTACGCTGTTATTTAATGTTAAGAGCAAAACGACATAAGCAATGGCTGCCATATGTTAGGCATGAGCTTTACGCTAATTATGATATGAGATTAATATGAAATGAAAAGGTCACAATGTGTAAAATACAATAAAATGTATTAGCTTTGAATCTGTGAAACCTCCTTCCCTTCTTAAGAAGATGTGAAGGATATATTGTGTGACTTCATTAAGAGTTCAAGAAGAAATTGCATCAAATACAGATGTTTAAAACCTAAATCATGGAAATAATAGAGCCTCTATTTGGTTGATTAAGTGGAAAATGAAAGAGGTGTAGAGAGAGTGTTAAGGCGAACGAAAACACTGTAGCTAATAAAGAAAAGAAAATGAAAGGAACAAATAGTAGAAGATGCAAATATAAATCATACTGAGAATCTGGGTGTTGTAGGACCGAAGTTGAAAGTGGAACATTTTTATGTTTCAATTTTTGTAAAAAAACGTCGAAAAAATGGCGGTAATTTTGAAGCTATAATTTTGAGATAAAAACTTCCTCATAAAGATCGTTGTGGAATTTTGTCTCGACTGGCTTCGCCAATGTGCCCAACATAATAATTTCGGCCGTAAAATTGCCCAGCAACCACAAAAACGGCCTCTCATAATTAAAGACAAGGCAAAGTTTAAATGCCCTTCCTAGTTTTCGTTAAAGTAACTTTCTATAGTCAAGTCCAGCAGTTCAAAGGTCTCGAAGGTTACATTTTCCTTTCACCGCTCATGTCTCGCTTTACAGCTTCACAGATGCGAACATGTTATACGCTAAATACAGTATCTTGTCTCGACACATGTCGCTTCCTGTGGAATCCTGCGCAGTACCAGCTGCGACGCTTGTAGACCTACTCTTGGCTCTCTTTAGAATTTCCTCATGATTACAGTCATACTTGACCACTTTTGTTTCAAAATTTATCCTTTATGAAAGGTTTTAGTTTTTGTTTAAATATTTTCCAAATAACTAAAACACGTTATAGGTACTAATAATACCAATTATTAATAATCACTTAAACAATAGTTTATGACTATCCGAACTTTGAATTTAGTAAATTTGTTAAAATTCATCAGTGTCTTCTGCTTAGAGATGTTGGTTCAAGCGGTGACAGTTTTAAAGGTAGGTTTTGATTAACAAGTGATTAATAAGATTCACCGAACCTAATGGACTATAAAATTCAAGAAACCAATTATTATTTGGTAACACAACGTGACATATTAGCTAACAAGCTCGACATAACTAACAAGCATGACATATAACTATTCTTTGAGCTTTGCTTGTGAGGTTATGTTAGAGTTATGGTCAGGTATGTAAGTTAGAGTTTGTAGTAGTAACACTCACTGATGGTGATGACTTTGTCATTAAAACGCTTGTGAGTCATTAAATGATTAATTTGTGAGTTCTTAGTAAAACTATGTTTTTTACTTAACATAATATCGTAAGACATAATATCTTACAAGTTTGACATAATATATAACTAGCTTGACATAATAACTAACTGGCCAGATGTAATAACTCACAAACGTGACTGCATAATAAACAAATTCGACTTTACAATTAACAGGCTTGATTTATTAATTAACAAGCTAGTCACAACAACTAACAAACTTGAGATAATACCTAAGAAGCTTGACATAATAAGTAAAAAGCATAAAACAAAAACTATCAAGGTTGATATAAAAACTAACCAATTTGACTTAATAACTAACAAGCTTGATTTACTTACTAACAAGCCTGATATATCAATTAACAAGCTTGACATAATAACTCACAAACTTGTTATAATAAATAATAAGATTGACATAATAAGTAAACAACCTACATATTAATCAACAAAATTGACATAACAACTAATAAGCTTGAAATATTTAAATAATAACTAACAAACTTGACATAATAACTAACAAACTTGTCATAATAAATAACAAGTTTGACATAATAAGTAACCAATATGACATATAAACCAACAAATGGTACATATTAGCTAATAAGCTTTACATATTTATATAATAGCTAGCAAGCTTGACATAAACTTACAAGTTTTGACATAATATATAACAAACTTGACATAATGACTAATAAGCCTGATGTAATAAATAACAAAAGAGACTGAATAATAAGGGAATTTGACTTTATAATAAACAGGCATGATGTAATAATTAACAAGCTAGTTATAATAACTAACTAGCTTGAGATAATACTTAACAAGCTTGGCATAATACCTAAAAAACTTGACATATCAACTAATAAACTTGACATAATAATTAACCAGCTTGACATAGTAATTAACCACCTTGACATAATCATTAACAAGCTGGATATATTATCTAACAAGCTTGACATTTTGGCTATCAAGCTTGACATAATAACTAACAATCTTCACATAATATGTAACAAACTTTACATATTACCTAACAAACATGAAAATAACTAACCAGCTTGTCTAAAAAACAGGCAAGCTTGACATAATAACTAACACATTTTCATAATAAATAACAAGCTTGACATAATAAGTAACAAACTTGACAATTTAATCAACAAACTTGACATAATAACTAACAAGCTTGAAATATTTATATAATAACTAACAAACTTGACACATTAACTTACAAGTTTGACATAATATACAACCAACTTGACATAATAACTAACTGGCCAGATGTAATAACTCACAAACGTGACTGCATAATAAACAAATTCGACTTTACAATTAACAGGCTTGATTTATTAATTAACAAGCTAGTCACAACAACTAACAAACTTGAGATAATACCTAAGAAGCTTGACATAATAAGTAAAAAGCATAAAACAAAAACTATCAAGGTTGATATAAAAACTAACCAATTTGACTTAATAACTAACAAGCTTGATTTACTTACTAACAAGCCTGATATATCAATTAACAAGCTTGACATAATAACTCACAAACTTGTTATAATAAATAATAAGATTGACATAATAAGTAAACAACCTACATATTAATCAACAAAATTGACATAACAACTAATAAGCTTGAAATATTTAAATAATAACTAACAAACTTGACATAATAACTAACAAACTTGTCATAATAAATAACAAGTTTGACATAATAAGTAACCAATATGACATATAAACCAACAAATGGTACATATTAGCTAATAAGCTTTACATATTTATATAATAGCTAGCAAGCTTGACATAAACTTACAAGTTTTGACATAATATATAACAAACTTGACATAATGACTAATAAGCCTGATGTAATAAATAACAAAAGAGACTGAATAATAAGGGAATTTGACTTTATAATAAACAGGCATGATGTAATAATTAACAAGCTAGTTATAATAACTAACTAGCTTGAGATAATACTTAACAAGCTTGGCATAATACCTAAAAAACTTGACATATCAACTAATAAACTTGACATAATAATTAACCAGCTTGACATAGTAATTAACCAGCTTGACATAATCATTAACAAGCTGGATATATTATCTAACAAGCTTGACATTTTGGCTATCAAGCTTGACATAATAACTAACAATCTTCACATAATATGTAACAAACTTTACATATTACCTAACAAACATGAAAATAACTAACCAGCTTGTCTAAAAAACAGGCAAGCTTGACATAATAACTAACACATTTTCATAATAAATAACAAGCTTGACATAATAAGTAACAAACTTGACAATTTAATCAACAAACTTGACATAATAACTAACAAGCTTGACATATTTATATAATAACTAACAAACTTGACACATTAACTTACAAGTTTGACATAATATACAACCAACTTGACATAATAACTTACAAGCCTGATGTAATAATTAACAAACGTGGCTGAATAATTAACAAATTTGACTTTATAATTACTAGGCTTGATTTAATAATTAACAAGCTAGTCATAACAAATATCGAGCTTGAGATAATACCTAACAAGCTTGTCATAACAAAGAACAAGCTTGACATCATAAATAACAAGTTTGACATATTAATTAACATACTTTACGTAAAAGTCTTAAACAGATTGACATAATAACTAACACGTTTGATATATCAACTAGCAAGCTTGAGATAAAAGCTAACAAGCTTAACACAAAAGCTAACAAGGTTAATATAAAGACTAGCCAATTTTACTTGAAAAAATAACTAATAAGCTTGATATATTGACATAATAACAAATAATAATTAACATAATAAATAACATAATAACTTACAAGCTTCATATATTACCCCCAATAAGCTTGACAAAACTAACAAGCTTGGCATAACTAACGAGCTTGACAAAATAAATAATGAGCTTGTCACATTGACATAATAAACAACAACTTTGAAATAATAACTAATAGGCTTGACATAATAACTATTAAGCCTTAAATATCGACATATTAGCTAACAAGCTTGACATATTGAGGTAATAACTAAAAAGCATCATATATTACCCTATTAAGCTTGATATAACAACCAAGCTTGACATCTCAACTAACAGGCTATTAGAACTATAAGAAGTATTAGGTCTTACATATTGGCATAGTAACTAATAAGCTTGACATATTGACATATGAACTAATAAGCTTCTTATATTAACCTAATAAGCTTGACATAATTAACAAGCTGGACAAAGTAACTAATGAGCTTGACATAATTAAATAATAACTAACGAGCTTTACATTATAACTAATACGCTTGACACATTGACATAATAAATCACAATCTTGACATAATAACCAAAAATCGTGACATAATAACCAATAGGCTTAACATATTGACATAATAACTTATAAGCTTAACGTAATTTGTAACAAACTTGACATAATATCTAGTAAGTTTGACATATTAACCAACAACCTTGACATAATCACTAACAAGCTTGACGTAATAGCTCACATGCTTGACATAATACCTAATAGGCTTGTCATATTGACATGCTAACTAACAAACTTGACATAATAACTAACAGCCTTGGCATATTAACGTAATAAGTAACAAGCTTGACATAATAATCAACAAGCTTGACATTATAATTATTAAGCATGAAATATTGATAAATAAACAAAGAAGCTTGATATATTATCTAAAAATCCTGACATATTAACTAATAGGTTTAACATATTGACATAACTAACAAGCATGACATAATAACCAACAAGTTTGACAAAATAACTAACAAGCTTTACATATTTGCTAACAAGCTTGACATAATAACTTACAAACTAGAAATAATAACTAACAAGCTTGACATAGTAATTCTGTTTGGCTTGGGTTCTCAGCCAACTCTGCTGGTCATTTATCACTACCCAGTGGACACTTGCAGCTTAAAGTATGCTGTGGACACGACCAACTTTGTCCCCCAATGTTCCAATTTAACTTACAGCGTTGCAAGATGTGGATAACTGAAGCCAGCGTTGTCTGTACTTGGAAGGCTAGGAGGAGAATGGCAGAAATGCCAAGATCTGGCATTGGCTAAAGAAAAGCAAGCAAGTTGACATATTAACTAACAACCATGACATAATCACAAAAAGCTTGACATATCGACATATTAACTAACAAACATGACATAATAACCAACAAGCTCGAGATAATAATTAACAAGCTTGACATATTAACTAACAAGCTTGACATATTAACTTACAAGCTTTAAATAATAACTAACAACCTTGACATAATAAATAATAGGCTTGACATATTGTCGTAATAAGTTACAAGCTTGTCATAATACCTAATAGGCTTGGCATATTGACATAATAACTAACATGCTTGATATAATAACTAATAGGCTTGTAATATTGACATAATAACTAACAAGCCTGACATTATAACATAGTAACTAACAAACCTCTTAATAAAATAACGAGCTTGATATAATAAATAACAGGTTTGATGCAATAACCAATAAGCTTGACATATTGGCATAACAACCTACAAGCTTGACATAATAACTAACAAAATCTACATATTGGCATATTAACTAACAAGCTTGACGTGCATAACCATTTCACTGAAACAGTTTGTTAAAGGACGACAAAAGGTTTCATGTTTCCATGTAACTAAAACCTAACATTGTGTAGTGGTGGATAAAATCTCACTGAAACAGTTTGTTAAAGGACGACAAAAGGTTTCATGTTTCCATGTAACTAAAACCTAACATTGTGTAGTGTGGATAAAATTTCACTGAAACAGTTTGTTAAAGGATGACAAAAGGTTTCATGTTTCCATGTAACCAAAACCTAACATTGTGTAGTGTGGATAAAATTTCACTGAAACAGTTTGTTAAAGGATGACAAAAGGTTTCATGTTTCCATGTAACCAAAACCTAACATTGTGTAGTGTGGATAAAATTTCACTGAAACAGTTTGTTAAAGGATGACAAAAGGTTTCATGTTTCCATGTAACCAAAACCTAACATTGTGTAGTGTGGATAAAATTTCACTGAAACAGTTTGTTAAAGGATGACAAAAGGTTTCATGTTTCCATGTAACCAAAACCTAACATTGTGTAGTGTGGATAAAATTATCGAACTTTATAATCTCTTATTTCCCAAAATAGAAAAATTATCCATATTGTTAGTGTCGTACATTTCTAAAATATTATTAGAAACAAATACAATAGTTTATAGTGCAGTCTATTAAATAAAAAATTTAGTTAGGTTTTTATAATTTTGTAAATGCCTTTTAAAATGTTTTTTTAATATTGTCACTCCTGATACACTGCTGTGTGTTTTGTGTGGAACAAATTGTAAGGAGGAAAAAAATGGCGAATAGAAGAAGAGGTCGGGACTTAATGTACCCGGTTTTTCAACTCTTGTGTCCAAATCCTAAAGAATTACAAAGATAGATGGCTCATATTGGGAAGTATCTATTATCAAGCTTATTGAATTCACGGCCCCACTAATCCAGAATCAAGCTGGTGACTCCGTGTCTAGCGTCAGTCCCGAATCGGGGAGCCTGTTGCCATGACTCGTGATACCAACCTGCAAGAATCTTTCTGTCTCACTGTAAGGCATAGACTGGTGATCGGTCCCTGGAACGAGACGAACTTCAACCAGACACTACGGTTTCGACCGCTTTTCCAGAACTATTCGGGACCAGTAGAATCTTCCGAACGGCCAGATTTTCCCCGTCTGATTAGTTCGGTACAGGTAATGCTACCAGACCTGTATTTACTTACGGTTAGCCGTACCTAACGACGGACCATCCGGCTTGGGACTTGATCCTAGCCAACCCGGGAAACCTTGAGAGCACACTCTTGATACAGTCGACATTTTTCAGAAGTTGCTGTACAAGAGTGGCCCCCTTTCTCTCCCAGTCTTCCTGCAAGTTCTGCCACCTCCCACCAGTATTACGGCATCTTTCCTGACTACATCCACCCTTCGGCTCCAAGGTCTCCCTCTTCTCTGTTTGTATCTTTCGCTGCACCCTGTCTTCACCCATCCGTAAAACACGTGCAGGCCTAACACTAAGTTACTAACACATTTATTTACACAGTACTTGTGTTGAGTGGATTCTGCAAGCTGTCTCAGTTTTAGTGCTACACTCGATGAAGTCTACTGTTTACGAAGAATTCTCGCTGACGTACAACAAACTGAAATTATACAAGTTTATAAATCTATAAATTTTATACATACATAATGTTTAGTAAGGAGGCTTCTGTCCTTCCTAGCACTATCAACATTTTTTGACAACTTCCTCAACTTTGCAGTACATGGGTGATTCGGTTGATGAGTGTTATCCAAAACGCGTGAACAAAAATTAACATTACGATGATAGGACTGCAGAATAGTATGTTAATGAACACATTACCGTAAAGCGTAGTGGGATGTCAGAGTATTATAACAATATTTTAAATATAAATTCAGAAACAATTTTTAAAAATATAACAATATAATATTTTTTAAAATTAATCAGTTCTTACTTAGGTCAACAAAGAAAATTTTTATTTTAGTTGATTTTTATTAAATAATTGAAATTAATATAATGAATTAATTTTAAATTGAAAGGGGGTATAAACTTTTCACGAAAGGGGTAAGATATGCAATATAGTTATTTTGTCGCATTTGGTTTAAAATAAGTGATAATATATGACTTCATAAAACAGCTGATTCTATGTAACAGGTTATGAGGTAGAGCAGCTGTTTTACCGCGTAGGTTATATTACTTTTTTATAATTATTTTAATTATTTATTTAAAGGTTCTTTATTTAAATAAATTATTAATTAAAAACTAACTAAAATAAAACTTTTCTTTTGTTGACCTTAGTAGAAATTGACTTTAATTTTGTTTAATGTTATTTTTCTGTTAGTATTTAGCTTAACATATGATCGGAAAACATTTACAAAATTTAATAGTTTAGTTACTGCAATACCAACGCAATGCAACGGGACAAAGTGTAATCGGTATGGGGATGGCAGGCTACGTACTGGACGCGTTTCACCGTGAAACCTGATTAATAACATCATTCGAGCCCAAGTGGCCGTAATGCACCGCAGAAAGTTTCTCCGCTTTATTTTGTCGTAAAACTGCGCTGGGTGTTGCTGCCAGTACGTGTCCGCTTTCCCGACTCGGTGCGTCTTGGTCGACACTTGCTACAAGTCGTCACGTCCGGCCAGCTACGTTCCAAACGGCTTTGTACCGATCCGCAAATCACTTTTTTATACCGCCGGTTCTGTCACACAGCTTCAAATGAAATCTGAAAAATTCCGTGAAAACTAGACAGATCTGTTGAATTTGTTTCCGTTTTGGCAATTGTTCTTACACTTCGAAGCTTACGCAATGCAGGTTAACTGAATGATTACAAAAAAGGGTTGCCACAGAATGTTGTCGGTAACTATATCAAAAGATCATTTCGCATTTATATCTTTTTACCGCCTCCTATAATCACATTCCAAATTGTCCCCGCTTATCTCGCTGTCGTTGCTTAACGCCCATAGTTGGTAACGTGTTTTGGCAGTTTTGCGGCGTTATTACTTCTACTTTCTCCACCTTATAAGGGACAATTATTTACAAACTGTGTAATTCTCTAAAACGAATTTCAATAAGACATCTATATACTTCTTAAACACGACTAAAGGCATATCTATAAATTAAAACAATTGTTAGATAGGTTAAGTTAGGTAAGGTTACTTAAGTATTTGTATATATACACTCTCAAGTTTGATATTAATAATATACGGTTGATATATAAGTCAATAAGATTTATTTTCAAAACAATGGTGAAGTTTCGACGGTTATTTTGCCATCTTTATCATACCTAAAGTATATACATGAAACTAATATAATAAAATTTGAAAATTAATACAAACAAAATTACAAAATTATTACCGTAAATAAATAGTAACCCAGTAGTTATTTAAAATTTTACGTCAAACCCGGCTTTAGTTTTTTTTTCTGGGCCCCAACAAATCCGCCCAGCTCTCGTGACAGCCATCCTCTAACGAGCTGCCTCTGTCCAATATGCTAATGCGGTTAGAAAAGAGGCTTCGTCAAGATTCAATTGCGGAGTTTAGTCACAAGAAGGCTTGTAAGAAATTGACAGTGGCAACAAGTTAGCTGCCGGTCACAATATCAGCGTTTTCCCGGGGAATTACTAAAATATTACTAAAACTTATTTTTTGTCCCCTATCATATCTAGGTATGAAAACATGTTTCTTATCATAATATATATATATATATATATATATATATATATATATATATATATATATATATATAAATGTGTCGGAAAAATTGGCCCGACATAGTTTTATAATAGCATACATGATGCCTAAATAAACTCCATACTCAGACGGGATTGTTTTGAGATAATTATGATTTCTCATCTGTGAAACACTGTGTTAATATTTTTTGTGTTTCGTGTGTAAACAATAAGCAGCAAAACCATAATTCCATGTTCCCGTTGTCGACCAGGAAGAGATGTAATCGTGTCACATGTGATTGATATGTGAGTTTATATTTTGTTTATAAAAAAAAGTAAACATATTCTCTCTCTGATATGTAATGCTTCAGATCTGAAAATTTTTTAGAGATTCATAACAAGTAAAATTTTTAAAATTTAATAATTTACCTTTTAAGGAATTTACGTTTTAATTTACTTCCTGACAAGGATGAGTTTATCCAAGTGTAGCCATGTTTGTACTTAACTTCAACCAAGTCCGTTTCTTAAGAACTATTTTACAACTAAATTTCATATTTAGACAATATGTCTAACCTTTTTTTGAGTTTTGTAAAATTTTGAAAACAATATATACGAAATTAAACAGTAAACTATAACACATTAAAAATTATTTATTCTATTATTAAAGTATGTAAAGATGAACTTCTTCCAATGAACGAATTTCTTCGGTTGGAATAATCTACTTAACTTCACTAAAATTGTTAACAAATAAGTGTGTCGGTCCGTAGCCTCCCGACAACTATCTCTTAGAATAATACCCTGTTTATAATGCTATGGGCATTTTTCTATCAAGCAAAAACCATCGTAATTAGCTCTGTAAGTAGTGTGAAGCTTGTTGTTTAATACAGTACGAGTACATTCATTTTTCCAAAAGTAGTAACACAAGTGGAGTAGTACTAATTTACATTAAACATTGTTAGACAACAATGTCGGGCGTAGTGGCCAAGTAATCTTGTTTCGATAAGTAAGTGACCTGTTTCTATGGCCAATTTATTTGTTTCTATGAACAAGAAATCTAGTTCGATGACAGAGTGATTTGTTTCTATGATCAAGTAATGTGTTTCGATGAGTAAGTGATCTGTTTCTACAGCCCATTTATTTGTTTCTATGAACAAGAAATCTAGTTCGATGACAGAGTAATCTGTTTCTATGACCAAGTAATCTGTTTCGATGAGTAAGTGATCTGTTTCTACAGCCAATTTATTTGTTTCTATGAACAAGAAATCTAGTTCGATGACAGAGTAATTTGTTTCTATGATCAAGTAATCTGTTTCGATGAGTAAGTGATCTGTTTCTACGGCCAATTTATTTGTTACTATGAGGAATAAATCTATTTAGATGACAGAGTAATCTGTTTCTATGACCAAGAATTCTGTTTCGATGAGTAAGTGATCTGTTTCTACAGCCCATTTATTTGTTTCTATGAACAAGAAATTTAGTTCGATGACAGATTAATCTGTTTCTATGGCCAAGTAATCTGTTTCGATAAGTAAGTGATCTGTTTCTACAGCCCATTTATTTGTTTCTATGAACAAGAAACCTAGTTCGATGACAGAGTAATCTGTTTCTATGACCAAGTAATCTGTTTCGATGAGTAAGTGATCTGTTTCTACAGCCCATTTATTTGTTTCTATGAACAAGAAATTTAGTTCGATGACAGATTAATCTGTTTCTATGGCCAAGTAATCTGTTTCGATAAGTAAGTGATCTGTTTCTACAGCCCATTTATTTGTTTCTATGAACAAGAAATTTAGTTCGATGACAGATTAATCTGTTTCTATGGCCAAGTAATCTGTTTCGATAAGTAAGTGATCTGTTTCTATGGCCAATTTATTTGTTTCTATGAACAAGAAATCTAGTTCGATGACAGAGTAATTTGTTTCTATGATCAAGTAATCTGTTTCGATGAGTAAATGATCTGTTTCTACGGCCAATTTATTTGTTGCTATGAGGAATAAATCTATTTAGATGACAGAGTAATCTGTTTCTATGACCAAGTAATCTATTTCGCTGAGTAATTGATCTGTTTCTATAACAAATGTATTTGTTTCTATGACGAATCAATCTGTTTCGACGACAGAGTAATCTGTTTATATGGTCAAGTAATCTGTTTATATTTTACATCTACTTCAACAGCTGTCTTTCTTGATTCCTAATATTTTCATGTTTTTGTTTTTCCGATGGACATTTCCCGAACAATAATGTTTTTATCTTTCGTTTCCAATGTAAAAACAAATAGTTAGCATTCAACTGGCAATGGAAAGATATAGTTTACCTTTAACTAACTGTAACAACTGTGACATAACAGAAATCATTGGCGAGACGCGAAAACAGTAAACAATACTGGAGTAACCTTGAAGGACGATTCAAGAACACTCTGGCGGTTAAAGAGTTGAACTAAAGACGAGCTGTGAATCAGTTTAGCGTGAGATTGCACAACAAGAGAAAGTAGAAATGGTTAAAGAGGAAGTTCGGTGCACTGGTACCTTTGCCTGTTTATTACATTACAGCGGGCATCTGGTGCCGCTGTTTATGGAAATCCGGCTCAGACGTAAAAAAGTGGGTTCTTGACGGACGCCCGTCTGCTTCCTGTTTCATTGTGGTAATCATTATAAATGATACGTAATATTTTCCGTTTTAAATTACAATACTCGTAAATAAATGTAGCTTTATTGCTATACGAGATATTCTCGTACTAGCGGACAGCATTATAATAAAGGACTAGCTGGTAGAAAGAAGGGTCTCTTTCTACTTTCTTCAAATTTGTTTTTGTGGTTTTGAGGCAATTGATATGATTGTTATCGCTCCGATCTTCGATCTCTCCGAATCTTCTACTAATACGTTTTCCTTATTAAATTTCTTTCACATGTATTCTAGCGATTTGAAGGTTCTCTCGAGTAGCTTTGGAGAAGCAGTCGGAGCCGTTGGTTTCTCAGGATACGTGACCTCAGGCCTCTCTCTGTCGCCAATCCAGGTCTTAGAGTAAGGCTTCTGGGCTTTGAGATGTCGATTTTGGGACTGCTACTAATCATACGATTTTGTAATAACATGATTTTAAAGTTGGGTTAATGTGGGGAGTGTTTCACACGAATAGATACACAACAGTTCTACCTTTGTGCTTTCGGTTCTCAGATATTGTTCTTAGTTATTTTTCTTCTTCATCATATAAAACACAGGGATTCTCAAGAGTAGCCTTGGAAAAGAAGTCGAAACCGTAGGCTCTGGCGGAGGACTAGTCTTCTCCCAGGGCTCTTACCTACTGGCACCACGCCTGAGAGCAACTCTTCTCGGGACTGACACGCATTGCCCCATTCGGGAAATCATGTGTTTAAAGTCGGACTCATGGTGGGCAGTGTTTCATAAGCTGAGTTAGCAGACGACAGTTCTACCTTTGTGCTTTCCGTCTCCCATTCTTTAGTTATACCATCCTTTTTCTTTAAACAGGTGTGTATTGGTATTGTCCTTAAGTGGTATTTTGAATCCCTAAGGTACGGAGTAGGTCTAAATTAAGGTATCTGCACTTAAACGTCATTTAAAGACTTTATAAGATGGTTATAAAATGATTGTAAGTAATAAATATTTTTGTTTTTGCTAAACTTAGACGACTTCCTATCTCGCTCTCTAAGGACGAACCATTAACGAGACAGGCTTGTTCCAATGACGTGCGGTGTTATTTTGGAACTAGGTCCTGAGGCTTAGTGCGACTGAGTCTGCACACTGGCAACCTAAATCTTTAGGGTCCTTGTGTCGATGCAGCCACTCACGGTGATTCTGAAGCGGGGGGCTTGCTCTCTCACGTTCGTCGTCTTGAGGTCTCATGTAGGACAGGGTTTCCAACGTACTAGAGCCTTCACTATGAAGCAATAGTCGTGGTGAAAACTAAAGGTTAGACCATAAACGCCCCGACATAATATAACTAAGGATCAAGTTAGGGTTGCTTACTTGAAAGCACATTAACAGGGTTTTTCTGATGTCCACCTGTTGCACCCGTGTTGTGAGGAAAAGAGGGAACAAAGTTGTCTAAGAAAGCGACGTGATGTAGAGGGAGGGAGAGAGCATAGCATCGCGTGAGAAGGACCGCTCACCTGGAGTAGGCGCTTTCTACAGGCTCACGAAAAGGTGTTTATTTCACTGCTTTGGAATTATGCGAATGTTTTAAAGATAAAAAGTACATCTCAAAGATTCGATCATAGACTTTTTAAATTTGGTAGTGGTTGAAAATGAACGAAGAATTTCTGTTAATTATACATTAAAACAATAAATACATTTCATATTATTTTGAAGCGCTAAATTGACTTTTGAAAATGTCATGAACTTCAAGAGTGAAATAGTAGACTATATATAACAGTGGAACAAAATTTATCTGAAATATGGGAAAACCGCAGCTAAATATCCAAAACAAATCTTTATGGAGAATCGAAAAAACGTGTTGCCCCTTTAGTGCTTGCGAATCATTCTAGTTTCAGTTGAAAATGGATGAAACGTTTTCTCAAAGTTTTCCACTACTTAAAACCAAATTATAGCAATAAATTTACCAACAAAGTAGGGATATTAATACTTATAAACATTAATCGATTGGAAAATTTATAAGGAAATATAAATACAATTATGTTCGTATTGAATACCTTTATAAAAATAATACGAGAAGTATAAATAGTGTAAAGCAAACTCTTAATTAACGTTTTTGTTTTATTGTGAAATTATATTGTTTTAGTGATAAAAGACAAACAGAGTTGAATTTAGTGTCTTATTCCTCTAAGGCAGGATTGAGATGATTGAACGTATACAAATATTTGTTGTATATTCATTGCTATGAATATTTTATGAAAAAAATAATTTTTAGCAACACTATTCAAATACATTTGCCAATATTCATTGCTAACATTTTCAAGGACTATTTAGCACGTTGAATAACAATGCAACTCATGAGTATTGTATTGTTTCTCAACAGTTAAACTGGCTATTGATTATGCTGAAAATAAAGAATTAACTTCAAATTCAAGCAGTGTTGTTTAAGAATTATATATATATATATGCTGATACGTATTCCTTCACGGATGGAAAAATACGTGAACGGATGTACTTCAGATAGTAACAATTCATCATATATATATATATATATATATATATATATATATATATATATATATATATATATATATATATATATAATGAGTAAGAATTAGTAGAATCAGTACTCATATATAATGAGTAAGAATATATTACGTTATTTACTCTAACACACTCATGTTCTGATGTTGAAGAGGAAAACTGGTTCCAAAACAATAAAATGTATGGCACGGTTCTTAATAATTTATGTGGTCTCTAATAATTTAAATAATTAATCACTTTAGCATTAGTTTATGTCTATCGGAACTTTAAAAGTTGTAAATCTTTAAAATCTTTCTCAGACAGAACGTCTTCGATCCTTATGTAGCGATCTTCATCAGTGTCTTCTGCTTGGAGATGTCGGGTCAAGTAATGACGGTTTTAAAGGCAGGTTTTCGTTAGTATCAAAGGATATGTGTGATTTGTATTGGGTCTGTTCGTTTAATATGTTTGTACTTTATGTTTTTGTGTGTTTGTGAATTTCATATTTTTCTAGTGTGTTGAGATGTAGTCCTTTCTTGATGATGTGTAAGATTTCTATGTTATGGTAAATGTCTGTGTATTAGTATCCTGTTTCTTTTATGTGATTGTAAAATGCTGAGTTGGTGTTCTGTTTGTGTTCCTCGACTCTTTGTTTAAAGCTGCGGCCTGTTTGCCCAATGTAGAATTTGTTGCAGTTTGTGCAGTTTAATTTGTATGTCTTTCGCTTGAAAAAAGTTTTATATGAAAAACAGCTGAGTACAATTTTCAAATATTTCAGCTGAGTACAAATATTTTAACAGCGTACAAATTAATTAGAAATATGAACTTTGGGTGAGGTTTGGTTAATGGAGTACGTCTTATCGTACTAGATATGTGTGACAAGTGTTTTAAATTAGAAATAATCACTGGTTTTTAAAAAGAAAACATATTTTTAATATTTAAATACTATGCATACACAAATGGATACAACACCACAATAATAGACAAACTATGGAACAATATACAAAAAAGCACTATAGTTAACACTACAGAGAACGAAAACAAATGGATCACAATACATACATAAACAAAACATAAAATAAAATAGCCCACAAATTTCAAAAAGCGGGATAACAAATAGCATACAAAACTAATAACAAGTTACAATACAAAATACAACACGACACCAACAACAAAGATAAACTACAAGTACCAGGCGTATACAAATTAAACTGCAACAAGTGCAACAAATTCTACATTGAGCAAACATGTTGCAGTATCAAACAAAGAATCTAGGAACAGAAACAGAACACCAACTCAGCATTTTACAATAACGTAAAAATAACATGGCACAGATACATAGACATTTACCATAGCCTAAAAATCCTACACATCAACAAAAAGGACCACATCTCAACACACTAAAACAATATGAAATTTACAAACACAAAAACACAAAGTAAAAGATATTAAACGAACAAATCCAATACAAATCTCACATACTCTTTGATACTGTCGAAAACCAGCCTTTAAAACCGTCACCGCTTAACCCAATAACTCCAAGCAGAAGACACTGATGAAGATCGCCACATAGAGATCGAAAACGTTATATCTCAATAAGTTTTTACAAATTTACAAAATGTAAAGTTCGGATGGTCATAAATTAATGTTAAGATGATTGATTAAGATTCACTGAGCGTAATGGACTACAAAATTCAAGAATTTAAATAATGTTTCAATTCCTCCTATTAGCACACACTATCTCTCTATATATCTTGAATAAATATTTAACCGTTAGTAAAATACTTTTTATTCATCCACTCAAGTTCAAATACATTTCTTAAACCTGTAGTGGATGGCACTTGATGTTCATACGGTAGTTTTTTAAAAATTAATTCAACATTTAATTAATCACTTAAACAATAGTTTATGACTATCCGAACTTTGAATTTAGTAAGTTTGTTAAAACCTACTGAGACAGAACGTTTTCGACCGCTATGTGCCGATCTTCATCAGTGTCTTCTCCGTATGTTTTCTTCTTCTCAAAAGTTCAATTCGGAAGCTCAAATTCAAAGTTCGGATAGTCATAAACTATTGTTTAAGTGATTAATAAGATTCAACCGAACGTAATGGACTATAAAATTCAAGAATTAAATATTTAAATTAAATAAAGAAATAATTTTAGTTTTATATCGGAGATAAGCTTTTCACAAAAGGGAAAAGGGGTACAATAATTTGTTTATTCCCTTTTAACTTAATATAAGTGATAAAATATGATTTCATAAAACAGCTGATTCTATCTTATAGGTTATGTAGTAGAACAACTGTTTTACGGCATAGGTTATGTTACTTTATTTACATTAATTATAATTATTTAATAAAAAGTAACTAAGAAAAAACATTCTTTTTCACCTTAGTAGGAATTGACTTTAAAAACATTTTGTTTATATTCGTTGTCACTATAAACTTTCTTCTGAATATTTCAAAGTATAAAAAATCCATCCAACATGTTGTGCGCCTCGGTTATTTAGAAAGATCCACCCAACGCACATCAGGAAGGCACAATAACAAGATCACCAAATTTAGAAAATTGGTCATTAGCATTGGAATTGTGTGTGTGTGTCCATTACCTAATGCCTTTCGTCCACTTTCCATTAAGTCCCACATATTCTGCACGTTATCCCACTATCATCACTTCAGAATACGCCTTTCTTTTCCCAGATTACATTAGTATTTGCGTGGGAAGCCGTGGTTTGTTTATATAATAAAACCGAGTGAAAGTGACCAAGAACAGGGCGTCCATCGAGGTCGCATTGTTCGGCCAAAATTATGAGCACGTAAAAAACAAATTATTCACCGACGCTGGACTCTTGTATGTCTCATCAGATTAGTAATGCATTTTGAGTGTTTCACATGTTTAAAAGAAATTATTAACTCTCTGGCAGATTACTGAAATAGTTATTACTTCAAGTTAATTCCGACTTCAGTCAACAACAAAAAAGTTCTATTTTAGTTACTTTTGATTCAATAATTACAATTAATATAAATAAAGTAACATAGCCTATAAGTTGAAACAGCTGTTCTACCACATAACCTATAATATAAAATCAGCTATTTTATGAAATTATATGTTATCCATTGAAATAGAAAATTTGTCACTTTCAAATTGATTATTTGAATTCAGCAATATCTACAGCTTTAGATATAAAGCATTTCCTACGACAAGATAAGAAGACGGTTCATTTGCGATCAAAGGATATTTATCAACTAACATCGTTTCAACAGTTAATATTAAATATTTGAAATATATTGAAACAATTCCGTTTTTTAAATGTTGACCAAGGATTGTTAATTAATAAATTTACTTGTCACAGAATTCATCCGCCTTTTTATCTGACCTATATTTCTAATAGTATAAACTTGGATCATAAAACATTTTCTAGTTTTTATTACGATAAATTTTCTCCTTTAATGTTGATAAATTAACTATACTCTCCTTTAACGTAAATCGTAAAACATTTAAATTTTAACGAAATCTGAGAATGACATTATTTTATAAAATTTCTATTAAATATTTTAAAAGTTATTATTATTTAGACTGGTCATATCAGACCGGCCATTAAACTTGTTTGCATTTTCTTGCTCTAAATATGCATACAAATAGAGAACCAATTAAATCTTTTGCTCTTGTCCGGATATTGTCAATTAAACAAAACACATATCTGATTAGAACTAGCACAAAGCAACACTACAGTACACTATACTAACTCAAATTATTCTGTTGTCTTCAATCTTCTAACCATGTACTGGTTATCGAGACGTTGAACTTAGTAGGTCATTTAAGTGATTTAAGTGATTAATAAGATTCACCGAACGTAATGGACTACAAAATTCAAGAAATAAATTGTATTCTACAATTTTACTCCTGTCATTTATATGGTTTGATTGTGATCAGTTATAGTCGAATATTTAAAAAACAACTTTAATTAGTTTTAAAACATTGATAAACCTCTTGATTCAAAAATAAAATTGATTTTATTACAACTTTTTATATATTACTACATAAACTGTGCCCTTCCATGCTCTGTGAGCATGACGTTGTAATGGTTAAATTGATTTTGACTTTGAAATAAAATAAAACAAGATTATTTGGTTGTTTGCAGTAATCATGAGTGATTACTGTAGTTTTATGTTTATAAAGTTGGAGTCGTTTGCTTTTAGCTTTTATGACATTTTTTGTTATTATGTTTGACATTTCTGCTGCTGCTTTTGGGGACTTTTTCTTGGGGACGAGACTTGAATAATTCTTTATGTTTCCTAAACTTGACCTCCTTGTGTTTGTAACAATGGCTACTACCGGCTTGCACTAAACTTAACTCGAGCATTTCTTTGCAATTCCTTGAACTCTGTCAAGATAAAAATCTCATCTATGTTTTACCAGTGGTCATTTCATACTGTTCACTTCCACTATCGAGACGTTTAGATTTATTTACGTTAATTAATTTTGTATGTGGGATGTTCTGACACAAAGCCAAACCGACGAACACGGAGGTCCAGGGTTTTTTTCTGAGTATTTTCTGCCTCCCTTAGCTGAAAGTGGCCCATTTTGGAACTCACTCTCAACAGAAAGTGTTACAGAACAAACATTCACTATACCAATCTGGCAAGCACAGTGCCTTAGTATTTGCTGACAAATAGAAAACTTGAATAAAACGAACTCTGTAAAAAGCGAGGGAGAAATGATGAAAACTGGTCAAAGTTATGAAAACAGACATCTAAGGAATTATTAAATGAAAGGATGATGTTGAAATAAAAACTCAAAATGAAAAAGACATAGAAAACGTAGTTTGTTTACGTCAATGGTCCAAAAGGCGAGAGCCTAAACGTTTATACGTAGTCTCTGAACCAAGTGCACGGTTAAATGGTCCCGACAGTACCTCAGGTTTGGCGAGCAGTTTCAATGGCTTTTTTAGAAGATGTCTTTAAACGCTTTCAGTTTAGTACAATATTTCAGTGGATAACAGCCACGAACACAAATCCCGAACCATAGAGAATCTGTTGAATGACTCCACGTGGCCGTTGGATAAAGAACCGTAATTACAACCTGCTTGACAAATAAGAAAGTAATATACAGCTGTTTAATAGAAGCCTAATACAGGCAATTACACGCACGCAGAGCGGCAAACGTTCTTTCCCAATACAATTGGGCGGATTTAAGAAACTTTCCCAAGTGCTAAAATAGTCAAATGTATTTGTTGTACGAGGATCGGACAGTAAACCGTTGGAATATTTTAAATTAAAACTGGTCTTATTAGACCAACCATTAGCTTCTCTTGCCTTATCTTAACCAAAATACTCAAATAACTAAAGTGCCATTAACTAGTTCTTGTCTAGACATTGTCAATTACAAATTAGAATTAACACATCACAACAGATTGGAAATACATTTTTTTTTTGATAGATAAAAGTATGATATAATATTATATTGACACTTGCTCCCGTTTTAATTGAGTAAATATATGGTCTATTCGACTTACTTATGTATTTTTGTTTATGTGTATGGACAAATATTTGTGAAAGAAAGTCTCAGATATTAGAGAATCTTTTGGATTTATCCTTATTTTAAAGACTATTCATGATTAAATGTAGTATTTTTATCCTTGTGGATTATTATTATGAAAATCAAAATATTACATTATTAAAACAAAAATATACATTCATTTTGAACTTAAACTTATAATTTTTATATTTTAAAAATATAATAATTATATATCTAACTAAATAGATAGATAAAACCATACATTTTTCGAATATCAAGCATGTTATCAATAATCTAAAACCACTAACAACACGTAACACGGAATACAATTAAAAATAGATCAAGATTATTATTATAAGTTATATAATATAATAAATAATATTCTCTTCTTTAGGGAATATCAACGTCTTTACTTAGTAAAATCATAAACAAAACAAAATATTCCCAAATTTCTTTTGAGAAATAATAAACTATATTTCTGAATTGGTTTTACAAACTATGAATTCCGTAAAACACCCATAGAGTTGTAGCATAAAAATAACTACTGGATATTTTTCCATGGTTTTGAGGCAGGATATTTCTTTAGCGCCAACGACCTTAGCCTACGGCCTCCGAGTGGAATCACAAAAATTGCCACGCCTACCTCTCACTCTGAGCGTTGCCATGGTTACTCAGTCGTGACAAATAACAACTATACAATTACAAAACAAAGACCGATGAACTGTGTATTTATACACACAGGTTGCATAAGAGTTATTGTAACAAACAATGGTCAGCTGGTTTCACGAAGAAAGTTTCCGATGATGCCCGAGGCTGCGGAAGAAAGTCGACGCTGAGTGTAGCCTCTACGTGCTTCGATTCCGTACACTTTTCCTTTTCAAGGGCGAGGTCGTTGGTATAATTTTTTACTTTTAATTGGTGAGTTGAAGCGCTTTCTACGTTCGTAACAGCTCGTTACAGCCTCGCTGTTACATAACGGGGAATGCTTTGACGGCGCTTCGAGCGTGGCCATTTCCAAATACCGTTTAGCCGAGAGAACCAGAGTGTAAATAGACCTCTGACGTCAGCTTGAACTATTTAGATAGCCAGTAAATACATATACAATATCAAGGGTCCAGGGGTGCAATATATTACCATTAAAATATTGGCCAAAATACAAAATATCACAAAAATAATAAACAATAAATAATAATAAAAGTTATCTAAGATTTTACCCTTATGTACATTTCGATGACCAGAGGGTCTTAATACAAAATTACAATCTAGGATACAAACATTTACAAACTAGAGTAATTGCAGTTTTGAAATAGGACCATCTGATGATGATGTCTTGGAGATTGAAATGTGCTTTAGGGTTTAATTTTAGGTAACTTGTAATATGAGTTTATTTTTATAACTTTTGTGATATTGGTGGTTTTGCCAATATTTGTATTGCAATAGATACGTGAGGAATTCCATAATAAAATACCAAACAAGTTTTCTATAATAAAACATTAGCATAGATCAGGGGCTCTCAATATTTTTCCAAAGCTGTACTCCTTAATGAAAAATTAAAATTTGCGTACCCTTTTTTTGGGGGAGAGTGGTTAAATTAAAAACACGTTTTACATAAAAAACACAATATATTTGGAAATATATTTGAAAATCTTTACGAAATAGTGAAACAAACCTATTACACCTGTTGGTTCCAGGTAACTCACACAATTATTCAATTAGATTCCATTATTAAATTATAACCTTGCGTGATTATGAAACAGAAATAAATAAATATTATTTTTCATTAACCTGTCCCACATACCCCCTAAAAATTTTTGCGTACCCCCAAAGGGTATGCGTATCACAGTTGGAGAACCCCTGGTCTAGATGATGAAAATATTATTTTTCAGATTATAAGTATAATTGTGTGTGAATGATGTACATAGGCGTTAAAAGATTAAATTGGTAGGGCATGTAAGAAGAAAAGCCACTGGTAGATCCATAACATAAACGTGCCTTATGGGCAGAAGATAGTGAGGACTATCATGAAGGTTCTCATGAAAAGAGACGGACGACCCCATGAGATGGAATGGATGAGCCGACGGGAGTATATTTAAAAAAAAAAAAAAAAAAAAAAGAAACACTTGGATCCTTATTATGGATAATCTCCAGTGTAGCATGTGAAGCCACAATCCCTACGAGTCCAACCTCAAACTCGTAACTCCCGCTCGGGCGAGTGTCAGTACCGAGGCGTTGGCTAGGTATACAAGAGTTTCACGACCTCAGTACAAGACCTGGACTGGTGATCTGACCCTAGGACGAGACGAACACCCACCAGACACGCAGAACTACTCGGGATTAGTAAAACGTTCGGAAGAGCCAGGCTTCCGTACCTCTATATCCCGTTTGTTTAGCTTCGGACCTTTAACCACCCTCGGTTGGCTTTACATAAGGACCGGGCCCTGAGGCTCGGGACTTAACCTTTAACGTGAAACCTTGAGAGTACTAAAATACAGACAGATAGAAACGATTGATTAATGGTCTGCAGTGAAAAATGTAAACTCTTTTAATATGCAGTCAAGTATTCCGCGTTAAATAGAAAACCTGTAACTTATTATGCGATGATAATGCGTATTTCAATATTTATCGATTTGACATGAAAATAAACTACTTTTGGTAGGGTCTGTACTTTTTGCTCCTAAATTACCTTAATGTTTCTTTTTGTAACAAATTTAAACTTGAATACAAGGACTTAAATGTAGATAATTATAATTTAAACATATTATTTCAAATCTAAATAAATAAAACCCACTAACTACTATACAAAATATTTATTTTACTACAATTACTTTATGTACATTTCGATCACATGGTAATCATCTTCAGAAGTAGTATTTCACATTTGAAGATGATTACCATGTAATCGAAATGTACATAAAGTAATTGTAGTAAAATAAAGATTTTTGTATTGTGGTTAGTGGGTTTTATTAATTTAGATAAAAATATTAGTCCACAGTGCTCAATAAATTTATTAATAATATTTCATATATTATTAAAATTATATTTAACAAAATAGGTTAAAATATCTCGCGGGACCTTGACAGTAATTTGTTGATAGCTTTAACAGTTCTTTATAACAGTTCACAAAAGTAACTATAACGATTCAAGGGAACTATCAAGGCAGTGTTTAAATGGGCAGAATATTTACGCTCAGATATATTCAATCCATTGCTTAATTATAAGGAAAGTAGTTTTGTTTGGCATAGGATGAAGAACTGCTTAAACGCTATTGAACAAATATGCGAATTGTCAATTTTCTTTCATATTTTGAGGCATTTAATTTTACATCAAATTATAAAACATGTACTATTTTCACTTCCCGTTTTGCAAATACTAGACTTTTATAATACATCATAGATTTAGTTAACTAATTCGGATTTAACAAATTGTCAAAAAAAATATTTTAATATATGTTGCTTTAAAATTGGTTAAGTGTGAGATAAAAAGGTTTTATTGAAAAACAATATAGACGTCATCACAGCAACTATTGTACTTACTTCTTACTTACTTCTTACTTCAGCCAACGCCCGTCCTTGGCCTCTCAGCCATCCGACGCCGTGCCTCCCAGTACAATGTAGCGAGTCCTTCCCTGGACTCCTCGTGAAAGATATCTTTCAGGCCGTCACAAGTGGTAAGATGCTCTGCCGTCCCTTCGTTGTTGGAGCAGAGTGGGCAGATTGGTGTGTCTACCACTTTCATGCGATGCAGGTGTCTCTGTAGGTAGTCATGTCCAGTGGTCATCCTAAACAAAGCCACGGCCACGCCTCTCGGAAGATCCAGTGGTATGCTTGATTGGATGATCTTTTCCCATTGCTTTCCTGTAGCAGCTTGTTTCCTGTCCCGTTTCACGGAGTCGCTGATAGTGCTGTTTATATTCCGACAGACACTGCGGTATGAGAGGGGGAGGATCGGCTGCGCCATGGAGCAGCCATGCTTGGCCAAACTATCTGCTTTTTCGTTTCCTCTGATGTCACAGTGCCCCGGCACCCATTGTATTGCGATCTGTGTTGTTTTCTGCAACATGCGGAGTGTTTTCTGGCAGTTGTTTATTTCCTTCCCTTCTTGTGGCTTTGGGGAGGCGATCGCCTGAATCGCGGATGTTGAGTCCGAGAGGAAAACTACCTTCTTGGTGTTGGCCGACAGAAGAATCTCTCTGGCCGCTTCGCCGATGGCGGTCACTTCTCCTTCGAAGTTGGTTCCGTTTTTCCCCACTGCTATTGATTTTTGCCCAATTGAGGAGAAATATCCGGCCCCGCATGCGTCATGCATTGCCGATCCATCTGTGTACACACGCAGCCATTCGTCTGCCGGATACCTCTCGTTGATCATAGCTTCTGTTAGTACTTTGAGTTCGCAGATTTGGATGTCGGCTTTTCTCAGGCTTACACCAGGTATTGATGTGCACGATGGTATTTCGGTCCTTTCCTTTATATATTTCGTTTTCTTGAAAGGTTGTCGCTCTGATTCTTCCAATCCATGTCTTCTTCTTATTTCTGCGGCTTTTGCCAGTGGTGTGACTTGGGTTTTAAGCCTTTGGCTTGCGCATCTGTATTTCTTCCAGAAGTCATCGTTGGTTCTTAAGGCTCTTTCAAAGAATTTGATAGCAGCCTTGTCCCTGCGAGCGTTAAGGGGCTCAATATCTGTTTGATCTCTAACGCTGCAATTGGGGTAGACTTCGCAGCACCACATATCAGTCTCAATGCATTGTTTTGGACTGTATTCAGGTCTTTCTTTGCATCATCAGAAGCCGTGTTGTAAGCTTCTGAGCCGTATTCAAGGATTGGGCGGATGTAAGACTTGTATGTAGTAATCAGAACGTCCTGAGTAGCACCCCACTTCGTTCCAGTCAGTCTCTTCATCATATTCAGCCTTTTTGCAGCTTTTGTTACAGCACCTTCTATATGTCCCGACCACTGGAGTTTGCTGTCCAGAGCGATACCTAAGTACCTGGTTGATCGCGTTATTGGCAGGTCAGTAGTCCCTATTACTACGTGTGGATCGTAAGTTTTAGTTGATAGCGTGAATAACTGTGCCGTGGTCTTGTTTTCGTTAATAATCATATCGTTTTCGGAGCACCATCTTTTGACTCCACCTAATGTCTCGTTTATTTTGGTTTCCAAGGAGTTGATGTTGCTGCTGGTCGCCCATATTATCACATCATCTGCGTAACAGAGTACTTCGACTCCTGGGTTATTTACCTTAATGTTGCAGATTAAATCATTCATGTAAAGGTTGAAAAGAGTACAACTGCTGACCGCTCCCTGCGGGAGTCCCCTTCTCTGTTGACGGAACTGAGAACTTCTGTTTCCATAGCGGACCTTTATAAATCGTTGGCTCAAAAATTGATTTATCCAGTTCAACATGTTTCCTGCCACTCCGTAGTTGGCAATTTTGTTATAGAGGAGTTTTCTGCTAACTGTGTCATAAGCTCCCCGGAAGTCAATAAAACACGCAAGGGTGGACATTTTTCGGTGAAAGCCATCTTTCACGCACTGGGAGAGCTTATTGACTTGGTCAGTAGTGGATTTGTGTTTTCTAAAACCAGCCTGTTCTTCATGAATTATATTAGCTCTCTCTATATAGGCCTCCAGCCTGTGGTTGACCATCCTTTCCATAACTTTGCAGGTAACAGAAGTAAGACTGATCGGTCTATAACTGCTTAATTTCTCGGGATCCTTTCCCTTCTTAAACACGGGTACCATTACCGCCTTCTTCCACGTGTCTGGGATACCGATGCGCCAGCTCTCATTCATAGCCATTAGTAAGGTTTTTTGTGCTTCTTTGCCCAGATGTACAATGAATTCGGGATAGACATCATCAATTCCACAGCTTCTTCCACACCTGATTTCACTTATAGCTAGCCTTAATTCCGACAAGTTAAAATCCGCCTGGAAAAGGTTTATGTCTTTCCCACTCAGTGCGGTTGCTGGAGTTGCTATTTTTCGGTGGTTCTTAAAGTGCTGGCAGTCTGGTCGTGAGGAGAACAATTTACAGAAAAGGTTGGCAATGTCCTCCCTGTTGACAATGATTTCTTGTCCATGTTTGATAGGGTGGGCTTTGAAGCTCTTACTTTCGTTATTCAGCCTGGAGATGAATTTGTGTGCTTTAGTTCCGTCCTTCCTGAAGTCAATTCCCGCGATGAAATTTCTGAATTTACTTCTTTTGCTATTTACTATCGTCCGTTGAAGTTTTGCCTGTGCCATCCTAAGTTTGATGCAATCACCCAGGTTGTTGCTGTGTTCTGCCGTGTGCCTGGCAGCGTCTCTTTCTTTCTTGAGTTTTGTAAGTTCCTCACTCCAGAATGGTGAGTACTTTTTTACTTGGCCTCTGGGGATATGGAGTTCGGCGATCTCTAGTATAGATTTCGTGATTTTCTTCATTGTGCTGTTTGGGTTTCCTGTCGGAAATATATTCTTCAGTCTTTTGTCAGTGTCTTCAGCGAAGGCAGTCCAATTTGCCTTTTTGAAGTTCCACCTCGTAAGTCTTTTCCTGGGCTGGACGTTTTCCTTTGGTCTTGTTTTTAGTAGAACAATTTTGTGTCCACACCCGGAGGGGTCCTCCAGCAGTTGGTGTTGGCAGCGGTCGGCGATACTTGCATGCGGCAAGATCAGGTCCGGTTTGCCGAGGCGGCCAGTAAAGGAAAGAAAGGTATGATCGGTCGTCAGGAGAGTGAGCGGCACGCTGTCGATGAAATCTTCCATGGCTCTTCCCACCGTTGTTGTTCGCGAGCACCCCCATCTGACAGAAGGTGCGTTGAAATCGCCAATAATAATTGTATTGTTGTCGATCGTCTGATTAAGTCTATGGTCATTAAAAACGTTGTTCGGTGGGTTGTAGGCTCCTACAACTCGAAAATGATTGTTGTCAATCCAGCAATCAACTTGTATTGCTTCCATTTTGTCGTCTTCGTCCATTTCATGTATGATTTTGAACTTAGATGGTAGGTCTTTCATAATCCCAACAATCATTCCCGATGCCACTTGTCTGCTTCTTTGCAATGTATGAATCGTGTAGATGTCAACCTGGTAAAATTGAGTTGTGTCGGTGGCGGCTCCTGCTTCAGCCACTATAAAAAGGTCAATCTGATATTCATGCAAAATAGTCTTCAGCTCGCTGAATTTTGTGAGACTCAGTCCGCCTGCGTTCCAAAATATAATATTAAAACTACGCGATTTATGCCTGATAGAGGCGTCGTTATGCTGGCCCCGAAAAGGGCCGATTCGTCTTCTTCTTCTTTTAGGTTGTGGCACGGTTATAGACGAAGAGCTGTAGTTCATTTAGCATTACCCAGGGTACACCGCGTGGAGGCGAACTACTTTGTACCCCGCAACTATTGTAGTACCAATTAGTCGTGCCCATTGGGGGATCACATTGATGCCAAGTATACTTCTTCACTAAACATGTTACTATATTGCAACACAGTAATTTTATTTGTTTTCCAAAACCTACTTTTCAATTCCTTGTAACAGTTCACACTATCCTAATAAATATCTTGTTCAAATTTTCAGTCGTTAATGGAATACTTTTTTTTCATGCACTCAAAGTACAAATACTTTTTTTTAAACTTGTAGTGCATGACAATTGATGGTAATAAAGTATTTTCATTGAATATGAATTCATTAGTTAAATTTAATGGTTTAATTTTAGCTTTATATGGGAGAAACACTTTTCACACAAGGGGCAAGGTATGCAATAGAGTTATTTCGTCCCATTTGGCTTGAAATAAGCATAACATTTGATTTCATAAAACAGCTGATTTTATATTATAGGTTATGGGGTAGAACAGCTGTTTGAAAATAGGTTATGTTAGTTTATTTATAATAATTGTAATTATTTAATAAGAATTTCCTAAAATAAACTTTCTCTTTGTTGATCTAAGTAGGAATTGACGTTAAAATATTTTGTTTATATTACTATTTTGTTAATACTATTCTTTAATAAAACTAGAATCATGAGCACCAAAATTTGACATCACGGCGGTTAGGTAATTGTGTATAGGAGTTAATAAGTGTTAAGTTAAGGTTATGTTTCTTAGTGTTTTAACTAGATAAGTGTAAATAGTGTTTTAAGGTTAGTGTTTTAGGTCTTTGAATACTATGAGCTTCCTCGGGAAAGGAGGAGGGACATGCCGGGAAGTCATTTAATAGTCTGGCCCAAAGGAGTGACGACAGCTGTTTGTGCTTACTATGTATTTCAAGTAGTGTAGTTTTATTTATATTAACAAGTTGCGGGTGGATTCGATACGCTTCCCGATCCATAGTACAATAGCAAACATAGTGTTCAGTACGAGTTCCAAATACGAGTGGTTTAAATGTATTGTTAGTTCGTAGCTAGATTTACTTTCGTCGTAAAGATTTTGTCGTTATCTATGCTATTGTGATTTTTTCGACATCTGTGAGGATTTTAATCTTAGGTTATTATTTTTCTAGTATTTTTTGTCATTTGTGTTTTTTTCTTTGAATGTAAACTCCGGTTGTCCACATAATCAGAGCGTCAAGAAAAATATTTTGAAATTTATCACGAAGATATGTAAACGTGTCACATGTGATTGATATATGAATTATAAATACTTGTATATAGACCGAAAGTGTAAACATATATATCATTACTAATAAGTAATGATTCAGTTTCGATAAAACTTGTATAAGAGTATTTTTTTCATGAGTAAAATTTTAAAACCTAATATTTTTTACTTTAACTGCATTTTTATACAAAAAATAACTTTCTATATAATAAAAATATTCATTGTATAACTAAATACCAATGTTTTTATAAAAATTAGAAATTTCGTTTTACTTCTGAACGTAACTTTTATACACATCTTTCCCTTGTGAGCAATGTCGCTGGTGATGTCATACCGGTAAGCAACATTCCTGGAAGGGTTAAAGACACCTTACTTCATTTGATAACCCTTGATACCTAACCCGTCTTAGATACGCTGGAAACCTGATGTTCCTAAGGTCATCATTTCGGAAAACTTTTGAAAACGAGTCATTACACTCGCAATGTATCATTTTACACAACTTGACAGAAATGAGTTAAAAACGTAAGAACAAAGTTTCATTATCCCTCCACAGTTAAGACACATCGATGGTCATTATTGTGAATAATATAAAAACATCGATTGAAAAGCCCTCTAAACCTAACTTTAGATTTCATCGAAGTGAGAAGCAGATTCTACAATGGCTTTTATAGAAAAACTAATTTTAAAAGAACACTGAATTCGGAACTTAATTTGGCATTAGATTTACAAAACCTTCACGCACTTTTCTATTTAGCCACATTAGTTTTGCGTATGCCTCATCTGAATTGTTGCCCGAAGCGACCATTGTTTACAGTTGAAAGTTTAGTTAAACATAATTAAAGCCTTACAATGAATAATAACACTTCCGTTGTCGTGAGAACATTTCCGGAAAGTTACGACTATTGTATTGAATCAAGAGTGTTCAACTCGGAAGATGTGAGGAAGTGTTTAATCGATTCAAAAGCAGAGTCTCGTCATCGATAGAGTGTTTTGCTGCAAAGTTAGAAACGCCGTTTTATTGTGGCCTACTCAGGGCAAGATATGTCAATTTGGAAGTATAAAATGTAATGCGTTGCTTTCCAAAACGGAACCTGAGGATGAAAAGAGTGCCAGCAAATAATAATTCAAAATTTAATCTATACCCTGTGCATTATTCGTCTTCTTGGGTCTTCTTCCTCGTCATCTTCATATTCTTCCTCACATTAGTCCTCTTCTCATCTTTATTTTTCTTCTTTTTCTTTTCCGTTTTCTTTTCTTCTTCCTCGTCATCTTCGTCTTCTTCTTATCTTTATTTTTCATCCTTTCCTTTTCCGTTTTCTCTTCTATTTGCTCGTCTTCTTCTTCTTTTTTCTCGTCATCTTCTTGTTATTCCTCGTCATCTTCGTCTTCTTCCTCACATTTGTCTTCTTCTTATCTTTATTTTTTCCATTTCTTTTTCATTTTCTCTACTTTTTCCTTTTTATCTCTTTCTTTTTCCTCGTCATCTTCTTCTTCTTCCCCGTCATCTTCGTCCTCTTCCTCACATTAGTCGTCTTCTCATCTTTATTTTTACTCCTTTTCTTTCCGTTTGCTCTTCTTTTTCCACGTTTTCTCGTACTCATTGCTTCTTTGTCTCTTCGTTTTATTCTTGAATTAATCCTTCAAGTATTTTGTCTTGGCCTTCTTTATTAAACTTTTGCAAATCAATGTTATTAGTCAAAGATGCCAGTTTAAACTTTTAATACTCATCATACTATAACTGTATGAAGCAACTGTGGCGTAATGTTTGTTTTTAAATAAATAAAACCTCTAAACCACAAATAACATTTATTTAAACCTTATGTACATTTGAATTGCCCAGCAATCATCTTCAGAGGTATTTAAAAAATACAATACAAATACATCAGTTGTATTTTTTTAAATACCTCTGAAGATAATTGCTGGGCAATTGAAATGTACATAAGGTTTAAATGAATGTTATTTGTGGTTTAGAGGTTTTATTTATTTAAAAATACTCATCATACTGTGTATGATGGGCAGATAAATCAGTACCTTAAAGTGAGTAAGATTTTTCCTACTTTTTAATGAAACGATTCTTTAATAAAAAGGTATCTCACATGAAACCACACACTATGTAATCATTGGTGTTTTAAAAATTACTGGACAGAGAAATCGTTAGTAATATTTAATAAACAAACAATTATAGACCTTCGTTACATATTAAAATAGCTCCACAACCTTTATGTACATTTTACTCTCAGTTATAACCTGCTGAAGATGTTAACTGTCTTAGCGAAATGTACTTAAAAGTTGTATAAAAATTTTTTAGCAAAGGGTTTATAATTGTTTAATAATTATACTATATATGCTATACTTTAAGTTGTTTTTAATAATATTTTTATTTTAAACGGAGTAATAATTTTTAATATAATTATTTCTTAATATGTTTATATATAGATTTCAATATATATTTAATATATATTATATATATTAATTTAATATTATTGCGTAATTCAAATGTTTACAACGATTAATTTTTATAACATATGTTTAAGAGAGATATGAAACAAGTATGTACAAATAAAATATTGTCCGATAATTATTTAATTATCCTAACTAATATTTCTCAACTTAGCTTGTTTACAATTGTGTTAAAAATTAGTCGGGGTTTGTACAGTACATCTCACATTTTAAACTATAAATGAATGTTATATAGTAAAATATAAGGTTTAGAATTTGTGTATAATTATACTTACTGATGATGACATTGGTTCTGAAGCCATTATGAGAGATTTAAATTATTGGTTATAAATTTGTGTTTTCATGTTATTCAATTATTTATTTTTCTGATTTCCAAGAACGTGGATCTAAATCAATCTGGTTTGTAACATATATATATATATATATATATATATATATATATATATATATATGTGTGTGTGTGTGTGTGTGTGTGTGTGTGTGTGTGTGTAAAGAACTAAGTCAAAATACAAATAGGCTACAAGAATTATATTTGAATTTACAATTCTTGTATTTGTATTTTGACTTAGTTCTTTATTAATACACAAGAATTCATATTGTGATATTTATATATATTTTCATGAAGATGCTGGTACTGTTTTATCGGCGAAAAGCATTGAATAACATATGCATTAAAAGTATTCTTGTTTTGAAATGTTTTAAATTTATTAACTATATTACAAGAAAACATATCACCATATTTAATATATATATATATATAAACTGTGTCCAAAACGTTCCTCAACGTCTTCCGACACCCACTCTCCAGTTAGCGCTGTCCATCCACTCATCTACTTCCTTACAGACCTCTCTCTTCCATCTCGTTTTTAATTCTTCACATCAAGCTCCTACTTGGACGACCTTATATAAAAATAATCGGTTTTCAAAACGTTCCTCGACGTCTTCCGACACCCACTTTCCAGTTAGAGCTGTCCATCCACTCATCTACTTCCTTACAGACCTCTCTCTTCCATCTCGTTTTTAATTCTTCACATCAAGCTCCTACTTGGACGACCTTATATAAAAATAATCGGTTTTCAAAACGTTCCTCAACGTCTTCCGACACCCACTCTCCAGTTAGCGCTGTCCATCCACTCATCTACTTCCTTACAGACCTCTCTCTTCCATCTCGTTTTTAATTCTTCTCATCAAGCTCCTACTTGGACGACCTTATATAAAAATAATCGGTTTTCAAAACGTTCCTCAACGTCTTCCGACACCCACTCTCCAGTTAGCGCTGTCCATCCACTCATCTACTTCCTTACAGACCTCTCTCTTCCATCTCGTTTTTAATTCTTCACATCAAGCTCCTACTTGGACGACCTTATATAAAAATAATCGGTTTTCAAAACGTTCCTCAACGTCTTCCGACACCCACTCTCCAGTTAGCGCTGTCCATCCACTCATCTACTTCCTTACAGACCTCTCTCTTCCATCTCGTTTTTAATTCTTCTCATCAAGCTCCTACTTGGACGACCTTATATAAAAATAATCGGTTTTCAAAACGTTCCTCAACGTCTTCCGACACCCACTCTCCAGTTAGCGCTGTCCATCCACTCATCTACTTCCTTACAGACCTCTCTCTTCCATCTCGTTTTTAATTCTTCACATCAAGCTCCTACTTGGACGACCTTATATAAAAATAATCGCTTTTCAAAACGTTCCTCAACGTCTTCCGACACCCACTCTCCAGTTAGCGCTGTCCATCCACTCATCTACTTCCTTACAGACCTCTCTCTTCCATCTCGTTTTTAATTCTTCACATCAAGCTCCTACTTGGACGACCTTATATAAAAATAATCGGTTTTCAAAACGTTCCTCAACGTCTTCCGACACCCACTCTCCAGTTAGCGCTGTCCATCCACTCATCTACTTCCTTACAGACCTCTCTCTTCCATCTCGTTTTTAATTCTTCACATCAAGCTCCTACTTGGACGACCTTATATAAAAATAATCGCTTTTCAAAACGTTCCTCAACGTCTTCCGACACCCACTCTCCAGTTAGCGCTGTCCATCCACTCATCTACTTCCTTACAGACCTCTCTCTTCCATCTCGTTTTTAATTCTTCACATCAAGCTCCTACTTGGACGACCTTATATAAAAATAATCGCTTTTCAAAACGTTCCTCAACGTCTTCCGACACCCACTCTCCAGTTAGCGCTGTCCATCCACTCATCTACTTCCTTACAGACCTCTCTCTTCCATCTCGTTTTTAATTCTTCACATCAAGCTCCTACTTGGACGACCTTATATAAAAATAATCGGTTTTCAAAACGTTCCTCAACGTCTTCCGACACCCACTCTCCAGTTAGCGCTGTCCATCCACTCATCTACTTCCTTACAGACCTCTCTCTTCCATCTCGTTTTTAATTCTTCACATCAAGCTCCTACTTGGACGACCTTATATAAAAATAATCGCTTTTCAAAACGTTCCTCAACGTCTTCCGACACCCACTCTCCAGTTAGCGCTGTCCATCCACTCATCTACTTCCTTACAGACCTCTCTCTTCCATCTCGTTTTTAATTCTTCACATCAAGCTCCTACTTGGACGACCTTATATAAAAATAATCGGTTTTCAAAACGTTCCTCAACGTCTTCCGACACCCACTCTCCAGTTAGCGCTGTCCATCCACTTATCTACTTCCTTACAGACCTCTCTCTTCCATCTCGTTTTTAATTCTTCACATCAAGCTCCTACTTGGACGACCTTATATAAAAATAATCGCTTTTCAAAACGTTCCTCAACGTCTTCCGACACCCACTCTCCAGTTAGCGCTGTCCATCCACTCATCTACTTCCTTACAGACCTCTCTCTTCCATCTCGTTTTTAATTCTTCACATCAAGCTCCTACTTGGACGACCTTATATAAAAATAATCGGTTTTCAAAACGTTCCTCAACGTCTTCCGACACCCACTCTCCAGTTAGCGCTGTCCATCCACTCATCTACTTCCTTACAGACCTCTCTCTTCCATCTCGTTTTTAATTCTTCTCATCAAGCTCCTACTTGGACGACCTTATATAAAAATAATCGGTTTTCAAAACGTTCCTCAACGTCTTCCGACACCCACTCTCCAGTTAGCGCTGTCCATCCACTCATCTACTTCCTTACAGACCTCTCTCTTCCATCTCGTTTTTAATTCTTCACATCAAGCTCCTACTTGGACGACCTTATATAAAAATAATCGGTTTTCAAAACGTTCCTCAACGTCTTCCGACACCCACTCTCCAGTTAGCGCTGTCCATCCACTCATCTACTTCCTTACAGACCTTTCTCTTCCATCTCGTTTTTAATTCTTCACATCAAGCTCCTACTTGGACGACCTTATATAAAAATAATCGGTTTTCAAAACGTTCCTCAACGTCTTCCGACACCCACTCTCCAGTTAGCGCTGTCCATCCACTCATCTACTTCCTTACAGACCTCTCTCTTCCATCTCGTTTTTAATTCTTCACATCAAGCTCCTACTTGGACGACCTTATATAAAAATAATCGGTTTTCAAAACATTTCTCAACGTCTTCCGACACCCACTCTCCAGTTAGCGCTGTCCATCCACTCATCTACTTCCTTACAGACCTCTCTCTTCCATCTCGTTTTTAATTCTTCACATCAAGCTCCTACTTGGACGACCTTATATAAAAATAATCGGTTTTCAAAACGTTCCTCAACGTCTTCCGACACCCACTCTCCAGTTAGCGCTGTCCATCCACTCATCTACTTCCTTACAGACCTCTCTCTTCCATCTCGTTTTTAATTCTTCACATCAAGCTCCTACTTGGACGACCTTATATAAAAATAATCGCTTTTCAAAACGTTCCTCAACGTCTTCCGACACCCACTCTCCAGTTAGCGCTGTCCATCCACTCATCTACTTCCTTACAGACCTCTCTCTTCCATCTCGTTTTTAATTCTTCACATCAAGCTCCTACTTGGACGACCTTATATAAAAATAATCGGTTTTCAAAACGTTCCTCAACGTCTTCCGACACCCACTCTCCAGTTAGCGCTGTCCATCCACTCATCTACTTCCTTACAGACCTCTCTCTTCCATCTCGTTTTTAATTCTTCACATCAAGCTCCTACTTGGACGACCTTATATAAAAATAATCGCTTTTCAAAACGTTCCTCAACGTCTTCCGACACCCACTCTCCAGTTAGCGCTGTCCATCCACTCATCTACTTCCTTACAGACCTCTCTCTTCCATCTCGTTTTTAATTCTTCACATCAAGCTCCTACTTGGACGACCTTATATAAAAATAATCGGTTTTCAAAACGTTCCTCAACGTCTTCCGACACCCACTCTCCAGTTAGCGCTGTCCATCCACTCATCTACTTCCTTACAGACCTCTCTCTTCCATCTCGTTTTTAATTCTTCTCATCAAGCTCCTACTTGGACGACCTTATATAAAAATAATCGGTTTTCAAAACGTTCCTCAACGTCTTCCGACACCCACTCTCCAGTTAGCGCTGTCCATCCACTCATCTACTTCCTTACAGACCTCTCTCTTCCATCTCGTTTTTAATTCTTCACATCAAGCTCCTACTTGGACGACCTTATATAAAAATAATCGGTTTTCAAAACGTTCCTCAACGTCTTCCGACACCCACTCTCCAGTTAGCGCTGTCCATCCACTCATCTACTTCCTTACAGACCTTTCTCTTCCATCTCGTTTTTAATTCTTCACATCAAGCTCCTACTTGGACGACCTTATATAAAAATAATCGGTTTTCAAAACGTTCCTCAACGTCTTCCGACACCCACTCTCCAGTTAGCGCTGTCCATCCACTCATCTACTTCCTTACAGACCTCTCTCTTCCATCTCGTTTTTAATTCTTCACATCAAGCTCCTACTTGGACGACCTTATATAAAAATAATCGGTTTTCAAAACATTTCTCAACGTCTTCCGACACCCACTCTCCAGTTAGCGCTGTCCATCCACTCATCTACTTCCTTACAGACCTCTCTCTTCCATCTCGTTTTTAATTCTTCATATCAAGCTCCTACTTGGACGACCTTATATAAAAATAATCGGTTTTCAAAACGTTCCTCAACGTCTTTCGACACCCACTCTCCATTTAGCGCTGTCCATCCACTCATGTACTTCCTTCCAGACCTCTCTCTCTTCCATCTCGTTTTTAATTTCTCCTATCAAGCCCCTTCTTGGACGACCTTTTATATATATATGAGCTACATTTATTTAGACTAATATGTCAGTATACCACTTTTACTAATTATCATGTAAACAATTGTTGTTATTTCACTATATTTCAAAGTGTGTTATGAAAATAATTAATTTTAAACAAATACTTGCTTTGTAAGAAAACACACATAATATATTATAGTTGGTGTTTAAACAATTTAAAAAAAACGGCATTTCTGGTAACTCGTTTGAAATGTGGCAAGCGAGAAATCTTGCATCCATCCGTTACAAATATTGCGCAATCACGTCTAGCCGTTTTCGTTCCGGAAGTCGTTTGTTTGAGTCTAGCGACCTTGTCATGCATCAACGATGAGAAATATTTTTTCACCACTAACCTGTCTCCTGAAAGGTTATAATCTTTAACTTATCTGATCTGTGACTCGCCAAACACAAGCTGTGGTTACAATAACAGCTGAGCCAATCTGTTATTATTCTTGCGTTATGTTATATACAAAGTGTTTAAGTAACTACTTAATGGTACTTAATAGTTTACATAAACTTTTAATTATAGGTGTAAACAGTATTCTTCAAATCGTGAGCAAAAAATACGAATGTCTTAATCAAGTTGTTAAATATTTTCAAAACTATTTTGTCTTTATACTCTACACTTTTGAACAGACGTAGTTTTTTATTATTTCGTGGATTTTATTGACTGCGATGATTGGGAAATTTTAGAGTTTTTATTACACTAATTAGAACTTTGCCGAACACATAATATATTTGTGGAAAACGTATTCAGGTAAAACAGTTTCTATAAGACTAGGCCTCACACTAAACCTTCTTCAGTGCGTAGATTTGGTCCCCTTGGAAGCATGTTTGGCTAGGCGGCAGCAGTTTTAATAGACAGATTTAATGTGGTCAAAGCGTATCGAAGTTAGACGTCCTAGCTAAGCTATAGTTTATTGTACACACCACTGATGCTCTTCAACCTAATTCACTTGCTAGTGTTTTCTTTTGGTTAATAAATTACTGTTCGACTGTAAACCGTCACAAAAGGAAGAAAATTAAAAGACACAATAAAGAATCGGTTGTATTGTATACATATATGTAGTTTTCATTCAACAATTATATAGAGAAAGGACATATGTGTAGGAATGCATTGCGTGAGAATGTCAGGTAGGCTCTCTCACGTCTTCGAATCCATTCTTCTAATCTTCATTGTGAGAGAACATCTTCATTGTGATGCGAGTTAGAAAATACTAGCTACAGATAACATAGTTGAGGCCCAGCTGGGAGTAAATTTCACGTCAGCTGTATCAGAATAGTTGGACTACTACTTTCCTGTAACACAAGAATGTTGCCTTTGGATTATCTAAGAGGTTGAGGTGGTGGATCAAATAATAAAAAAATAAATGTTCAGAAAAAGAGACATAATAAATAAAAATTACTTAGGCTTGGCAAATGTGAAACATCTAAATTATTTTGTATAGAAAATGTGCACGACAGTGTGGTTTGTTCGGTGAGATAAATATTAAAAAAGTGCAAAGGATGGTTTATTAAAGGAGACGAATATTAGAAAATGTGCACGAAAGGATGGTTTGTATGGGAGAGGAATATCAGAAAATGTGTATGAAAGGATGGTTTGTGAGGGGATCATATTAGAAAATGTGTATGAAAGGATGGTTTGTATGGGAGATGAATATTAGAAAATGTGTATGAAAGGATGGTTTGTTAGGGGAGAATATTATAAAATGTGTATGAAAGGATGGTTTATTAGGGGAGAAGAATATTAGAACCTGTTTATGAAAGGATGGTTTGTTAGGGGAGAAGAATATTAGAAAATGTGTATGAAAGGGTGGTTTGTTAGGGGAGATGAATATTAGAAAATGTGTATGAAAGGGTGGTTTGTTAGGGGAGATAAATAGTAGAAAATATGTATGAAAGGATGGTTTGTTAGGGGAGATGAACATTAGAAAATGTGTGCGAATGGAGTGTTTGTTAAAAGAGAAGAATATTAGAAAATGTCCACGAAAGGATGGTTTGTATGGGAGATGAATATTAAAAAATGTGTATGAAAGGGTGGTTTGTTAGGGGAGAATATTAGAAAATGTGTATGAAAGGACGGTTTGTTTGGGGAGAAGAATATTAGAAAACCTGTATGAAAGGAAGGTTTGTTAAGGGAGAAAAATATTAGAAAATGTGTATGAAAGGGTGGTTTGTTAGGGGAGATGAATATTAAAAAATATGTATGAAAGGATGGTTTGTTAGGGGAGATGAAAATTAGAAAATATGTATGAAAGGGTGATTTGTTAAAGGAGATGAATATTAGTAAATATGTATGAAAGGATGGTATGTTAGGGGAGAAGAATATTAGAAAATGTGTATGAAAGGATGGTTTGTTAGGGAGATGAATGTTAGAAAATGTGAACGAAAGGAGGGTTTGTTAAGAAAGAAGAATATTAGTAAATGTGTATGAAAGGGTGGTTTGTTGGGGAGATGAAAATTGGAAAATGTATATGAAAGGGTGGTTTGTTAGGGGAGATGAATATTAGTAAATATGTATGAAAGGATGGTTTGTTAGGGGAAATGAATATTAGAAAATGTCTGTGAATGAATCGTTTGTTAGGGGAGAAGACAATTAGAAAATGTGTATGAAAGGGTGGTTTGTTAGGGGACATAAATATTAGACCATGTGTACGAAAGGATGGTTTTGATAGAGGAGAAGAGTATTAGAACATGTGTATGAAAGGGTGGTTTGTTAGGGGAGATGAATATTAGAAAATATGTATGAAAGGATAGTTTGTTAGGGGAGAATATTAGAAAATGTGTATGAAAGGATGGTTTGTTAGGGGAGAAGAATATTAGAAAATGTGTATGAAAGGGTGGTTTGTCAGGGGAGGGGAATATTAGAAAATGTGTATGAAAGAGTGGTTTGTTAGGGGAGATGAATAGTAGAAAATATGTATGAAAAGATGGTTTGTTAAGGGAGATGAAAATTAGAAAATGTGAGCGAAAGAAGGGTTTGTTAAGAAAGAAGAATATTAGAAAATGTGCACGAAAGGATGGTTTGTATGGGAGATGAATATTAGAAAATGTGTATGAAAGGATGGTTTGTTAGGGGAGAATATTAGAAAATGTGTATGAAAGGGTGGTTTGTTAGGGGAGAATATTAGAAAATGTGTATGAAAGGATGGTTTGTTAGGGGAGAAGAATATTAGAAAATGTGTATGAAAGGGTGGTTTGTTAGGGGAGATGAATAAAGAAAATGTGTATGAAAGGGTGTTTTGTTAAGGGAGATGAATATTAGTAAATATGTATGAAAGGATGGTTTTTTAGGGGAGAAGAATATTAGAAAATGTGTATTAAAGGATGGTTTGTTATCGAAATGAATAATAGAAAAAGTTAACGAAAGGAGGGTTTGTTAAGAAAGAAGAATATTAGAAAATGTTCACAAAAGGATGGTTTGTATGGGAAATGAATATTATTAAATGTGTATGAAAGAATCGTTTGTTAGGGGAGAAGAATATTAGAAAATGTATATGAAAGGGCGGTTTGTAAGGGGAGATGAATATTAGAAAATATGTGTGAAAGGATAGTTTGTGTGGGAGATGAATATTAGATAATGTGTTTGAAAGGATGGTTTGTTAGGGGAGAAGAGTATTAGAACATGTGTATGAAAGGGTAGTTTGTTAGGGGAGATGAATATTATTAAATATGTTTGAAAGGATGGTTTGTTAGGGGAGATGAATATTAGAAAATATGTATGAAAGGATGGCTTGTTAGGGGAAATGAAAATTAGAAAATGTGTATGAAAGGGTGGTTTGTTAGGGGAAATGAAAATTAGAAAATTTGTATGAAAGGGTGGTTTGTTAGGGGAGATGAATATTAGTAAATTTGTATGAAAGGATGGTTTGTTAGGGGAGAAGAATATTAGAAAATGTGTATGAAAGGGTGGTTTGTTATCGAGATGAATATTAGAAAATGTGAACGAAAGGAGGGTTTGTTAAGAAAGAAGAATATTAGAAAATGTGCACGAAAGGATGGTTTGTATGGGAAATGAATATTATTAAATGTGTATGAAAGAATCGTTTGTAAGGGGAGAAGAATATTAGAAAATGTGTATGAAAGGGTGGTTTGTTTGGGGACATAAATATTAGATCATGTGTACGAAAGGATGGTTTTGATAGGGGAGAAGAGTTTTAGAACATGTGTATGAAAGGGTGGTTTGTTAGGGGAGATGAATATTAGAAAATATTTATGAAATGATGGTTTGTATGGGAGATGAATATTAGAAAATGTGTATGAAAGGATGGTTTGTCAGGGGAGAATATTAGAAATTGTGTATCAAAGGATGGTTTGTTAGGGAGAAGAATATTAGAACCTGCGTATGAAAGGATGGTTTGTTAGGGGAAGAGAATATTAGAAAATGTGTATGAAAGGGTGGTTTGTTAGGGGGGGATGAATATTAGTAAATATGTATGAAAGGATGGTTTGTTATTGGAGAAGAATATTAGAAAATGTGTATGAAAGGAGGGTTTGTTAGGAAGATGAAAATTAGAAAATGCGAAGGAAAGGAGGGTTTGTTAAGAAAGAAGAATATTAGAAAATGTGTATGAAAGTATGGTTTGTATGGAAGAGGAATATTAGAAAATGTGTATGAAAGGATGGTTTGTTAGGGGAGAATATTAGAAAATGTGTATGAAAGGATGGTTTGTTAGAGGAGAAGAATATTAAAAAATGTGTATGAAAGGGTGGTTTGTTAGGGGAGATGAATATTAGAAAATATGTATGAGAGGATGGTTTGTTAGGGGAGATGAAAATTAGAAAATGTGTATGAAAAGATGGTTTGTTAGGGGAGATGAAAATTTGGAAATGTGTATGAAAGGATGGTTTGTTAGGGGAGATGAATATTAGAAAATGTTCACGACAACGTTAATTAAAGGTAAGTGTTTATTAAGGTTTAGGGAGGGTAGGGAGAGGGAGTAAGGTGGTGAGAGAGGAATAGACAGGTGGATTTTGGGGAGGAGAGAGGGAGACAGAAAGAGAGAGATAGACATATTCACAATAAAACTACATTACTTTCAACGCACGCTATTTATTAGAACTACCGTCAAAATCTCATACAACCAACTAATAAAGTATATTTAACCGACCCAGAGTTCAGTTGTGGTCCTAGTTGTTACAGAAATATTTAACATTAAAAAAAATGGTCCCATACACAAGTTAACACAGGCTGTTACGTGAATACACAAATGTAACCCAACTAACCTAACCTAGCCTATCCTTAACTAACCCAACTTAACCTGTGCGTAGAAATTAAACTTTAAAGAGTTGAATGATTAAAATAAGTTAAGAAATATGTAACTTAAAAATGTGTAAAAATATTGTAACAAATAGATAAGGTGAGGTTTCAACGAGTAAATATTATGTTTTAGGTTTTCGTTATAAAAAATAATTTCTGATAAATTTTGTTTATATTCCTACCAGACAAATAATTTCATTGATTTGCCTACACTTGACTCTTATATTTCTGTTGATTTAGGACCTGGAGCACAACTAAAATACCTGCATGAGTTCGTTTCCGAGATTTTGAAACCGGTTTTGCCTAAAGAAGTGTTGAATAATCAGGCAGACGGAGAATCATTTCGGCAGAGATCAATTACACGTGATTTATAATATCAGAAACCTTCACCAGACGTTACAGGATTCCCATAACTTTCCTCTTAAAGGATCGCAACAAATGTAAACCAGAAGAGAAAACAAAACATTCTTAATAACAAACTTAAAAACAAGAAATATAAACAAAAATATTTTTAAAGTAAATTCCTATCAGGTCAACAAAAAATATATCTATTTCACTTACTTTTTATTAAATAACTATAATTCATATAAATAAAGTAACATAATCTATGCGTTAAAAAAGCTGTTCTACCTTATAACCTATAACATAAAGTCAGCTGTTTTATGAAATCAATGTGATTTATTTTAATCCAAATGGGACGAATAACTATATTGCATAACTTGCTCCTTTTGTGAAACGTTTTTCTCCTGTATAAATTAAATTAAATTACTGAATTAATATCTGAAAAAATGTAATAACAATTGTCGTTCACTACGAGTTTATAAAAAATGTATTTGAACTTAAGTGGATGAACAAAAAGTATTTTATTAACGATTGAAAATTTGAACATCATGTAAATAGAGAGAGTATGAGCTAATAGTAAGAATTGAAAGATAGAACAAACCATTCTATTGAATTTTAAATCCTTAATTAATAATTATTGTTATTTTGAAAAATAAAAAAAAGTATTAAACATAGTTTAAAGAAATTAATAAAATAAGTAGTATTAAAACAATAAAGTCCCATTTATTAACCTTTATAGTTTATACGAGTATTATATCCCTTTACTTAGGAAGAGTTACAATCTATGTATTCAAGTTTCTCAACAAGGAGCATCTGAAGGCTGGGTATAACAAGAGAGCCTGAAGGCTTACGTCTTCATGGCGATTATAATCACGGCACAGTACTCTTACTTTCATACCCGTTCGTACTTGATCATAAAAATCCACTTTCTTCGGCGAAAACTAAGATTCATATAAATAGCATACAGCAATCTGTACTTGATGATACTCGTAAACTTTAAACGATCAATTAACATTTTCTAAATGCCACGAGCCTGACCTCGCGTGAACCTTCTGGCGCATGCGCAGATTTAAATCAATGTCTGTTGGGTAATTAACGCCTGGATAAATAAAACCAATCGTGATTGAAAGTCGCTTCAACAGAGAAAGATCATCTCACACGGGGCTTTGTGCTTTGTTCGCGCAGGATAATTCGTTGCATTGTTGCACTAGACAACTGTTTATCCTTGTCGGGGAAATGTCGACAGCTTGCAAGGCCAGCTTTCTTTTTTACTTACCAACATATGCAATTATAATTATAAATAACTACACTCGAAAAAGTTCGGAATTGCCTTTCATGTCTCGAAAAATTTATTAGAGACATCCCTTTTAATATAATCAAATGTTATTGTTTTTTGTTTTAATTTAAATATTCACAAAAGGGGGGAGGTATGCAATTTAGTTATTTCGTCCCATTTTGTTTAAAATAAGTGATAACATATGATTTCATAAGATAACTGATTTTATGTTATAGGTTAGACTATGTGTTAGATTTGATATTTTATGGGATAGGTTATGGTTATTTATTTATATCAATTGTAATTATTTATTAAAATATCACTAAAGTAAGATTTTTTTTAGATCTAAGAAGGAATTGACTTACATGTTTATATTATGTTTGAATAATGTATTTACTAAAACAGAGGTTTTAATATAATGTAGTTATTTGGAAACATTTATTAGATGCTGAAAATTTACTGAATTTTATTTAACGAATGTTACTGAAATTGAATTTAAAACGTTTTAAACGCTTATGAGGAAGTTTACATTTAAAAAAAATTGGGATAAAATATATTATTACATTAAATAAATTGTAGTAAGGCTTAGTAAAAAATAATTGTAATATTTAATTAATAATAAAAATTTTAAACTTTAAATTAATAATACACCGCAAATAAAATAAAATTACCCTATATTAAAACAGCTGTTCTACAACATAACCTTTACATAAAAACAGCTGTTGTTATCAATTAAAAATGTGTTTTCTTATAATCAATTATTTATATCGAAGACAAATTAGCTAAAATGATTTTACTTTAATCATTCTCTCTCTCTCTCTCTCTCTCTCTCTCTCTCTCTCTCTCTCTCTCTATATATATATATATATATATATATATATATATATATATATATATATATATATATATATATATATATATATATATAAACACTATATATACTATATACCACTCGTATTTTTATTATTATATAAATCAATCAAAGATCCA
>JBAIZL010000011.1:1317500-1330000 GCA_036971475.1 Prosapia bicincta | reverse complement strand
AAAAATTTATTTATTTTTAACTCGTACTCGAAGTGTATGGGCATCTGTAAGCTTATACATTATGAGTTGTTTTGGTCAATAAAAGTAAAAGACCTTAGAAAGATTGTAGTTAGCTTTTAAATTCCATAAACAAATAGTCATTCCAACAGTGTTGGAAAAAGAATAAAAATAGTTTAAAAAGATATTCTTTTAAAGTGCAGAGGTAAAGTAAGATTATAATTTATAAGGGTTTTATTGATATTTGTTTCGGAAAGGTTATTGGTAATGTATTTATTTCAAAAGAAAATGAACAGTAAATCTCAAATAATACATAACAAATATAATACAGTCTACAAATGTAATTTATTTGTCAATGATGTCTTTATATGTTTTGTTTTATACAGTTAATTTCAGTTTCTGAAGTTGAAAATATAAATTTATAAGGTAGTACTACCTAATATAGCCCTATAAAATGTAGAGTTTTAAATATTTATTTATAATATTCCATTCAAAAATTTATACTGCTAAATCATTCTGTTATGGAATTTATGAAACATTTTCTATTGCATTGAGATAATGCCTGAAAGAATGAACGTATGCAACTTTACAAGCCTGGCGATGCTGCAGACAGCAGCGCCTGATACAATAACAATTGTATTTTATTTACTTGTATGGGTATAAAGTATTATAATTGAGAAAAGTAAATTAAATTTAAATATTTTGTTAAGATATTGGGATAAATAGGTTACTACGGCTCCTAAAAATTTTTTTTAGTAGTTTTTTAATAAATCATTACAATTATTATAAATAAAGTAACATAACCTATGCATATGAACAGCTATTCTACCACGTAACCTATAAGATAAAATCAGCTGTTTTATGATATCATATCTGTAATCACTTATTTTTAGACAAATGAGATAGAGTAACCAAATTACATACACTGATCCTTTGTGAAACGTTTTCGACCAATATAGAACTTAAACTATCTAATTAATTATTATTTTAAAAACTTTAATAACATAAAGTTTAATGCAATACAAATTTTTTTTAAATGTATTTGAAGTTGAGTGGATGAATAAAAAGTAATTTATTAACGATTGAAAGTTTGAAAAAGATATATAGGAAGATTGTGAACTAATAAAAAAATTAACAATTTGTAAAGAATTCTAATGTTAATTCAATTTCAATAACTTTTACTTAACTCGTTTTTAAGTTGTATCTTCTTTAAGAATTCACCGAAAGTGTTCAACAAGATGGAGATCGATTACTTTCGTCCCAAAGATTTCTCAGTGCAAAAGAAGGCAGTTAATACGTTCCCGTTTCCTTTCCATTGTTGTTGGAGGTTATTTTTAAATAATTTATCAACCCATTATATTTACCTCCTTATGTTAAGGAATATAATATTTAATCACTTTAATTAGGTTTCACCGATCGTAATAGACTACAATATTCAAGAGAATATAAAGTCATATCTGAATAAATTAGACGATTGTGTATCGGAACAGCTGTTTTACGATAGAGCTGTCTACTCGCAGGTTATGATACTACTTTCGGCATTGCACATAATGTGTACGTTAAAATATTTGATTAAGGGTACTTACATTATTCCTAATAAATTAACGCTAGCCTAAATATATTTATCTCATATCCTAACATTTTAGTTATTCAAGCGATAATTATTAAGTTCATTAAGTTTCTTGGGAATATTTAATAATTTTTAAAAAACAATAAACTATATAAGTTAAATTTAAATTAACAGCCTATAATGTAAGAGGTTTTATGGTTTTTTCATTTTTCGTATTTTATTTTAGTCATTTTATTGTACTTATCGTTTTTTCTACAGAAAGCTATGATAAGTAATACATATTTGAAACAATATGAGCGCTTAAGAGTAACTCCAGCCCGTTTCTCACACCCCTACTCTCAGCTGCTGCATTACTTTGGAAACCCCTCCTTTTTTGACTGAGTGACTTTTAGCGTTTTATTTTAGCGTTTATAAATCTTGTGTTTTTATTTATAAGTCAAACGTTTTTTTTAACATAATGTCAATTGGAGTTATTATATAACTATATATATATATATATCTTGTTCAGATATTCAATCACTAATAATATAATAATATTCTTTCTCTACATTCACTCAAGTTCAAAAACATTTTTTTAATATTGTAGGGGATTACAATTGAAGTAATGCAGTTTTTCAAATGTTAATTCATTAATTAAATTTAATGAATTAATTTGAGTTTTTTATGGGGGAACATTTTTCACAAAAGGGGGAGGTATGCAGTTTAGTTATTTCGTTCCATTTGGCTTAAAATAAGTGATAACATATGATTTCATTAAACAGGTGATTTTATGTTATAGAGTAAGAGGTAGAACAGCTGTTCTAAAGCATAAGTTATCTTACTTTATTAATATTAATTGTGATTTTTTAATAAATAGTAACTAAAATAAAACTTTTATTTGTTGACCTAAGTAGACATTTACTTTAAAGATTTTGTATTACTTGTTTTTTTTTTTAAATTGTCCTTTAAATAACGAATAGTATATTTAAATGAAGCCAGGTTGAAATTGATTATATCTAGAGCGGTAGGAGTATTCCGAGAGTTGTAAGGAAGTCGTCATTGCGTTAAATAATGCCAAAGATGTTCCAGTGTAGAGTGAAAGTGCGCTGTAACGTTCAATGTTACACCATTTACTGCGACCTTGTGGAGAGAAAGCGCAACTACTCGTGTTGGTGGTTGTTACCTTGGTACATAAACATGCGTCAGATGTCCGAACTCGTACCGGGCTCTCCGCCAAGCTTCCACAGCCAACTATCCATAGCATGTGTCTGCATTTACTGAATTTCTAATTAGTTTGTGTAGTGTTAGCAAAATATTTGTCCTCTCTCTCTCTCTCTCTCTGTATCTGTGCCCGTCTGTATGCGAGGCTCTCTTTTTCACTCTCTTTCTGTATCTGTATCTCTGTCTCTATCACTGGTTATCTCTCTTTCTTTCCGTCTCTTTCTCTCCGTCTGTGTCCCCTTTTCATTTTCTCTTTCTCTCTAACCTTTTTTCGTCCCTCTCCCTCTCTTTCTTTCTCTCTCTTTATATATATATATATATATATATATATATATATATATATATATATATGTATATGTATGTACTTTCCGACTTATTTTATCTATCTATCTTTGAGTCTGTATCTGTGCCCTTCTGTCTGTCTGTCTGAACTCTCTATCTCTGTTTGTCTTTCTAACGCTGGCGCTCTCTCTTTTCTTTGTATCTGTGTTTCATTCTCTCTGCCTACCCTCTTTGTTTTTTTTCTCTTCCCTCTATCACATTCTCTTTAGTTCTTCAGTAATATAAATTTATTTATTATTTTTTTGGACTTTATTTTTGTAGACAGTTTTCTAGAGGTCAAAATATACATTCCAGCGTACATCTATGTGTTAGTTTATCTTCCATAAATATCGCCTAGTCATCGTTTGCTTTAGTACAATGCTGAGGGATGGTTGGCTGTGTCTTAAAAATAATGGGTTTAGTTGAATATTTATTCACGTCTCGTTATGATCGTAAATACTTGTAAAAAACAAGCAAGAAACTCAAATAGGCTAAAACCATACTTACGTTTAAATATTTAAAATGGAATTACAGCATAAAGTTTGAGGGTCATGTCTTATTAACGAGGGTTCAAGATGCTTTTCTGGATATCCTTCTAGCCATTTTTCCTTCTGCATTCTTTTGCTAGAAAATGTCGTTTCACTTTTATCTCCTCAAATTAGCTGAAAAGGCAATATTATACGGTCTTTTCAGGTTAGGTAATGTGCAAACCACCAATATCAGACCCCACTGTAGTGCTTAACCAATAGTAAATACATTTGGCATCAAAATTAAATGAAGCTTTTAGTGATCACTGGAGTACTAACCAAAACTAGTTTAGTCCTTCATCACTGCTAGGCTTACACTTACTGTAAAGGTTTTAATTTTAAGGTACAAGCTGAAATTTGTTACATGCTATACAATCATAACGTCTTTATGGTAGACACGAAGGAGGTCTGGAAATTTTTATTTTTATTAAAGGTTATTATTATTTTTAAATGGAAATACGATAGTTTAGCTAAATACCTATTTTGTGGGAAAATCTAAACTTGTAAATTCCTTCGATTTAGTTACAAATTCTAGTAATATTAACATATAATTTTTTTAATTAAAAAGACTTCAGAGTAAAGTTTTAAAAATCGAAAGTTATAAAGCGATATAGGTGTAGGAACTACAGTTTTCGAATAAATGTGAAATTCCAATATCAACCACCAGATAGCAGCACCTACACGAGAATACCACAGAAATTAGAGGCCAGAGCAATTTGGCTTTAGGACAAAACACTCGGCCACGCAGCTGATGAGATTGGTGTAGCATGCAACCAAGGGTTTTAACAATTACTGTTTGACTGGGGTAGACTTCTTGGACATTGAAAAAGATTTTGACCGGGTCTGGCACAACGGGCTCTTAGCGAAACTTCGTCACTATGGCTTTCTAGACGGGCTTATACACCTAGTTAGCTCATACCTGTCCAACCGTAAGTTTAGGCTTGATGCAGACTAAGCTCAACCTACACTACGGACTATACGGGCCGGAGTCCCTCAGTTCACAATTATTGGGCCCGTATTGTTCAACATTTACATCAACGATATACCGACAACACTCATCATACAAGTGGCCATATTTGCAGATGACACCGCGCTATCCGTTCATGGGAACCACATCTAATACACTCAAATTTACAGGAGCACCTTACAGCACTATCACGGCTGAGCTACTGGGGAGTTTGGTGAACGTGGCCAAGTGCCAGGCACTGCTTCTGTCCAAACGTAGGACACACAAACTCAACACACCACTAAAAATATTAGGCGAGGACATTCACTGGAGGGACCAGGTCAAATATCTGGGAGTCATACTTGACAGAGCCCTGACTTGGGACCCTCACATTACCAACACGTTAGTAAAAGCAACAATTAAGATTAACACAACTATATCCTATGCTTAACAGAACAAGCCCACTTTCGGTACGAGCGGCCACTACTATATGCGTATCTATGTTGCGCAGCATACTCATGTACGCTGCACACGTCTGGGGCCATGCAAGCAACTCACGCACACGCAGACTCCAGTTATTCCACAACAAGGTTTTGCGAATTATCACGAAGGCACCTAGATGTACAAGAATAACTCTGCTTCACACTGACTTGAAAGTGCCTTTCATCAAACAACACCTCCGACACTTAGCGACAAGGTTCTACAAACAGATTCATGCACATACAACATCCACACTCATTTCCTTACTGGGTAGATACTGCCCAACTCACGGCAAACACACAGACGGCCGCTGTCCTTACTGACCGCCGCTCTAACCATAATACAAACAATAAAAATATACATACTAATAGATTCTGCTTCACAGTAATGTTCCAGGTGACGCAGGGGCACATTTCCAGGCAAGCTTAGCTCCAACGGAAGTACTAATTTGATTGCATGCCTATTCAGTTTCGAGTAGGCTGCAGAAAAAGAGGTGCATGTCGTTCCTGCCATAGACTTACTTACAAGGTATTTGTAGGGTAATACCCCTCCTTATCCCTTAGCTTAAGGTGATCCAAGCCCCCAAGGGTACCTGCATGATCTGTCGCTGGATTTGTCCTGGTAAGGTTTTTTTCTTGCCAGGTTTTTTCATCCCGCTCTTTGCGCAACACTTACCGTACTGTTTCATTTCACTATCTCCTGATTCTCCATGGAAAGAGCTTATGAGCTCGGTACATGGGCAATCAATTCTAAGACCTAGAAGATGATGGCTCGCTAGAGGATGGCTGCTAGGAGGGCTGGTCTGGTTTTGGAGGCCCAGATCCGGGTTGAAAAAAAGTATTAAAAATTAGAAAACTTCTCTGTTATAAAAGAGTTAAATTACCATTTTACATATTTTTTGTTGTACTTTGTCCTTTTGTAATTGAAAGAGGGATTGTAATTAGTCGATAATGAGGAATTGTTTCCTGGGAAAAGATTATATTCACACTATTCAATAGTGTTCAGTAAAACAATCTGTTATTTTGCGTTTGTGATGTTGGGAACAAATAACAAATATGTGAGATATTTTATATCGTTAAAGAGAATCAGAGGTTTTTTTTACTTTAATATATTCGAAACGCCGACAAATAGAATATTATAAATGGGTATTATTATTTGTATGAATTCGTCAACAGACTTGCAATACTAACATAGTTTACTGCCCATAGGCTCGTGAAACCTAAACTTCTTACCTTCTTCTTGGAATCTTCGGCTGCGTACTGTTTTTCTTCTTAAATTTCCTTTCACAGAATCATGCAAAAGACTGACATTTTGGGCAATGTTCTGTCTTAATTTATTTTGTATTTAATGAGTTAAAAACGTATCTACCGAGCCTACTTAATATTTCCCACTAAATGTTATAGTCCATTTTAATATTTAATATGAGTGATTTTCAACTTTCTAAACTCTAAATTATTTTAAAACCGTAAATATTCTGACATTGACACCAAATATTCGTGAATTTGTTATGATATTTTTGTTTAATTATTATTAATTGTATTTCGAGGGTTTTGTTATATTTGTTTTTATTATAATAAATTAAGTAATGTAAACAGTTTTGTTTAAAGTCAATTCTGACTTAGCCCCACAAAAAAAATTTTGTTTTAGTTATTTTCTATTAAATATTTACAATTAATATAAATACAGGAACATAGCCCATGAGTTAAACCAGCTGTTCCACCAGATATCCTACTACATAAAATCAGCTGTTTTATGAAATTATTTGTTATCAATAATTTAAATCCAAATTTAGGAAATAACTATATTGCATACCTTCCCCCATTTGTGAAACGCATTTCTCAAATACAAACCTAAAATTAATTTATTAAATTTTATTAATGAGTTAATATTTGAAACATTTGTATTACCATTAAGGGTTATTCACTACAAGTTTTTTTAAAAATGTATTTGAACTTGAGTGGATGAATAAAAGTATTTTATTAACGTTGAACAAGATGTAAGAGTATATAAGGAGAGTGTGAGCTAATAATAGGTATTAAAAATGGATTTCAACAACTCCTTGAACGTATAATTTGAGTGCAAACTTGATATGATAAAAAAAAGTTATGGCTTTGTAAGTTTTATTTAAAAATTTTACTTAAAGTAATAGTTCGGTCAGTTATTAATTTGTCAAGTCATACGGCAAATGTTCTGTCAGTCGCTATAGACAAACTAATGGCAAATTAAGTTTTTTTGGTCCATTTTGGAGAACATTTGTCAGTTTAAACTATTTCAACAATAAGTACAATTGAAATATTATTCACTCAGTCACCGAAGTTCTTAACCAGAGTTGACCACAGATTTTTCAAAAAATCTAGATGGAACATCTTAAATTAGATCATTTACAAATAATGAATTATTCAAAGGATAGAAAATTAGTTTGTAAATATTCCTTTGTGCAATTTATAATGGAAAATTGCTTTTTATACATTTTAGTTTATTCTTTACACACTTATTTATTAAATACATATTTTATAAACAAAGTACTATCATTTCAACTTATATGCCTCGGAGATGAAGGAAATCCTCTGATTACATATATCGATACTTTAAGGCGGTCTCTGTCGATATATTATCGAGAACGGTTGCTAAGTGAAACTACAACAAATTATCAACATGAAGCGAGAGTTGAGCATGAATCCTCGTGCTGTGATCTCTTTCCCTCGACAAAACTTTCAATCACGAATTTATATTACTTATCTATCTAGGAAACGGATGCCATGCTAGGTTACGCACACGCACATAAAGACACACACGCGCACACACTTGTACACAGATATCTTCGTCAAGGTAAATCTTACTAAGTAAGTCTTACTTACGTGTCTGTGGTCTTGTACGTTACTCAATTGCAAAGTGACACATTGATATAGAAGAAAGAAATATGGTAAAAAGGAGGAAGGTGACAAGGCGTACCTGTCCACGATCTTGTCAAAGAACGCAGTTGTTTAGTGAGTAAAATCTTCTGTCCAGTAAATTGAGGCTGTTGCCCCTCCCCCCCAAGTCAAGACTCAAACTCGTGACCCCATCCAGGTGACTTACGTTAGAGGGCTTGGTGCCTGAACCCTTGGTAGCAGTCTACAAGAGTCTTCTGCTCTCACTGCAAGGCCCCTGGACGAGACGAACTCCAGACACAGCTTCGACAGTTTTTGTAAAACTACTCGGGGTCAATAGAACTTTATGTGGTTTTGGGCAGTATATGTTTATATTTATTACATCCTTTTAGCTATTTCTTTTTAAAATATACATCTTCCTTATTGAAATTTCTTCTCTCCCATCGCCATTTCTATTTATTTTTTCTTTTACAATCTATGATGACTCCTCTTTCTTCTTCTACGTGTTTTCCAATCCAGGCTCTCAAAGGTATTCGTTTCTCCGTCATTCTTCGCATGAGCCCATTTCAAAGTATTTTCGTCTTTATATCTCTCCGTTTAGTGTATCTTTTACATGAATTTATCTCTTTATGTTTTTATTACGTACTTCTCTCTTAATATTATTCTGTAGCTTCATCGCCAAAACATCATTCCGATCGCATTTATTTGTTTTTTACATTCTTTTATTTATTACCCATGACTGTGAATCACACAGTGAGCAACTTTCTATTATTGTTTTAAAAATGTTTAATGTTAGTATTGTTCGTAACGCCATCGTTACAAATGACTGAATTTATTTGTTGCGTTATTCCCCCCCCCCCTTTTTAAGATAACCATTTGCCAAGTAATGACCTTGACAGAAAATTCAATGCATTTTAATTTCTCATTACCAATTCAATTTTCGGGTCAATCGGCACACAAACTGAAACAGGCATGTTTATTTAGAGTTGTGAATTATTTTTTCGGGTATAATAAAACAAAACTTATATTTAAAATAGTGTTAATTAAAAATAGGAAACAACCCTGTATTTTACCTCTGTTTATAAATTTTCTACGTTTTGAGACAGGTGCTTTGAGATAATAAATCCGTACAGTTGGTTGAAGTTTTTGCTTTTATACAAGCCTAAAATATTAAACAAAAATGTCTAATCACTCTAATTAATGTACTTATAAAATATTGTAAAATTGAGTCTATATAATCTGCAAAGAGTCTATATATTCTGCCTTGTCGACTAGAGTCACAGTGGCTGTTGTGTTAGATCTCCATGGTGACGTTAAAACTGCATTGTTACCTTTCCCTTTTTATCCGTGGCTTTTTCATATGACATTCCATAGTCAGATCTACTTGTGTCGTTTGTGGATGTTTTAAAACTTTAAAATTGTCGGCGTTTCTACCACTTGTTCAGCCCCAAATACATCTACCCTCATGTAGACCTCTTCACTTGAAATTCCACATGTTCCTGTTCAGTGTGAGCTGTGCGGAGATGGTGTTCTGATAGTTACACAGGGGGGAGCATGAGGTGTCCTTCGTTGTTGTGTTTAGGTGTGAATATAGATAGTGGTGGCAAGCCGCGAGCCGGGTCCGACAAAGAAAATATGTTTGTTGATGGACAAGCAGACATAGGTCTGCTGAAGACAATGTATGGAACAATGATAGGAAGGGTGAAAATGATTGGATCCAACATAACCTAGTTTTATATTTGTAAATGTAACAATTTTAACTTTGTAGCAATACACGTAATGCAATATCTAAGAGCTTTACATGAAAATATCTTTAAAAATTGACAAAAATAATCGTATTGATATTCTAAGTAAATAAACAATGTAGAAACTTAAGAGTCCTATATAGGGTATTATGATGCAGGGGAGAAATATACACTATTTTGTGTTGTACAATGTATGTTACTATACGAACCCATTTATTGGCAAATCTTAGGTTTTACGACACATGAGTTGGTAAATGTAAGGATTTTATAAGAGATGACGTTTGTGGCTTTAACTATTAGTGGTTAGAAGACGGTAGGTTTTACAAATGACGTTATGGTTTTGTAAATAAAACGTTGAGTATTTGCAAATATTGTTTTTTCTCCTAGCAACGAGCAATTCCATTAAAGTTAGCTTAAGGGTCAGTCACCGTGTTTTAGAGATCGTCTATTCAGTGACATTAGTGACAGTACCAGTTTTAGATCAGTGACTTTTACCGGTGACTTTAGTGCCGGTGATTAGGGATACTGAGACTGCTCTGTATGTGCCAATAACAGGCAGCCATACCACACTGGTGGAACGATTCCCCAATTAGTTTTTTTTCTTTTTTGGAAGGCTCATTTTATTTTAAATAAACCCCTACGAAATTAAAAACAAACTACCGAGTGCGAAATAGCATCTACTGTACACAACACTGTCACTATCTTGAAACCTGACAGAAATCGATGAGTAGAACCAGTGACAGCGACAAATCAACCACTGACAGTCGTTTCATCTAGTGACTGCTATATGTTGCCCAATCACAACAGAGGCAACTTCCGATCGATCGATTGTCATTGGAACTGGCATTTTCCATATTTTGTCACTGGTATCACCAAAGACAAGTCATATCAGTGACAAGTCACCGTTGCAGAAAATATGGCCCATCCCCACCGTGTTTAACATTTACCTCGTCTATAAGGTAAGCCCTAATATTATAAAACTGTAAATAAACCATAAGATTTCGAGCTATTGTCATTAAGGGTAGGTAAATGTTAGGTTTTAATAGAAATTCTTAAGGTTTGCCAGTATTCGGGACTTCATAGCAGCATATAAGCTACATTTTAATTAATGATTATGTAATATTTAATTTTTGCCAAACGTAGTATACAGATATGTACTGGTCGTTTGGTTACTGCTTTAAATATTCATATTATATAATTTAATCATGATATATACTTTATTAAAGTGTTATACTTTATTCTATTTTTGTTTAAAAAAATAAACATACAATTCATACAGGGTGGCAGTATCGTGACATTTTGCGTTTTTAAAATTAATAAAAATAGTTTTAAATCACAAATTAAACAAAAGTTTAAATTAACATTGTGAGCACAAAAAAAAAAAAAAAAAAAAAAAAAAAAAAATATATATATATATATATATATATATATATATATATATATATATGTATACGATTTTACAAACACAAAATTTGTAATATTTATATCGCTTCTATAATTTATTTATCTGTTAAGTGGACTCATACTGGTTAATCATTCTTTGGGTAAAAACCAATTTCCATTTTTGGGAAATAAATATTTCTATACATTTTATATAAACCTATGTGGATCATTGTATTTCTTAAATAATTTTCTATTAGAAATAGGTTTATTGGCTCGTGTTTTGCAAACTAAGAAATACAGCTGTCTTTCGTTTACCCATCGTTAGGTTTTGCTTATTTTAGTAATAATTGGGATTTTAGAAATACAAAAAAATATATATATGTATAAAAACTTATAATATAAACAGAACTGTACAAAAATATATTACAATAACATCAACAACTTCACAGCACGTCAGTACCACCCATGTTCTTCTTTGTGGGTTTGCACCCAAACCTTCTCCCATACTGGCTTCCAAACCTTCTTCCACGCTGGAACCTTAACCTCTTTCCACGCTGGCGTTTGGACCTTCTTCCATTCGTCTTTCCAAATAAGTTTCTTTTCAGTCACCCATTCTTGTTTTTTCTCCGTCCTCCAAACTTTAACTGATTCTTCTTTCCAGACAAGCTTCTTTTGCGTTACCCAGATCTGTTTCTTCTCCGTTTTCCATATTTGTTTCCACTCTTCTTTCCATACCAGCTTCTTTTCAGGAATCCAAACTTGCTTCTTTTCCGTTCTCCAGACCTTTTTCCATTCAGGTTTCCAGACCAGCTTTTTCTTCCATACTTCGTGAGAACCGTACTCCCATTCTTCAGAGCTGTGTCCGTAGGATTTATCCCCAGGTACCCATTCTTTCACCCATTCAGGTACCCAGACCTTCTTCCACTCAGGTACTTGTATTTCCTTCCAGGCAGAAACCTTTATTTCTTTCCAAACAGGTATTTTAATTTTTTTCCATTCTGGAACCTGAGCTTCTTTCCACTCTGGAACTTGGATCTCCTTCCACACAGGAACTTGTATTTTCTTCCACTCAGGTACTTTTACCTCTTTCCAAATTGGAACCTGTATTTCTTTCCATTCCGGCTTTTGTACTTTTTTCCACTCTGTTTTCCATATTTGCTTCGACTCTGTTTTCCATATTTGTACCCATTCTTCTTTCCAAGTTAGTTTCTTTTTCCACACTCCTTCCGGTTTGTGGTCGTTATGGGGGAAGTAGGAGTCTTCGCCTGGGTAAGGTTCTCCCCAGTCGTCTCCCTCACGAGACTCTAGGTGCACTTCGACACTGTAACAGATACGTTTGAACCTGTAAGTTTATCAATAAACAAGAGTTCGTGTGCTGGTTGGTTACAAGTGAGAGGAATGTGTTACAATATGGTGACGTCATTGGAACAGAATAATATCAACGCCTCCAAATGTTTAGTT
>JBAIZL010000011.1:1307500-1312500 GCA_036971475.1 Prosapia bicincta | reverse complement strand
TATTAGTTATAGCTGTCATGCCTCATTGCTTATATAAATTCACATATTTGCAACCCTTTACTCACATATACAGGCAATACTGACGTCATCAAGTTTCCTCCCTTCATCTTGACCTTTTTAATTTTATTAGTTATAGCTGTCATGCCTCATTGCTTATATAAATTCACATATTTGCAACCCTTTACTCACATATACAGGCAATACTGACGTCATCAAGTTTCCTCCCTTCATCTTGACCTTTTTAATTTTATTAGTTGTAGCTGTCATGCCTCGTTGCTTATATAAATTCACATATTTGCAACCCTCTACTCACATATACAGGCAATACTGACGTCATCGAGTTTCCTCCCTTCATCTTGACCTTTTTAATTTTATTAGTTGTAGCTGTCATGCCTTATTGCTTATATGAATTCACATATTTGCAACCCTTAACTCACATATACAGGTGGGGCAGAATTGACTCCCTGATTTGACGGGTGTAATATAATTTAAAAAGGTTTTTATTTCTGAAAATTACATACAATGCCATTTTATTTTCATTGGGTTTTGAAAATTGTATCATCCAGGTGACAACCTTGGCGAGCGATACCCATATTGTGTCATTCGAAAATGCTTCCATAAACTCCTTTCAGCATATCTTGCGTTATTCCAGCGATAACATCTGTAATTGCCTCCTTAAGAGCCTCAGAAGTCCTAGGTCGTACTTTATACACCCCAGCCCCCTCGCTCCCCTGATTTGAGCCTGTGAGATTTTTACTTTGGCGATATTTAGCTGAGGTTTGTAAAGTTCGACATAGGACTTTGGAGGTTCTTAAGAAAGCCATTACAGATGTCATCGCCGGATAACGCAAGTTATGCTGAAAGGAGTTTGTGGAAATATTTTCGAAGGACACAATATGGGCATCGCTCGCCAAGGTTTTCACCTGGATGATACAATTTTCAAAACCCAATGAAAATAAAATGGCATTTTATGTAGTTTTCAGAAATAAAAACACTTTTTAAATTTTATTGTTTAGTTTTTTCCAAATACACCCGTCAAATCAGGGAGTCCATTCTGACCCATCCTGTATTTACGAGATATTTGCAAGCATTAATTACACTACGAAAGAGAAGCTAACCTATTTCATAGTTTATTACTCTACGAGTTTGTTAGTTTATTCCGAGCTGTTGTGAATCTTATAAACTGGCAAACGTATAAATTCTACAATAAACAAAAACAGTTTGTTACCAAACATTACCAATAATCTATCAGAGATTCACCAAGACACGCCAAATATAATTCAGGAAGGTTTTCCATTTATCAGGAGGGAAACGTAGTTCCTGTGTCTTCAGGTATTAACCATTGGTAAATAATAAGAGTACATGAACAGTAGAAAGTTCCGTTTAGAAAGTATCAACAGACGAATCACATTTGTTAGAAAGGTAATTAATATTAATAAGAAGAATATTAATTGTACGCGATCAGATTCGTAAGATTTAATAAGAAGCCAATTGTTAAAAATTCAACGCATGAAAAAGAAATCCACTTGCGGCTAATTGACAAGTATTATGCATGCAATGCATTAACGCTTCAATTATTGTGATGGCCGTAAAGAAATTTGAAAATCATTTAAATTTCAAATCTTCGTCCCACCAGAGGCAGCCCAGTCCGTTATTTATGATGTTTTTTACAGTATTAATTTACATTTTATATTCAGCAAATGTTTAAGATATCCGATACGGCGGAAGGAAAGAGTTATAGGCTTTAAACAAAACATACTGTCTTTGCTTAGAAAGTGTTTCCATAAATGTATTTATAATTATAAAGTGAATGAATAGTTCTAGTAATTAAAATAAAAACTACAGAAAAATGTGTGGGGCGTATTAAAAACTTCAACGGAAAAATAACATTCTACGTGGTTTCGCTAGGATAAAAAAATTTAAACGTTGATTTTGAAAGTTAAATTGTTTTATTATTTTTTATTATTTTATTAAACGTACTTTAGTTTCGGCTTTGTATTCAAATTTTAGAAATCAGATTCAAAGATTCGCTTATTGGTTTGATTAAAATGGAGTAATGAATCTATTTATACTATTAGAAGATATACTCTTATCTTAGTAAAAATGATCAATTTTATGCATAAATATAAGTTTATTGAATAGGTGAAAAGAGATTTCATTACTATAAGACCACAATGATTGAATGAGTCGTCTAGTTTCAAAATCAACCTCATCACATTTTTGGAATTTTTAATTTTCAACTGATTTGTTAAGTACAAAGTGATCTATATAAAAGAAAAATGCCAAGATTCGAAACGCACTACATCTAATGTAGTCCACTGTGCATTGGCCGACTGATTTGTTGTTGTTGCAAGTGCTGCTTTTAGTGAGGTTAGTACCAACTAATGTTTGTAATGATTGAGAAAGTTGTACTTTGTGATGGTTGTTGGTTTATAAACAAGGAAGTACATCATATCGAACATCCAGAATTAGAATTTTTAACATTAAAAAACTTGTAAATGCAATTTGTTTTACATTTAGTTTTAAAACAAACTACATCCAAAATGGTTAATTTCAAAACAGACTACATCACTGAAAAAAAATCTTAAAGTAGTAGCAAAATGAACTACACCCAACACGTTTAAATTTAAACCGACTACATCCAGATTTATATTGTTAATAATTCAAAATATTTAAACAATTTGAAATTGTTATTTTAATACATTATTTATATACCCCACCCAGAGGTGAAACAAAATTGTTCTCGCTCTGGGAGTCCCGGAAGAAGTTATAGAGGTAACAGTTTAGCAAAAGTTTCAACAAAAATCGCCAAAAATATGAATTTATATATTTTTATTCAATTTTTACATCTTTATTTAAAGAATGTATTTAATAAATATTAATATTTATTGAAGTTAGTAATACAATAATGTGGATAACAAAAAACATTATTGAATGTTTACTGAATACAAAATGTTTTAACAAGTTCAAATCAAATCAGTTCTTTAAAAAGACGGACCTAAAAATATTTTCTTTTCAAAAATTGGATTAAACATACACAACTTATTATTACCAATATATTGAAACTAAATAATAATAATCGACATGTAAAACGGCTGCTCTACAACGTAACCTATAACAACACTATGTGTACAACGGCTGTTCTACAACATAACCTATAACACAAAGTTACATGAATTTATATGTTATTATTTAATTAACTTTGAGGTGGCTCATAGAGTAATCTGACAGAAATATATGCTGTAACGTATGCGTTTCAGAAATAACTTGACCCGAAAGCAATGATTAATTCTCATGTTTTATTCACTGCCCGTAAAGAAGTTTTTATTTCAAAAACATGAAAAACAAAAATAAAATCTAAAGTTAAGTAGTATTTTTGTATTGTCCGAAAGTTTAGCTCTCAGTGAGTGGTGTTTCATACCAGACGACTCGAATATGTTATTGGTTAGTAAAACGGAGTTGAATAAATAACAAACATGAAGTTGACACATGTTACAGTAAAATAATCGAAGAGCTCTATTAAGTAACAACGGTACTTGTTTAGAAGGTAAGAATATAGGAAACAATTTTTTTTATATTTACTTTGAAGAGTAAGTTGTATAGTTTTGTTGAAATATGAATATATATTTACATCCTTGAAGCTCTACCGTTTTTGATATTTGAGAAATAATCTAGGTAACGGAAAATTTCACTATAGATGAATCTTGTAGTGTGTAAAATAAATCAAAGTTTTTGAAAATGAAATATTTTTATCTTTTGCAGTACTTACCTCATTTTAAGTTTACAAGAAAACAGAAGAGTAATACAAACAAAATGTTTTTAAAGTAAAAGATTTTTAGATTTTTTAAGTTACTTTTTATTAAATAACTACAATTAATACAAACAAAGTAGCATAACCTAAGCGTTAAAACCGCTGTTCTACCTCATAACCTATAACACAAAATCAACTGTTTCATAAAGTCATATGTTATTACTTGTTTTAAGCTAAATGGGCTAAATGGGAAAATGACTATTTTCCTTTCCTTGCCACTTTTGCGAAAAGGTTTTATACTATATAAAACTAAAATGTTAATTCATTATGAAATTTAATTAATTTATTAGTATTTGAAAAACTGTATTAACATCAACTATCATCCAAAAAAAGTTAAAATAAAATTTATTTAAACTTGAGTGGATGCATAAAACGTATTCTATTAACGACTAAAAAATTTGAACAAGATGTATAAGGAGAGTGTGAACTAATAGAAGGAATTGAATAAATAATCGAGTTAATATCAAATTGTAGTTTTCATTTACTAAAAATACCACATTTTTAAAATTAAGAGTAAAACTCGGTTTATTAAATAAATTTTAAACAAATTTTGCAAATACTCTCTTTTGTTTAATAGAGTAAGAATTGAAATTTAAGAGTAAAGGTTCAAACATTAGCTTATATAATTAATGGGAGTGTAACAGATGGTCAGGTATATACAGTGGACTTTTGTGATGATTTATCTTACACCTTTAAGTATTATTGATGAACTCTGTGACAGCTAAGGCTACGCATTTATCGTTAATCTGTCCAGTGCTCTGTTATTTGGACTCTGTGACAGCTAAGTATTGATGGCTAATCTGTTGTGCTCTGAGTGCTCTGTTGAGACGCAGTAGATGCGGAAAAGTAATATTTGTATTGATTAATAACGAAATGAAACATGGTTATCATAACCACAAACTTTGTTCTCGGTTTTACCCTTCGTTAAAGCAATATGTTCGTGAGGTATTTGGCAGATGAATAATTTCTTTATATTTCATGGTAGAAGTTCACATTTTTGTCACCATATTCAATTTTCATCATTCTAACATGTTACTTAAAAGTAGATTCTAAACGAGAATAAAGTGACTGTATGTATCTCAACCACAATTAGTGTTTCAAGCTTGAAATATGCAAACAAATAAGATGCTTAAACGTACATCAAACTGGATCAAGTGAATCCTTCTTTAAAAAACAGAACACTTTACTA
>JBAIZL010000011.1:1280000-1305000 GCA_036971475.1 Prosapia bicincta | reverse complement strand
TAAAAACCGACGCATGTATGTGTATGTAATGTGTATGCTCAATTCTATGTCAATGTCTGATTCTATGTACAGTTATTCCTATCTCACTAATTGATATTAAAAGCAGGATCGCCGATAACATTTTTGCGAAATTTGAATCAACGAAAACTGTGCTACAGAACCAGACTAATCACAAAAACAAAAACTGACACCCAACTTGATCCAGGTAGAAATCAGAGGTAGCAAGTTCAAAGGAGAGGTGGTCTTAATTCTATGAATATCGATTATTTCTTCAGATCTACCTATTGATTTCAAACTACTACAATTTCCTTCGCGTCTTGCATTTTCAATAGCCATAAACAAGCACAAGGACAATCATTGACCATTGAAAAATTAAATTTGGAACATTCGAGCTTTTACCACGGAATATTATATGATGGGTGCTCACGTCTTGGGAAATCTCAATTTTATATGTTTATACGCCTAATGAAATGGTGAAAAACATTGTCTATCCTCTACCATTGCAATGAATGAAATATAATTATTTAGATGTTTGATTTGCTTTTCTTCTTACAAAAATTATGATTTCGGGAGGAGCAAAGTTCTCCGGGAAACGCTATTAGCAATATAAAATTGTAAGTACAATTTAGTTACATGCCTGTATGTACAGTTCCTTAATACAGTACTGTATATTCACATGTACATATATTTATCAGGTTTGGTAATATATATATATATATATATATATATATATATATATATATATATATATATATATATATATATATATATATATAATGGTGGTGTACTTGTTTCGTTAAACACATTACTTTGATGAATTATCTATCCACCTTCGAAAGTGTAAAAGATCCGCATGCATACTCGCGATTATAACAGTACCTTACGGCGATATAGAAAAATAATTTTCCCGCTTTTCCGTTCCGTCACACTGTATATATTGTAGGTTAGGTATTCTAAGTAAAATTACTAGCTAAATTACCTAATTAGACAAAATCCAGATGAATATGTGTAAACTGAACGATACAGAGACTCGAACCCAACTGGCTGAGTCGGGAAAGAACAAGGAGCCGACTGCTACCATCAGGTAACTGGCCCGAACGGCAAGGCTCCTTGCGGAATAAAGAGGCTTACGTTATTTTCTTATTACGTCCGGATATCGGAGGTTCCGGATATCGGAGGTTTCACTGCACATTTTAAGTAAAAGATGAGGGCAAATATAAGCTCAAGTAAAATATGAGTGCATTAATGTTTCCGACCTTAGGGCAAGATATTGTCCGCAAAAAAGACTAATGCTGCTCGTCCAATAAGGCCAATTTAAAACCCAATAGGTCTATTTTCTGTATCAGGGCAATCTTAGTATACAATTTTATTTTAGTTTTAACAAAATAAAGATTATTCAAATTTAAATTGCAATGAAAACTTTATATTATGTTAACAAAGGAAGACGTTTGAATATTTTAGAAAATTTGGAAATTTATAAAGCAAAGGTGAAGAAAGAAAATATAATAAATAACGAACAAATAAATACACAGTCAGATATTTTTGTTTTAAAGTTTAAAATATTAATTAGGTAAAGCGAATAGTCAAGAGTAGTTGTGTATAGTCATATATAAAGGTAATTTTAATTGTGAAATGTTTTAAAACTTCAAGTTATTTTAAAACCTTTTTTTATTTTTGAAAATGTAGTAAGCAAACTATTTGAACGTTTGTTAAGTTTGTATGGAATAATATCACTTATTTGTATAAAATAATAAAAATATATAAAATAGCTTATTATTATTCAAGATTTCTTCACAACACACAGTGTTTGAACTTATTTTTTTATCAAAATTGGTAATAGCAATATATCAGAAGGGGGGCTTGGAGGCAAGTCTGTGTCTTGTAGTCATATCTCTAACTAAGCAAAATAAACAAAAAATCAATATAAGTTATAGACAGCACAAGATATATTCCTCTACGTGACTCAACGTATGGTAGTAGATGAATATGCTTCGCTTAGCTGCTAAACTGGAAGTTATGCGAGATGACGTATGCAAAAGATAAGAAAGATGTTTCTTGGAACCCCTACCAAATGTGATAACTTGTGGCAGATATTTCTGCAATAGATATTTCTCAGTCGACATAACACACATAAAAAGTGTGTCGTGTCCCGAATGACAACAATGTGCCTGATCTAATGAGGCTGACGGCAAATGGTTGTCAAGTACTTTTTTTATAAAAAACTTAACATTTGGGAGAAATCATAATAATACGTTTGAAAGAGTGCTAAACTAAGCTATTTATAAATTAAAAAATGTGAGCCCAATGAAACGATCGGCTTCCACTTCCACTGCCAACGTGACAAAGCATTGAAAATTAGATAGATTGGACCACATCACGTGATGGAAGACCTACGGAATATATATATATATATATATATATATATATAGAGAGAGAGAGAGAGAGAGAGAGAGAGAAACAGACAGAAAAACTATTCACAAATTCACAAAACTATTCACACACGCATGTCCTCACACGCCCAATCGTACCCACGAACACACAGGAATACACACACACACACACACACACATATATATATATATATATATATATATATATATATATATATATATATATATACGCAAACAGAATAATTAATAAAAGAATCTTTGTAGGCCTATATTTTATACAACTAGTGCTGGATAACATTGTGACATTAATTAGGCACACGACGTCATTGTGTTTTTATTTAGGAGCAAGTGGGAAGGTTGGCAGGACTGTAGGAGTGACTATTGTTAAGGCACGAGCCTGGTTAAGTGGCCTACGTGACTGTTGGCGAGCGCCCTCTGCAGCACGTGGTAATTATAAATCCACAGACAAAATTGGTGAGCAACATTCCATGTTTATAGCCATGTTTAAACTGTAGTTAGCAAAAATAAAAAGTTTCAAACCATTTGGTTTGTTTACAACATTTTAGTTTCAAACCTTTTGGTTTGAAATTGAAAAGTTGTAAACAAGCAAGTATGTATGCGCTCTGAAGTATTTGTAACGTTTTATTTAGGCTAGTGTATTCAGGATGTGGAGAGGGGAGGACGTAGTTGCAGTTAGAAGCGCTGTTATATTTTGGTTGACACTAGAGCCACAAGAAGACACTGGGTAAGGCCGTCGCTATGAGCAAGAACCAGAAATAGTGGCAGAGCACTTTTAGCAGATCTGGACTGAGATAATATTGATCCACGGTCAGGAGATTGGAGGACAGATGGCAGTTTTAAAAACTTTCTGAGGATAACATGCAGCGATTTTGAACACTTAATACTTCAGACGACTTGACGTCCGCTATACATACTATCAGCTGACGACTTGACATCAGCTGTAACGCTGTGGGCAGGGATGAGGAGAGAAAACTTGCAACTTTTGGTCCACATTTGAGTTTCAAACAAAGATCAAAGGAAGTATCAATGTCTTACCGATAACTAGTAAAAACACAAAATTCCATTTGCAGTTCGAAGATTTTGTTTGAAGCCTGGCAGAACTTGCAACAAATTTACAAAGCCAATTTTGAAAAATATCAAAGTTTTTTCAAAAGTTCCAAACTCCCGTATAAACGCGTAAGAAGCAAATGATCGGAAGAAAGGACGAATATAAGCAAGGTTTAGCTGATACAACCGCTTACCATCGCACAAAGCACATGCTTTGAACTATCCTGAAGCCCGGATAACCTCACTATTGTGCTAACTGCGTTACGTGTCAGCATGGGTCATCGTATAAGCCTGTTGGCTGAACGTTACCTCAATCACCACGTGATGTAATAAAGTACGTAACGATCACGTGGGCGAGTGATTTTATAAATAAATTATAAAAATTGCTGACAATGAGAAAAGAACGGAACTAGGTCGATGAATGGAGTCGTGACAGGTGGCAATTTTGAGCGAGCGATTGTTGAATAAGAAAAAGTGTGATTTTGAATCAAATGAACTGGTTCTCTATGTGAGTGAGCGGTACATGGCCAGTGTGTTTGCTTAATGGGTCAGTAATTGACTCACAATAGAAGTGAAGGAACGGAAATGTGTATTATGAAGGACCGAGTATTACTAAGTCATCTCATGGTTGCAAGTTCAGTCATTGCAGTAAAATATAAAACAAGGCGTATGTATTAGTAGAACAAGGTGTTGGATATAATGGAAAATTAATATACTCTCGATAGAAATGATCTACCATAGTGAATTATGAAGCTTGAGTATATATTCATATAGTTATTAAAGTGTTTTAAAACCTAATTTAAAATTAATATTAAAGATAGAAAAGTTGGAAATTTTAAGAAGTTAGCATTTAAACTATGTTATTCCTATTTCGATATTTTATTTCCTTAAAATAAATTTAAGTTTTTACTTGAAGTTAAAAGTTTATAGCCTAATTTTGCATATAATTTGAGCTCGGAACTTTATTGTAGTTGTGTATCTCTCGATGAATTAACATTGTTAAAGAAATAATGTTTTTCCATTAGCGTAAGCAAAAGTACGGTATACTTACTCCTTCTTCTCCCTTTTGTTTTGTTCTTCAGGCTTCTCTGTCGGCGCAGTGATGACGGCGCAGAATAAGGAGGACCATATGACCTGAAACAATTCCTTGCTATTGTAACTCTTGTTAACACTTTTATACGTTGAAATTACTTATATATGTAGGGTGTTAAATGTGAAAATGTTTAAAATATTTAAGAAACAAGGATTTTCCCAAAGTGCTCATAAAGGTTTGAATAAACAACGATTTGAATTAAAAAATATTTCTATTCAACCTATAGCTTACATTTTTTAAAATATTTTCATATTACATACGTTTTTATTAAATTAGTTTATATATTCAAACAATTATGTGGACGTTGGCGATATGAAATTAAATTTTATATAGTGTTGAATCAATCGACAAAAGAGTTCAATGAAATGGTTTTTATTAAATTTTCGAAAGAAATTGTGATGACATTTATCAATTAAAAACTAACTAAATCCATATGGTGCTTAACACAATGTTTTTGACTTAACTACCTTATGTACATTTAGGTTACCCTATATATAGGTGTCTTACCTCTCCTCTCAAATACTGTAGTGGGTTATTAAAACAGAAACTTCATCAGTGGTTACCTACTAATCATTTGTGCATAACCTTCATAGTTAAAAAAAGTGTAATATTGCTCTTTCTTGTATTGATGGAAATGTAAACCAATTGCATAATATTTTATTACAGTGCAGTAAAATAGAGGAGGTATATTTAAATTTTTTACGTTATCAAGAATTAGGTAATTTCTAAGACAGTTTTTCATTTCATATACTTTTTTTATTTAGGACCTTAAAATAATACTACAATATCTCTTTGTCACAAATACCATTACGTTTAATGTTCCCACACTTTCCTTTTATCGCTCAGTTTCAAATTTCTGAAGTTTCGTACGAAACGTATAAAAGTTTAAAATCTGTTTCTTAGGTCAACCTTCACCAAGAGAAAGCACATAAAGTGAATTAAAGTAGCCCTTCAAATTACATGTAGTAGGTTTTGTACAAAAATAAAAATATAAAACACCAACAAAATAGTTTTACACACAAATAAAATAAATTAGGAAACATCCGAAACTATTCAGTTCAAGGCTTATTACTTCATGATTATTTAGAAAATAATACAAAAACAAAGGCTTGACCCACTTTAAAAAAGTGAATTGCTATTAAATACGATAATATTATGGTATCTGCTCACGAAGATATTTTGTAATGTAAAAACCTCACATAGCGAAAATACGTAGCCTACACAAGCTAAAATATGACACAGGAAATAGAATAAAATGTCACATGATAACAACTCAGAGTAAGCATAAAGTTTGATTTACAAAGGTATATACCTAAAACATTGAAACTCAAATGTCAATAATATACAATCTACTAAATATCTAGTTTCGCCGACGGTTACACCATAATTAGAGATGATCAGTGTAAATCTATAGCGGATGATAGTTATATAGTTGCCTAAACTAGTCTGTTTAATAAACTGTAGGTTAGTGAAAATTAAATGTTAGTTTCAAATGTTCACATTTGTAGATTAGTCTCACCAACACAGATCTAAGTAGCAATTCCGGTGTCGGTTTGAGTGGGAAAATTAACAATAGCCGTTGATACGTATTACACGCTTCAGTGCAAACATGTTTTCTCTGAATGTTTGTTTGTGTAATTGAAGTCAGATTACAATATATTTCAACAAATACTATCAAACCAATTGTTCATGAAGGCGAACAAATTCACAGTTCCAGAGAGAGAGAGAGGAAGAGAAGGGGAGAGACAAATGGGCAGAGAGAGAGGGAGACCGATATAACGGGCGATAGAGACAGACGAAACGACATAAAGAGGGAGGCGTAGAGAGAGAGAGGGGGGAGTAACTTGAAGAGAGAGAGAGAGAGAGAGAGAGAGAGAGAGAGAGAAAGGCAAAGAGAGAGAGAGACAGACAGACAGGCAGAGAGGGACAGACACAGAGACATAGGCAGAGGCAGAGTGAAAGAGATGGAAGGACGTAATGAGAGAGAGAGAGATGAAAAAATGTAATGAGAGAGAGAGAGAGAGACGAAACGATGTAATGATAGAGAGTTAGAGAGACGAAAAGACGTTTTGAGAGAGAGAGGGACGAAAAGACGTAATGAGAGAGAGAGACGAAAAGACGTAACGCGAAAGAGAATGAGAGAGACAAAAAGATGAAATGAGAGAGAGAGAGAGAGAGAGAGAGAGAGAGAGACTCACACACGAAAGGATGTAATGATAGAGAGTTAGAGAGATTAAAAGACGTGTAATAATAGATTAAAAAATTGTAAATGACCGCCAATTTTAACACTAAATAATTGTTGGTTAACAGATTATTACTTGAACTAACTATTAACCCCGAAATATCAAACCTTAATTGAAACAGATTTTTCTCAGTCAATAGCCCAATAAGAATACAGAAAAATAAATGGTCAGGGACCCTTTGACCTCGAAAAGTTAAAAATAGCTTTACACACATTCCAAAATCTGGTCGAGACACCTCTTGACAATGCCATCAGCTTATTTTATACCTTTGACCTTGCTTAGAATGTCCCCCAAAAACTTTCTCCAAGCATTATACTTTAGAAAGTTTTACGGATTTCAAGAAATTTCCTAAAGTCATGAAGTGTCCGCGACGGTTTTAGAAACGCCTGATATTAATCGTACAATAAAAGACAGAAGTGTGTGAACGCCTCAGAGAAGGGAAATGATTGAGTTAATCAGGTTTTATGTTAATTCGGACTTCAGTTTTGTTAATCCGGTCTGTCACATCAATCGGTTTGTGGGCTGAAAGTTTATTGTAATTGGTGCTTAAGTTACTGTGCCAAAAGTGTTCGCTTCGGTTGTGGTTCGGGTAATTAATTAATTATTAACTAGCACTAACTCAATACTTTGTTCCTCAAGCACGTTTCAATGGTAAAGTCATCATTAATTAGTGGAGCTAATAGAAAATCGAAAATGTACTTATTATACATGAGAGTATAAAATGGTATAGCTTAAATGTTATTACTGTACATTCATTGACGATGACGACTTTACCATCGAAACGAGTTTGAGGTATAAAGATTATGAGTTGATGTTCCCTACTATTTATTTTACGTTTGTGGTTAGTATCAAAACATAAAGGAATAAAAGAAAAATAACCCCCTCCCCCCGCTTAGAACATTATCTTGTGAGATTTTGTTTTGACCAGACAATTTGACTATCGTTGTATGGAGGATAAGACAGTATTTGCGAACAATATTGTTGAGTTAGTTACGTAAAACCTGGTAAGGGACCGTTTATGGTTTATGGCTTATACGTTAAGAGTTTTATATCCGGCGACTTACTCACTATTGAGGACGTAGATATGTGACGGCTACGTGTAGTGACGAGACAAACGTGTAGAACTACTTGACAATCTTATAGAACTACGTGACAAACGTGAAGTACTACTTGACAACATACACGTTTACATGAACTACGTGACAAACCTGTATTACTGAGTTAGTGACAAATATGAAGAACTAAGTGACAAACGTAAGGTACTACGTGACAAACGTGTATTACTGCGTGAGTGACAAACATGTAGAACTAAGTGACAAACGGAAGGTAATCTTGACAAACGTATGGTTCTACGGGACAAACGCGAGGTACTACGTGACAAACTTGTATTACTACGTGGGTGACGAACATGAAGAGCTAAGTGACAAACGTAAGGTACTGCGTGACGAACGTGAGGTACTGAGTGACAAACGTGGCAGCATGCACGTTTGTATGGGCTACGTGACAAACGTATTACTACGTGAGTGACAAATGTGAAGAACCAAGTGACAAAAGAAAGGTACTACTTGACAAACGTAAGGTACTACGTGACAAAAGTCAGGTACTAAGTGAGAAACGTGAGGCACTATTTGACAATCGTGTAGAAAGGGTACGTTTAGACCAAGGTAGAGCAAGGAAATACAAAATGATTCCCTATTGCTGGGAGTTGGGGAAAATTATGGCCCTATTAGGCGGAATAACGTAGCCGAGGTGTTTTCTCTACCGAGTTCTATTGACTACTCCCAAATAATGTCTGTGTTGTGTGTGATATGTAAGTATTTTGGTTGTTAATTGGGTGTTTTACTTGGATATCAAACGTTTTCGTGCAGTCAGTCCACACTACCTTCGGGGGTTTTAGATAAAATTTGTTCAATAATAAGAAAAACAATGCTAATTGCATTTTACATGTCTTATGACTATTAATGCTAACCTGTTCCGGACAGTGTTAATACTGTTGTTTAATCATTACTTTCGAAGGGTTTATAGATGTCGAATAACATAGCACGAACCCCTAAACTCACTTTATGAAATACACATCCAAAATGTTTTGAAGATATTTTTAACTTTATTTCAAAACTACAATGTAAATTAAAGTTATATGTTCCGAGCAACATGTACATAATAACATATAATAATATGTGATAATATATACACTATGTATGCAATATGTAGTCTGGATATTAAACAGTTGATATTTATTTCTCGTTCCAACGTAATCGATTTCAGGAAAAAAAATTATACCTGGCGATGGAAGAAAGTCATCAAAAGTTTCAGAAAAATTAAAAAGTTTGGAAAATAGCTGCTCCCCCTCTCCACGGCACACCTAAAACTTTATTAATTCAACGATCTGGCAAATTTTTTTTACGTTGAGTAATTTTGCGATTTACTATCGCAAACAAAATAAGATGTGCGATAGTTTCATAATTCTATAGAGTTTGTGTGGAGGGGGAAACATGGTGATAATAGTGCTTCGATAAATTTGTTTTTTCAAAATTTATAATTTTATGGGAGTGATTGGCAAGTGTGTTACATTTCGAGGAATTTTGCGAGCTACTACGTCGAAAAAATAAAGCCAAATTGCTATTTTCCAAACTTTTTAATTTTTGGAGCAAGATCGGAAATATTTATAATTTTTTTCGTATTCCTGAGGGCTTTCTGCATCGCCCGGTATAATTTTGTTTGGTAAAAACATTTACGTGGAAACGGGAAATAAATACCAAACAGATTTTTAGAGGGTGATGGATCGTTTAAAGTACACTCACATGTTACAACAAATTGTTCAGTTCTAACTGAAAATAGTATGAGGCATACAAAATACTTTGAAATTATTCTTTTTAATTACTCTTACTATCCTGAAATAAATAATTCTTATATACAAATATTTTCTGCACAGATAGATTCAAATTAGTTACTACTGCTATTATATCTAAGCATCTTTTTAATTCCGGATTTAATGGCTTGATTTCCAGATATATTAGTTTTATAGAAATATCATTTTTCAATTACAAAACGTATTTCTGTGTTATATAATTATGCACTATCTATTACAATATAAAATTTTCAAAGGTTAGGCTACAGTTTTCTCAATTAAGATGCCTTAAATTATAAATATGTGTGAGACTAAGTCAAAGTGAAACTATAAATGATTTTAGTTTAATAACATATAACTTTCAATTGATTGTATAAAAAGAATTTTCTGTAAGGGTGAAGATAATAATATGGGTTAATAAAATAAAATTGTAATGTTATTATAAACTAGAGCGTAGATTTTGAGAAAAACTTGTGATAGTATATACTTTATTCAAGTCTCACAAAGTGTTAACATCCGTAATACCATACATGTTTCGATAGAAATGCTATCATCCTCAGTCCCTGAGGATGGTAGGATCGCTGTCGAAACATGTATGATAATAAAGATGTTAAGAGACTTAGCGCCAGTTAAGTTATTTAGTGTATGGTGTAATGAAATGCAATATTATTTATTATTATGGTTTAATGATAAATATACAATTTTTATGTTATATTTATAAAAGTTAACATAAATTAGTCTACGGCAAAATATATAATGAATAAGAAGGGGATTAATTATGTGTGAAAATGTGTTTATGAAAACAGTAAGGTAAAATAGAGAAAGAGAATAAGAGAGAGAGAGAGAGAGAGAGAGAGAGAGAGAGAGAGAGAGAGAGAGAGAGAGAGAGAGAGAGAGAGAGAGAGAGAGAGGGAGGGAGGGAGATGAAACGGAGAGAAAGAGATAGAAAGTGATTAAGATTTTGTCCTTTTATATATTCTGACTAAAGAATAAAGAATGTATTTTAATCTAATTCTTAAATAGTGAAGCATGTTATTTTAACTCAGTTATTAGTGACTAAACATATAGTTTGACTACAATAAAAGTAGAGAATGTATCTTGATTCAATTATTACAGAGTAAAGAAGAATGTTAAAATTAAAATGTAATAGAACAAGAATGTTAAATATCTTATAAATTATACTGAACGAATTTAATGAGCTAAGTTAAATTAGTTTTAGTAAAATATTGTTTGAAATGAGTTGAATTTAAATTAATTTAGAATTTCAGCCCAAATAACTTAAATAAGAATAACTTAAATGGATACTTAATTAAAGTGGAATTTGACTTTAAAATCTACACAAGTTACTAGGAAATAAAAAAATGAAATTATGAAAAAAATAATCATCAAGCTAAAAATGTAAATATATGTTATTTACAAAATAAAGCAAAAGTAAAAGAGAAAATAAAAGAAAAATAAGTGAGTAGAAAATTCATGAAATGTAAGTTAATAAAAAAACTGAAGGGAAAAAGAAAGAGAAATACTAAGGTACAGAGCAAATACACTAAAACTAGTTTATCCAAGCGAATCACAATGCCACACATCTACGAACACTGATTAGAATTGACACTATCACTGACCAGAAACACCGGCGCTCGCATGTTGTGATGCGCTGGGGGTCGCCCACTCGGTAATATCTCACGCATACATAAAGCAACCTGTATTTATAGTGTATCCTTGATAACAAAGTGCTAAACTTCCCCTCTACCTCCACTTTGGGACAAAAGCTCGCTAAATTAAGAAGGGATCAGATAAGAACTTTCTTCAGCACTTCTGTTTGTCTGTCAGACAGGAGTGGGGGAGGAGGAAGTAAGTCACAGATCCTGAACATTGTTGGACAATCTTTGACAGAAATCTTCGAGCTTGGTTCCTTCAAGTCAGTTATATCATATGTTTAGAATAAACCAAAGAATTGGTCGAACTGATGGCCTTGATTTACAAACCTATTTATGCTTCGCAGATCATCTTTTTTACAGACATATATTACAACTGTGTTGGCTAAAATACCTGTGACAGTAAAATATTTACAATTTACTCATGAGCTATCAAACAATTACTTTACAATTTGTTCTGAGCTTAGTTGACAGTTACAAAAGTAATGATTAATTAATAATGCTAACTGTCTCATAGTTAATAATTTATTGCCTCAAACGCGTTTCGACAACTATGCCATCATCACCAGTAAGTTAGGTGAAATAAAGGGAGAAGTGAATAGGTTCAGGGGGAAATCCTCAATCATTTGGACAAAACTTTGTTTAAAGTCGTATAAACAATCCATGTACCAGTTACTTTTACCAGTTATATTACCAGGTAATTTTATCAGGTTCTTTAACTATTTCAAACCGTCACAGTTACAAATTTATTGTTATCGTTATGCTCCAGTTAACTGGCTTCAATTATGAAGACTGACTGTATGAAACTGGAAAATATTAATAGTTCTGTGAATTATGCGAAACGATTAAGTAAATAAAAATATGATTTTTAAATTGTTGTAACATAGATTTTTTTTAAAAAGGTGTTGTCTTATTCTTTTTAAAATAATTTGAGGCGCATAAACGAAAATCTCAGTCGCAAGATTCTGACTTTTAAAACTGGGATTAAAGTCTACATCTATTACAACATTTATAATATTTATAAACAGAAAACATGTAAAACCAACCAAATCTCACAAATGTATTTTTTTAAAAGACTTTAATGTCGTAAGGATTCAATTTGGAATGTTATTCTTAACTAATGCAAATTCTTCCCAAAAATCTTAATAATCCTTCCTAATCGTTTTTTTAGCTAATAGAGATAATTTCACAGTTTCTGGTTATTTGAATATTCGTATATGTTTCTTTTTTAAAAAAAGAATAAACTACTTCCAGTCTAGAATAACTTACTTATCAATAACATATATTAATAACTTTTATTTTAATAAGTCTGAACCAAAATCTTAATGTGTCGTTTTAATATTAGATAGTTTATAATAACCTTTTTATCTTGACTTATTGTTTATAATGTGTATGTTTGTGAACTTTATTTATGTTAATGTCATATTACTTGTTTTTAATTCTTTGTTCTGTGTTACTAATTTTATGAGTTGAAATTTGTTTTACTTTAGTAGGTGGTTTTTATCAATTTGAATGTATCTTGATTTTCAACACCAAATGTTTAGTTTGTTCAGGTTGCGCATACACACACACACACACACACACACACACACACACACACACACACACACACGCACACACACCACACACATCAGGCTGATGATGTTGGTACTGTTTACCAACGAAAAGCTTTGAATATAAATTAATAAATATTCTTGTATTTGAATAACCTATGTTCTTTTAATTTATTAAACAAGAAAACGTATTATATATATATATATATATATATATATATATATATATATATTTAAGGTTTTTCAAATAAAAGAAATATTTATTAATTTATATTCAAAGCTTTCGTTGATAAACAGTACCAGCATCATCAAGCATGAATAATACAATAATGGAAGATATTCTACATTTTATGCAAGATATATCTTGCATTATTATATTATTCATTCATGATTATGTTTGTACTGTTTATCAACGAAAAGCTTTGAATAAAAATAATTCTTGTATTTGAATAACCTTAGTTGTTTTCAATTATTATACAAGAAAATATACTATATGTTTATATATATATTGTAAAATTGTTGTGATGTCAGAGAAAGATGTGTATATGTATGTATGTTATAACTAATAATATATATAAGAACATAGTTCTTGTATATAGTATATACATACATAAACACACACACACACACACATATCTATATATATATATATATATATATATATATATATATATATATATATATATATATTACGTTATCCATTGTTTTTCCGTTGCACTGACTTTATGAAGTTAATATATTACTATTGTAATATATGACAATAGTAATATATTAACTTCATATATATATAACGCAACAATGTTTTCTTGTATTCATTTATCACTTTCACTATATGTACTTAAACAAAATTCTTGCTATATGCACCAAGTAAGATTCTTGTTTAAGTACATATAGTGAAAATTATATATATATTTATATATATAGTTGTACACAAGAACTATGTTCTTATATACATTATTAGTTATAACATACATACATATACACATCTTCTTCTGACAAGACAACAATTTGGGGAATATTATAAATCAACAAGAACTAATGACGGTACGATGTTGGTTGGTATGAACGTTCAATCAAAACAAGTCCGAATATTTTTAAAACAATTATATTCGGGCTAAATCGATTTCATGTTTAGATTTATGTACATTTCGATAGCAATGGTTCCATCTTGTAAGGTTGACTCTGTTTAACTATAAACTGTATAATTTGATAGTGAAGTTAGACTTGGTGAAAGATAATCTTCTAAAGATGGTATCTTTAATTTTATACGGGTAGATAAGGGGTGTCATATCTATTTTGAGAAATATGTTCTGTCTTAGATAAATGAAAACCTCCCAATAAATGTTTTACCATTATGTGAATGTGTGCTTTGAATATATTGTCATTTGTAAGTAAATACTACATTAATGGCGGTCATGAATACAGAACCTAGTTCATTCATAGTACGAGAATAAACATTGTAATTTTAGTAATTTAAAAACTAATAGAATGTAAATTACGAGATGTGGATTAAGAGGACGTCTGACTTGGTTTAACGTTATAGGTATTAAATTTACGTGTGATCAGCTTGTTTGATTCGAGCGATTGGACGAAAATTTTATTTTGTAAATCATGTTTTGATTATGAACTGTAAAAAACCATGAAACTCGATAAACGGAAAGTTTGTTGTAATGTTGATGTAATATCTCGAATTTGGCAAAAATAAACCGATAGCCTCATCAAGGTGAATAGATTGGTATTTATGTCCAAGTTAAATAGGATTTAGACTCTCACTTGCAAACACCTTCAACTGTCACCCAAAGGGAATTTAAGTAAGCGATGCTATACTAAGATTACCAACGTAAACCCGTTTATTTCTTCAAGATATTTGTTTCTATTATCGTTAAGGCTGTGAAAATAGATCCAATGTTTACTCTTCGATGTTGTTAACCAATGGTAAACACTTGTCAAAGTCATTAAAGAAACGCCACCGCAGGCGGTTAGAAAATCCGTTTTGAAATAAATAATTTTAATGAGTCCTTGAAATGAGTTATTTTGGAAGCCAATTACCTCAGTATTGCTTTTGGGAATCGATTAAATATTTTGGTGTTCAAGGGGTTTTAGCATAATCATTTCTCGAAATTAAATAAAGAACTGTTGTTGGTTAAGTCGTCGACGGGCGAAGGTTTTTTTTATTGTATGACGTGATTTGTGAGTTTCACATATATGGTACCTGTAAAAAGTATGTTAAGGCGTTTTGTAATTAACATAAATTATATATAACAATACAAAAGTCTACTTTTATACCATTCAAATAGTCTGTTATTCATTGGACCTTACATGTACAGTATCTAAGGCAGGTAAGTTGACCAACAACACATTTCTATCGCTCATCATTATAGCTGGTAACACTTACGTTGGTGCGTGAGCTCTAAGGGCGAGAAAGGCGGGGAAAGGGTAAAGGAAGCAAAAGACTGTTCCACATATATTATTATATAAGGTATAGTATTTATATTACAATAATGTAGATTTGACAAGGACGAAAGGCCGCTATAAATGTTATTTTATTTCATTTGTCATATTAACCAGACCATATGCATTAGGGTTTGATCAAATTTCCTTAGATCAGTTGTCTAAAGGACCGCAACGCCTGCAATATCTTAGGGATGGCCTTTGATGCAACAGCACTACAAAGACAATTGTTTTTTCATAGGACTAGCTTTTTGTTTTCTGTCGATGGATCGCGCGCCAGCTTACGAGTGAATACCCTATGTTTCACCCTAGGTACTTATCTATGCAGGTTGAGTCTATATGGTAGTTAAGAGAGCATACAGAAAATAAAATTATATTTAATTTGAATTCGTTAATAACAAGAACTTCATTAAAATATTTTGAATAAAACATAGCTATTGTTAAAAATAATGTTTTCGTGTAAGCAAAATATATCAGTTTATTAAATTGAGTAAGCTGTAAAACCCTAGAAGAGATTTAATCTATGATCTACATATAAACCTGAAGTAAATCTCAACCCGTTGAGAGCGTTTGTCTACCTTTTAAGTAATTCCAAAATATGTTTTCAAAATGTATTTTAAATGCTTGAGATTTTCCCCAAATTTAAATACAACGTAGAAAATATATACTAAGCTAGGAAAAACTGAATGTACTAAGCTAAACGTTTTTGCAGTTCCCCTTTTACTACAAAGAGCCAATGTTTTTTGTAAGGTCTTTGCGACGTAGGTAAGGCATAGGTGTACTTTAAGTTCACTTCCCTGTCACTTGATGTCATATAACTCCTCATATCTTCCCTATCTAAGGGCTTTATATCCAAATATAAATCCTTCTTATATTCAAAATACTTTTCTATCCTTCGTGGCAGTAAAATTCATACTGGGTGATCTATAATAATATTTATTGAGTTGCTTTCATAGGGTATTCTTGGGGGGTAAGATGTGTTTCATCGCTTATTGTTTTCTTACATCTTGCTTTAGAACTCTTTTATTTCACCTTAAAAAACTTCTTTAACGCTTAATTCTAACTTTGTATTCTTACAATTCCATTTTCTAAAAATTCACCTTTATTTTCGCTCATTCTATCCCATACTTTACTTTTTTTATTAAATTTTTTTTGTTTGCATTTTAGTTTATTTTCTTGACACGTTAGTATTATAGATCTTGTTATATTTGTTAAGCCATTCCTACTCGAAATTTGTAATATCGTCTATGTTAGAAGTCTTTTCTGAATTTTACACCATCTGTTAGTGATGTTTTTAAAAAGGTCTTTACAATATTCTATATAACAGTCATACCGTTAATAAAAATAGGGAAATTACAATGAAACGTGAACGAGGAGAGTGATAAAACATTAAAGCAATAATACAGAATTAGCCCAGTTTAAAAACTGCACTTTAATTAATGCTAGAGGAGAATATTTTAAAACTCAAGAAAATATAAGAATTTTTTTTACTCATTATTTCAAGACAATATACAATAACTGCAGAGTTGAAACACTGCAGGTAATTTTAGGTCGTAAACCTGTCATGGCGGGATGTTCGTCACAATGGATTATTGGAGTTGTTAGTGAAAATCTATTGTATGCAAGTGACATACTTTCTTATCCCATTGTGGAAAGTAGGAAGTACACAGCAATAGTCTTCTTTATTTGTCACATTTTGACTTTGAAATAAAAATTCACTTTTGTTGTCTATGAAACTCACTTGTCTGGTATTTGGACTTGAAATTCAATGTGTGAACGCTGACCGGTAATAAAGTGAAAGTAGCATAAAAACTTTTAGAATGTGTATACAATCACTATTTTTGTAACCATATTGGGGACATTCATAATAAATAACAAAAAAACACTTTTTAACCACAATATATTTTATTAACCTAATGCTCCTTTCAGTTGTAAAGCAACCATCTTCAGAGGCAACAAAAAGGAAAATGACGTAGTGCTGATATTGTTATCAAATTATAAATTTTATGAGGTAGATACAAATATTTATAGTAGATCAGTGTGTTGCTTTGAAGATGATTGATTTGCAACTGATTCTTGCATAAGGTTTATGAAAAATTATTTTGGTCAGGGGTGTTATTTATTACAGCCCGTGTCTAAAGAAGTACTTAAAACACTGTTCTGGTATAAAAAGTACGTAAAAAGTATCATCGCCAGAAAAACAGGTTTTCCTCTGGAACTTTTTATATTCACAGGTGGTTAAAAAAGTTAACAGAGCTGATAAAAAACTGAAAAGTTGATAAAATAACTTACAGACGCAATTAGTTTTATTACAAAATTATTTGCAAATATGAAATATGACAAAAAGGGTGTAGAATGTATAAAAAATATTTATACGATAAATAACATAGAAAAATGATTTTCATTTGAAAGTCTTTTGGTGCTCTTTTAATGAGATTGTTTCAAAAAAATTGTAGTTATATTTCAAATAATTATTGTATTTATTTTTTAAATAAATTACCATTATTATTTATTTCCTGGCAAAAAACCAAAACTTGTTATCATCGACAAGTTTTTCCCCAAATTAAACAAATATAAGTTTAAAACTCTTTCGTTTTCGCGTACAATGGACTAACCGATTATAATGGTTTTCCATTTCTATTGATTTTAATAATATTGTAAACCGTTAGCATGTGTAGTAATTAACTCCATAAATATGTGGCGCCTTGAACCTTAGGCAAAGAACATTACCATGGCCATCTCGTGATTGTGTGGTAATATTTATTTACATTCCAAACAACCTCAGTCACGGTCATCGCCTTCCGGTCCAACTAGTTCCGGTAAATGCATTTGCCGTAATACATTTTGCACTTTACTTCAGCTATAAATATTATTAAGAACAATAAGCGCCTATAAATTTGTTCTGGCTAGTGGAGTTGTATAGGAGGAGTGTAATTAAAAAAATTGTGTGAGTCGCGTAGTAGCACAGAACAAATATATGGAAACTCAGCTTGCGAAGATATTATAAATACAACCAACTGCAAGTAAATTGTAAATTTTTTATCTTTGTGGTTTACCGCTTTTCATTGTATGTAAGATTTACCGTATGCTCCAAAAAAAACAGTAGCTCTACTGAAACTGCATCAGCTGTAGCACCCTTCTCGATCAGCTGTGCTGGCTTTTTATTATTGTCGCGTATTCGTGTTGACGTATTTCATTTGAGGTTAGTTTTCACTGACATGGTGCTAGCTACTGCATAGTAAACGTTTATCGTAAAGGATTACTTTCGCTCTTTTGGAATTGGTCGTGCTGGTGGGCCCAGTTTGTCACACACTGGATTACGTTTTCAGGAACAATTTCACAAAAACCCGCATAGTAACGCTGTGATTATTAATGTTGTTGAAAAACATCGCAGATCAAGTAGTGTTTTGACACATTGGAAGGGCTTGTCAGGTCGCCCTTTTGTACGGAGGTCATATAGCCTATAACATGTTTATACCCGATTCTAACCGATTTAGCTTCTTTTTACTTGCATTCGTTTGTAAACATATGTAAATAAAATAAAATAAAGTAAAATAATATCTATGAGCTGTTTTAGTGTTGTTTATTATAGCACAGAGTATATGGATAAATGTTTCAAAAATATTGACCAAATGAAATTCCCAAAATTACGAAAGAAATAATATAATTGCATTTAAATTGTTGTGTTTTGTGTGCTTTAAGACGATATACCGTATCTCTGTAGGTTGGAAGATGGTGAATAAAGCGTATTAAGTTGTGGTTATGAATTCTTGCAGGATGTGCCGAGAGTAGAAGGACGATGACTAGCGTGTGAAGTAAAGTGTTGAATTAAACTGCGGAGCTTGTAATTGGCTTCTTGTAAACTAGAAGGACAGAATATGTACTTTAACCTCAGACATTTATATGCGTTGGAAGATTTTCTCCGTCTAGCTATGCTGGCAATATAAAAAAAAACTCTTCTCTAACACATATCATTATGTAGCTTGAAGCTTGTAAAATTTTAGTGTAATGTTATGATGGTGGGGAGATATTGTTAATTGCAGCACAGGTAGTTGGATGGAAATGTTTCCCTGGAAATCAATATTCATGCTTCAGAAACGCTTGTGTGTAAAAAATAAAAAAATGTTATAATAAGCAATGGAAAATATAACTGAATATACACACATAAACACGCACACACACACGCATACGCACATTCACACACGCACGCACGCACAAACAAATACACGAACAAACACACACAGTGTCCCAGAACGAAACAAGAAAACTTTCAGAGCTTGTTTCTGAAGTATAGTTTTGTCTATTATTTTATCAGCGAGGTTTAGCTTATATTTATAAGTGTAGTTTGTTTTTTTCAGGTATTAATTCATTTTGTATTTATAGCTGTGGTTTAGACTATAATTATAAGTGTAGTTTAATCTTTAGTGATATTTGTTGTTTAGATCATATTGACAAGTTTAGTTTAGTCTGAGAACAATAATCGTAGTTTATAGTATATTTATAAGTATAGTTTAGTTAATGTTTATAAGCGTAATTTAGACATTTTCTAAGAACAATTTTAAGATTTTGGCAGATGTAAGTAATAATAACAATTGTAAGTTTAAAACGATTTATATTGCGATTGAAGATAGAAGTAAATAGTATGAAGAAACATCAATAGAAAGTAAATGACAATACTTCAGGGATTAACTCTACCCACACAAGCCATGATACTCTAGAAAGAATCATATTCCTACAAACATTACCATGTCACTTACCCTTTACTCGATTATAGTTTACTTGTGTTTCATTTAAATAATATGACTGCAGTATACTAGACATTAATTTGGATAAAAAGAGCATCGAAGAGAAACTTTTACAACAAAACTCAAATTAAAATCACGTTTTAGTTGAAAAAACAAATTTCTTAAAACATAAATTTTACAACAATTATTAACAACTTAAAGAGTTAAATAGCTTATATTATTTATAAATAAAAACGAGTAATTTTGTTCAAAAATGGAGAAAAAATGAATAAACTTTTTTGGAAATTAGTCACAATAAAAAAAAATAATGATTCAAATTTTTTAAACTGTTAGAATTATTAAAATGTTCATTTTCCCTCTAGTTTATATAAACTGTTTTTATAACAATAAAACTAACTTTGCAGTATCTTCTCATTACCTAACCGTCTTCTGATTATAATCTGTTATGATAGTTCCACAAGCAAAAAGTACTTGCTCCTAAAATTCCGTTTGGAAGGTTAATATAACAAAAACAAAAAAAGTAAGACGCAGATACGAAGCCACTGGGGAAATCGGTAACTTATTTTATGTAAAATATAAAGAATAATAACTTGAACAATTGTAGGAAATTAAATGTTTTTGAAACTATTGTTAATAATATCGTCGCACACTCGCATGCCTATAAACACACACTCACACACACATGAGCGCGTTTGATCGCATAGCACACAAACACTATTGGCACTATATTTACTTTTTGCGGACAAATTCAAATTTTCCATTTGAGTGAGCGATATTCGCCTTGTTTTATGTAATTGGAAACATTAAATTTTAATCCACGGAATGTCACGATTGTATACGTTTTAAGCCGAAATCAAACGAATCGCATTATCACCCTGCAGCTAAAGCTAAGACCTATTTATAATGCAGGTTAATTGGTGAGAGGTAAACCAGACTACAACGTTAACGCTGGTTTGAAGAAATAGCAACTGAATAAATTATTATTAGATTTAAAATTATAAAAGTATATTGTCAGCAAAAAACAGGAAATATAATGGGGGCGATAGAAATTGATTTCTGAAAGGAAGGGTCCATCGATAGGAAGGGTCCTATGAAAGAATCCTTGTGAAAAGTGAGGAGATTATAGAAATGTTTATTAAGGGTAAAAGTACAACAGCAGACGATAAACAAACAGAAAGAGAAAGAAATGTTTACAAAATGATACTGAACTGGTCACCAACCAGTAGAAAGAAAATAAACGTAGAGGTTTTTGGATAAATAAATAGCGACGAAAATTACTTAAATCTAAAAGGCAAAGAAACGTTTGCCAGCCAATTTCAAAGATATTTCAGGTACTTGTATCGTGTTTGCTCAATAAAGAACTGACAGTTTTAATGACAATCGATTTGACAGTATTTCCAACTTTCCCAGTGCACTTGTCACCTCTATCTTCCCCACTTTAGCATGCAGTGAGAGAAGAGAGTGACTTAATGGAGTGGCAAGGCATGTCATTGTCTAGCTAACCTGAAGTGACCTCTTTAATTGATTTCAATTGTAGTTTAGTTATTGTTTTCTTAAGATATTTTCAAATGATATTGTAACAGATCAATCCAAGGATGAGTACAAATATCGGGTTGGCAGTATTGAGCTCATAAATGTTAACAGTAAAACTGTTTTAATAAAAAGAATTGGTATCATTTTTCAATACTTGGCGAGAATCAGTTCTTTTATTTTTACTAGTTATTCAAATTTTATACACCAGGGATTCGACTATGCGGTGTTATGTGGACCGAGAAAACATCGAATAATCGAATATTCGGATAACACGGACTATGCGAAAAATCGAAGGAAACTTATGGTATACTAATTAAATGAATAAAAAAGTAGTCAAAGTTGTGAAAAAGACATCAAAAAATGAAAATAAAGAACAACAAATAAAAATAAATTACAAATGTAAAATTAAAAAAAATACATAGAGTAAATGTTTCTCTCAAAAAGTTATTTCTTGGGGTTTGGATGATAGGAATTCTACCACACCAAGTAAATTGTAAACAGGCCTTATTGTTTACAATAATGATCTAAATAAAAAGTCTACTTCCTTGAAAACGTTATTTACAATGACTATTTGAATACATTTAATAAAATGTCTTAGAAAATAAACACAAGTAATATAAAAGTTTTTAAAAGTAAACTACTACTTAAGTTAACGAAGAAAAATTATATTCTAGTTACTTTTTATTAAATAAATTCATTTAATATAAATATGTTTACTCATATGACAAAATCACAATATTAAATGGCAAAATAGAAAGTGAAATTATTTATTAAAATTAATTAATTAAATATAAATAATTAATTAATATTAAAAAAAACTGTATTAACATGAAGTGACATCCACTACACATTAAAAAAAAAATCTATTACAACTTGAGTGGACGAATAAAAATATTTTATTACCGATTGAAAATTTAAACAAGATATATAACAGGAGTATGTGAAACGGTTTTCTTCCAAATCAAACTAAATTTTATTCATTAAATTTAATTAATGAAATATTATTTGAAAAAAAACTATTAACATTAATTGTCACCCACTACAAGCTTGAAAAATTACATTTGAACTTAATTGAATGAATAAGTATTTTATTAATGATTGAGAATTTGTACAAGAAATATATATATAGGGAGAGTGTGAACTAATAGTAGGACTTGAAAAATTAACAATAAATTGTTGTTAGACTTCATTATTGGCCTTCAGTTGGCTTTTAAAATGTAATGCATGATCCCAAATCAGACAACTACACTATATTAATTCGGATCCATCAATTGAAAAACGCTGTGATATTTTTTGCTCTGCAATAATGTTGAATTTTATACTGAAATTCTTCAAACATACTTGAGGACTGTTTCTCTCTCTATGTACGAATTACTAAAAAAAAAATATAATCGAAAGCTCTAATTAAACTTCACTTTATAACTTGTAAAATTTCAATACGTCCCCTCGCGTTACACAGACAACGAACTACACTAAATAGAAGTGAGAAATATGTCATGAATATTTTTGGGAAGGAGAAATAGCATAAATTAGGTTTTGTATTTTGGGAGAAGAGTATTGTCCCGGGCCACTTGACTCTGACTTCCAGCGGTCGTTTTTAGACAGACGCAAGTCATGTCGTGCAGACACGTCTATTCAACCCAGGTCACATTTATTCTGAATGTTTCAATGACTTGTCATGGATACATAATTTGATTAGAGTTGTTTTGATGAACTGACAGCATAAATTGTAAAACTAACAAGCATGTGGGTACAATTGGCAATTTATTGCTTTTTTAGAAGATGACGTGGAGAAAGTAAAATTAATTAATATGCAAAGCAAAACCTCAGATAAATCAATTTGTTATTAAATCTCTGACAGTTTCTAGTAAGTTTCATAACGGTTTGGCGTATGGTCGTATGAGATCAGGTTGGGGAAGTATGCTAAGGGTAAGAATGTCATTAGTAGGCTGGTTGGAAGATGATAAATAAATGTTATAGTAGGTTAAATCGAATGGAAGTAACTTTCAGAAAAATAACGTAATTTTATGTTACGCCAACTATAGGGGTTTATATAACAATAAGATAAGCACACATAACTTTTAAATATCAATTCATACTAAGCATATTTGAAATGAGTTTTAAATAATCTAGACTACGTTAGTCTGAGGTTGGCAAACTTCGACAAGAATTTATATAGATATACATATATATATATATATATATATATATATATATATATATATATATATATATATATATATAAATATAAATAAACATATATATATATATATATATATATATATATAAATATAAATAAACACACACACATATATATATATATATATATATAAATATACATATAAATATAAATACTAATATATGTATTATTATTGTTATTATCTTGTTGTTTTTGTTTCCTTTTTGCTGTATTGGTATATATCTTTCCTGTCGCTTCCAGGTGGTGTTTTAAGTACAGAGAGAAGGATGCCAACTAATCGTTCTACTGAAAGTCTAAAACAATTAATTTGTAGTTATTTCATTCAGAACATGACTGAAATCTAACACGTAATAAATTGAAATATCGAATACTTAATTTAAAGTTTAGATTAGGATAAATAATTTATTTAAGTACAACCTAGGCAATCCAAAGCTTTAACGCTTTTCGTTGTGTTATATATTGTCCATATGTAAATTTATAGCTTCAAATTTCATAAATAAACATCGCAATAATAAAGAGATTCAATTTATATCGTTATGTTATGAGGTATTTGTCAAACAAAATCTGCTTCCTCGAACTTAAAACTTTGTTCCCGTTTATCAATCAATGTTTTTAGGTTCGAAAATATATTTGTGAACTTGATAAACAGAGCATAGCTTTGGAAAATTATTAGCTCACAATTTTTTTAGGTTGGATTACATATTTCGGAGCTTGATAAAAAGAGCATAATTTTGGAAAATAATTAGTTCAGGATGTTTTAGGTTGGAACATATATTTATGAACTTGATAAACAGAGCATAGGTTTGGAAAATTATTAGATCACAATAGTTTTAGGTTGGATTACATATTTCGGAGCTTGATAAAAAAAACATAATTTTGGAAAATAATTAGTTCAGGATGTTTTAGGTTGGAACATATATTTGTGAACTTGATAAACATAGGTTTGGAAAATTATTAGCTCACAATTGTTTTAGGATGGATTACATATTTCGGAGCTTGATAAAAAGAGCATAATTTTGGAAAATAATTAGTTCAGGATGTTTTAGGTTGGAACATATATTTGTGAACTTGATAAACATAGGTTTGGAAAATTATTAGCTCACAATTGTTTTAGGATGGATTACATATTTCGGAGCTTGATAAAAAGAGCATAATTTTGGAAAATAATTAGTTCAGGATGTTTTAGGTTGGAACATATATTTGTGAACTTGATAAACATAGGTT
>JBAIZL010000011.1:1265000-1275000 GCA_036971475.1 Prosapia bicincta | reverse complement strand
AATAGTGATACATGTGAATTGTTGTTCATGCTGATCGCCTTAAAAACTACAAGAAATGATTTTATTTGTAAATAGAACACTTAACACTTCCTTCTACTTATTTAAGATATTTATTTCAAAATTCATAAATCATGAAAGACACGGAACAAGGAGCGCATGGGTCACTGAATGCTATACGTGGCTGAGTGTTGTGACAGGGCAAAACGTTCTGCCTAAGCGTAGGGCTACAAATAGTAATAATTAACATGGCTTGTATCAGCCGCAACCAGATCCGTCGTTACATGACACCATTAATCAACGCACCTCCGAAACGGAAGTGTTAGAGCGAGCAGTGTTCCCAACATTACAAACCATGAGTCCGCACTTCTGCCGAAGCTTAATTGATATCAGCGTATTAATAACACCTCCGCAAGCTTGTTTGTTTCTGTCCGTACAGATTGGGCTGTGCAATTTAGTCGTGTATATCTGGGCTCAGAGAATGCTACAGGCAATGCTACCTTAATGAGATTTGCAATCACTTCGTAGCCGGCCGAAAGTAAAACCGCGTGACTGAATAATTGTTTTGCAAATTTCTCAAAATCGTTCATCTATAAACTTTTTAGATATTTTTTAAAGTTTTTAACAGAAACTCATTTTTTGAACAAATGTATAATTTACAAGTTTCAAAAATTTTACAATTTTAATGGGCTAATAGTCCGAGTGAATATAGTATTAAATTATTTATCATTATTATTATACCAGCATTATTATATTATCATAACATTTTATATAATCATAACATTATATTATCATAACAAGATGATAAGATGAAATATATTTACTTTTTTATATTTCTAAATTCATCTTTATTACTTCTAAAAGTTTTTGAAGTTAATATTATTTTTGGCAAACTGAAAAGGCAAATTGTACGGGGAAAATTTTCCAGTGAAATTCTGGCTAACATCATGACTCCCTACCACATTTAATTTGTTATATAAAGACTATTATGTAGGTAATACAACTATTGTAGTCTTAATTTAGAGATAACTTATGATTTCTTACAACAGCTGATATTATGTTATAGGTTATGTTGTAGAACAACTGTTTTAATACATAGGCTATGCTACTTGACTTTCTATATAATAATAAATTAAATTGTTACTATTCAATATTTTTTGTCAAGTAATAATATATTTATATAGCCTATATTCACGGTATTTCAATAGATCTTACTAGATTATTATATTTTTATTCATAACTTTTAAATGAAAACTTTCTTAACGCATCTTATACTTTTTAAGAGGAAAATAAAAACTAATATTTTTACACTTTTGGTAATAACTTGGCTAAAAAGCACTATTTACTAATATTTTTCAGCAGACGCGTTAAGCACTAAGTCAGCGTATTATTCAATGTTGTGAGTCACTGAAAAGAATACATTTTTAATATTTCCAGCTACAGTCACAAGTTTGTTCATTATAATGGATTCATTATTCATGCTTGATTAAAATTTTTCACTTTCGGTTTCTAAATCAGATAAATATTTGTGTTAGTAGGTTTTCTGATAATGTTGTAAGGTGATACCCTCGGGACTGTCGAAGATGGCGAACTAGTAGTGGAATCATCGCAATGAACTCGCACATCAACTGTTTTTTTTTAAAATTAAATTGAATACAATTTTTAATTGAGAAATTTTTTTTAACATAAATAGTGATTTTTTATAATATCTACATACTTCCATTATTAACTAAATTAACTAGATAGTATTAAAACCATTACGTTAATCATATGAAGGATTCGCTTCTGTCGGCCAGTCCACTGACTTCTAAATTTTCAGTTGTCCATTAGAAATAAAAACTAATGTTTTAGATAGCTAAAGATGCTATCCAGCTTCAAATGCTAATAAAAAAGTTCTGAATTTCAAGTTTTAACAGCTTATTACGGAAACCTGACAAACATTAATTTTGACCTATAAAAACTAATACTAATACAGACTCTTAAATTTCACGTCCATGATTGCTTTCAATTTCTCAGCCACCTAATATACCCATAACAAAATACACTTCAGTAGTAATGTATATAGGTATAGCTTTTAGTAAGTACAAATTTATAAATTCTCAAAATATCTGTTTAACTTTAAATTAGGTGGTTCACTAATTTAAGTATTTCAATATAATTATTTTTCATTTTTGGCTAAACACTATGATTTTTATCATTGTGGGTAAAACCTCCATAAAGCCTACTGGATAGATCATAAGCAATAACAGAAATAATGTTTTTAATGGAAGCAGATAAGCCGTATAATAAATAGTATTCGAAAACCTTCAACCATTAACAGCATTCTTTGTATTGCATCTGAGGATGGTTGGTTGGCAACAGAAATGTATAACAGGTAAAAATGAAATAATTGTGGTTATACATGTCTGAGTATTTTACATTCCCTTCTATTAATTCACACTCTTATATATAAAACTCCTTCAATTATTTATTCTTAAATAAAATACTTTTTATTTATCCGCTCAAGTATAAATACATTCTTTTAAACCTGCAGCAAATGACAATTGATGTTCATAAAGTTTTTATTTAAATATTAACTCACTAATTAAATTTAATAACGAATTGATTTTAGTTTTTAACAACAGAAAAAGTTTCACAAAAACAGCTGTTTTAACGCATAGGTTATTACTTTTCTATAATAGTTATTATTTTGTAACACGTAACTTGTAATAACATTTTTTGTATTAGGTCTAAGTAGGAATTGACTTTAAAAAGTTTTGTTTATGTATTACTTAACCTCAATTTATTCTAAATAAATAAAGATAAGACATTTACCTAAAATTAGATCCGTTAGAGGGTAAAGATTCGATTCATATTTCAGCTAAGAGTAGCTTTAAACTTTCAACTCATTGTAACACGTTCTGCTGTGCTATTAGAATCGAATCAGGCCGTGGAAGCGTGAATGTAAAGATGCTATCGGCACCATAACAGTTCCAATTAATTACGGATATCGTCTCATAAAGTCCATAAATGTACTTTACCGCCAGCAATAGGGCGTGTTGTGTTTCTCTCTTATGGCTCTTGCTCCTATTTCTCCTCGCCTCGCGAACCTTAAGGCTGATAAAACGCCTTTCCGATACTCGTACTTTCACTAGGCCTTGAGAAAACGTGAGAAAGTCATTGTAGCATGAGTCGGCATTATTGCTTGACATTTGGTCATCAGAATCCTTCACTATAGCCATTTACATTATGTCAGAGCCGCTCATGGAGGGTCAACGGGATATTTTAATTGGAAGGTGATTTTATAAATTACAAAATATTAAATGAATAAAACCTCTAAGTTACAAATAAACTTTATAAAAGCTTACATCCTGATGCTCATTTTGAATAATAAACAATCATCTTCAGATGAATCTGTTACAGTAACATCTCACGTATTTATTTGTTAAAATACACCATTGCTTTAATTTATAATTATAACATTTTAAAAATCTATAGAAGTACAGAGTAGCATTTAGTTAATTCCTAATAATTAAGCCTGCAATTAAATTCCTTACATGTTATAAAAATTTAAAAAAATCTACCATTTTGCAAAGCAGAAATGACTTTAGAGCAAACTTTTTTTAAAAAGGGTTACTCATTGAAGATTACAATTTTTATTATTATATTAAATATAGAAATTCAAGTTTTCATAATTTTAATTTTAAATCCTATTAAGAGATCATTAACTATATATCTGTGAATGATGAAATATCTTCACTGGATTGTATAATATAATATTAGGTTTGGATTTCAAATGGGCCTAATAATTACAATTTTGCATAACTATTCTGGGTTTAGTTGCTTAACATTTACTTACGTGTGATATAATTCTTTTGGAAACGACCTTGTTGTTGGCAAGAGAATGTTGGAAACACACGCTCGAAAAACTAACCTAAGTTTTTAGATTTAGGTTAAACTAACCTAACTTTAAACATTTATAGATTTCAATGATGCCCTCAATGAACTCCTCTTGATCTCCTCAATAATTTCCTCTTGATATCCTCAATGGTCTCCTCTTGATCTCCTCAATAATTTCCTCTTGATCTCCTCAATGGTCTCCTCTAGATCTAATCAATAATTTCCTCTTGATCTCCTCAATAATTTCCTGTTGATCTCCTCAATGGTCTCCGCTAGATCTCCTCAATGGTCTCCTCTAGATCCCTTCAATGATTTCCTCTTGATATCCTCAATGGTCTCCTCTAGATCTTCTCAATGGTCTCCTCTTGAACTCCTCAATGGTCTCCTCTTGATCTCCTCAATAGTTTCCTCTTGATCTCCTCAATGGTCTCCTCTAGATCTCCTCAATGGTCTCCTCTAGATCCCTTCAATGATTTCCTCTTGATATCCTCAATGGTCTCCTCTAGATCTCCTCAATGGTCTCCTCTAGATCCCTTCAATGATTTCCTCTTGATATCCTCAACGGTCTCCTCTAGATCTTCTCAATGGTCTCCTCTTGATCTCCTCAATGGTCTCCTCAATGGTCTCCTCTAGATCTCCTCAATGGTCTCCACTTGATCTCCTAAATGGTCTCCTGTTAATCTCCTCAATGGTCTCTTCTTGATATCCTCAATGGTCTCCTCTAGATCTCCACGATAATTTCGTCTTTGGCAGACAGTTTTTCTTTGGTGAAACCGTACCTACATCATCAGGAATAATCTAATTTTTTTGTTATTCCTGATGATATGGCACTGTTTGCTAACAAGACCTTTGAATTGTATGATTCAATAAATTAATCTTGTATTTGTACCTCCATTATTTTTTATTAATACACAATTATAATGTTTTATTGTATATATATATATATATATATATATATATATATATTTAATAAATTTAAAATATTTCAAACACAAGAATACTTTTATTAGTATTCTTGATCTCCACTCAAGAAACATATAAAGTTGGATAAAGTTTTATAAAGTTGGAGGAGTTTTATAAAAGTATTCTTGTGTTTGAAATATTTTAAATTTATTAACTATATATACAAGAAAACATATCACCATAATTAAAATATATATATATATATATGTGTGTGTGTGTGTGTGTGTGTGTGTGTGTGTTTGTGTGTGTGTGTGTGTGTGTGTGTGTGTGTGTGTTTGTGTGTGTGTGTGTGTGTTTGTGTGTGTGTGTGTGTGTGTGTGTGTTTGTGTGTGTGAGTGTGTTTGTGTGTGTGTGTGTGTGTTTGTGTGTGTGTGTGTGTGTGTGTGTGTTTGTGTGTGTGTGTGTGTGTGTGTGTGTGTATGTGTGTGTGTGTGTGTGTGTGTGTATGTGTGTGTGTGTGTGTGTGTGTGTGTGTGTGTGTGTGTGTGTGTGTGTTTGTGTTTGTGTGTGTGTGTGTGTGTGTGTGTGTGTATGTTATGTATGTATGTATGTATGTATGTATGTATGTATGTATGTATGTGTGTATGTATGTATGTATGTATGTATGTATGTATGTATGTATGTATGTATGTATGTATGTATGTATGTATGTATGTATATTAGCACGAGTGCACTGTTACATCCCTTACGTATTTACAACAATTTTCAGCTCTTTTAATCTTCAATTCCTAAAATATCATCTCTATTTACTGCCTACGAAACCGGAAACCTTCCCTCCCCAAATAGTCCCTCCTTATATTTATTTTGAACGCTAGTAATAAAATAAAATAATGCACAAAAAGTTCATGAAAAAACAAAACAATTAGAATTAGGCAAAAATGTGTACCCTTTTAAACACAATTATAAGTTTTTCTGCATTTGCAATACACTTTTTGCATATCGTATAAAGTAATACGCGAATTTTATAAAGGAAATATTGTTAGTTATAAATTTTTGTAAAGATAAGCGTAAAATGTTCTAAGCCTTTATAAATGCTTACTTTTTTGTTCTTTAATGCATGTTTACATTTTGATGTAATTAAGTTACTTACAGTCATTTCTAGCATAATATTACTTCGACCACGGAGTATTTTCTTTTTACTCCAATGTAAATAATTAATATTTTTATGAGGCTTTTTACATGAACAATCGTACTTTAAATAATTTTAAAAATCAGTTTAAACTGAAAAGAGAAATGTATTATAATTAATAATTGAGATATTTCTTTCTTAAAAATATTAAACTCACTTTAAAGAATAAATATTATTTTTTAATTTTTATAGCTTTAGAATTTTTAAGAAAAAAGGTTGAGAATATATATTATTCGCATTAAGTTTGTTAAATTTACGTTTCAATATTTCCTGATGGAGCTGCACGTGATCTACAAGCAGAATACAAGTGTGCCACTCGCTGTTATTCAGTGATTGTGATAGTGAAAATTATTTGACTGTTTACTGAACTCTAAAGCGAAAATAAAATGTAAATTCCAAATTTAATAACTTGAAAATAACGTTTAAATATTACGTAAAGATATAATATTATCTAATTTCATAATTTTTTATCAATATTTTAAACTCCAATAATATATAATAAAATATATATAATTTTACTAATAAACTGAAGATGTATATAAAACTGGGCCCTGTATTGAGCTAATAAAAATGAATAAAAAACTAATAATTTTTAGTAGTTTATGTAAATTAGAATATATTAATTAAATGTCATACATACCTACAATGCTAATTAGTCACGAAATCGTCTAAAGCTGCGAAATCTTTCGCACGTGCTTGAACACAAAAGTCAAGTTTGTTCTGCAACAATATGAGTGAAAGGTGGACAAATCCTGTCTAGAGAGTTCTTGAAGATTTACGTGTGCTGTGCGTTTACACACAATCTTTCACAGATTAGCCTATTTAGTGTTGCTATGCGGAAGTGGGAAGGGCAATAATAGCAACACTTGGATAAGCAAAAGTCACAGATGATCTACAATTTCTGTTGTAGCTTGACTTGATTTATGTTAAAGAAGTATTATAAACGCAATTTTTCAAATTCAATTCCTACTTAGCTCAACAAAGAAATATTATATTTCAGTTACTTTTTTATTGAATAATTACATTTATATAAATAAAGTAACATAGCTTCCGCGTTAAAACAGCTGTTCTACCACATAACCTAGAGCTATAGCATAAAATCAGCTGTTTTATTAAATCGTACGTTATCACTTATTTTAAGCCAAATAGGACGAATAACTATATTGCATACCTTGGTGCTTATGTAAAAATTGTTCACCAATATAAAACTAAAATTAATTCTTTATAAAATTTAAATAACGAATTTATATTTGATAAAACTGTATTAATATCAAGTGTCGCTCCCTAAAAGATTTACAAAAATGTTTGAGTAGATGAATAAAAAGTATTCTAAAAATAAATAAAAACATACACAAAACACACAAATTAATCATTTATTTCTCATACGCGTTTCAATGACCAAGTCATCATCATCAGTGAGTGTTACTACTACAAACTCTAACTTACAACTTGTAAGTTAGTTGTAAGTTATAGTTGTGAGTTTTGTGTATGTTTTTATTTATTTTAACATAACCTCACAAGCTAAGCTCAAAGAATATCTGTTTGAAAAGTATTCTATTAACGATTAGAAATTTGTACAAGATATGTATAAGGAGAGTGTGAGCTTATAGAAGGAATTGAAAAAATAACATTAATATTTTAGCACAACAGAGGCGAACACACATTTGAAGAGTCTAGCTCTACGACGCTCTAATGGAGCTAGTCAATGAAGTTAATAAAATAACATTAATATTGTACCAGTCATTGTGACAGAGGTGAACACACATTTGAAGAGTCTAGCTCTATGACGCTCTAATGGAGTTAGTCAATGAAGTTAATAAAATAACATTAATATTGTACCAGTCATTGTGACAGAGGTGAACACACATTTGAAAAGTCTAGCTCTATGACGCTCTAATGGAGTTAGTCAATGAAGTTAATAAAATAACATTAATATTGTACCAGTCATTGTGACAGAGGTGAACACACATTTGAAGAGTCTAGCTCTATGACGCTCTAATGGAGTTAGTCAATGAAGTTAATAAAATAACATTAATATTGTAGCAGTCATTGTGACAGAGGCGAACACACATTTGAAGAGTCTAGCTCTACGACGGCCTAATGAAGCTAGTCAATGAAGTTAATAAAATAACATTAATATTGTAGCAGTCATTGTGACAGAGGCGAACACACATTTGAAGAGTCTAGCTCTACGACGGCCTAATGAAGCTAGTCAATGAAGTTAATAAAATAACATTAATATTGTACCAGTCATTGTGACAGAGGTGAACACACATTTGAAGAGTCTAGCTCTATGACGCTCTAATGGAGTTAGTCAATGAAGTTAATAAAATAACATTAATATTGTAGCAGTCATTGTGACAGAGGCGAACACACATTTGAAGAGTCTAGCTCTACGACGGCCTAATGAAGCTAGTCAATGAAGTTAATAAAATAACATTAATATTGTAGCAGTCATTGTGACAGAGGTGAACACACATTTGAAGAGTCTAGCTCTATGGTGCTCTAATGGAGCTAGTCAATGAAGTTAATAAAATAACATTAATATTGTAGCAGTCATTGTGACAGAGGCGAAAACACATTTGAAGAGTCTAGCTCTACGACGCTCTAATAGAGCTAGTCAATGAAGTTAATAAAATAATGTAGTGAATATAAATCCGTTATTAAATAATTAAAGAATAAAAATATGGTACAACTCACAAATATAAAAATTTTTATTTCATGCGCGTTTCAACGACTAATTTGTCGTCATCCTCAGTGAAGATACACAAGTCAAATTAACTAAAAAAAAAAAATATATTAAACATAACCTATAAAGTTTTAACTTTAAGTAAAAACTTATAGTTAAAACTATAAGTTAAAACTTTATAGGTTATTTTTAATATTTTTTTTTTTTTAGTTAATTTGATTTGTGTAGCTTCACTGAGGATGACGACATATTAGTCGTTGAAACGCATATGAAATAAAAAAATTTATATTTGTGAGTTGTACCATATTTTTATTCTTTAATTATAACTTTCACTCACAAGCCAGCTCGAATATTATTTACCGTTATTAAATGTTAAAATCTTACTGAATACAAATTAATATGATTTAACGAATCTAATTGAAGATTGTCCTAGAAAAAATAAAACCCACCTCTGGAAGAATAGAAATATATAAATTAATAATCTTCGCTATATAGTAATAATTAATGTATTTTTTAACTGATAACAAATTCTGTATTATCTACACTCAGCTGTTAACTACAGCTGTGACTAAACAGCTGTTCTACCACATAACCTATAACATAAAATCAGCTGTTGCATGAAATCATATGTTATCACTTAATTAAGTTATTAAATAGTTGCATATAACACTTATATTCAACTATATAAATATATTAGTGTGTGAGTATGTCAGCAACTCTATGATTTCCCCCCTTTGTACATTTTCTACACTAAAGGAAATAGTTATCTAAAAATGTATAATGTAGCCATGAGTATAAATTTTCAAATATGAACGTGAAAATATGCTTCATTTACTTTGATATTGTACTCCTGTACAATTTAAATTAATTAATTATTCCCTTGCAATTAGAAATTATATGTTGGGATACATTGCAGCAGTTGTGACATTTAATTTGGTAAATTGTAGTGTGCAGGTAAAAAATGTAGTAACGTTATGTTTTCGTAGATTAGATTTTATGTACGCAGTTGCTTCTAAAACTAGTTTTACACTGACGGAAATCACAACTGTACTAGCATCAGGGATAGTTTCTATTTCTTAAGAACTATTTCTAAATCAGAACTACTTTGTGCGTGTTATTAGTAACCCCACCATGCGTGGTAAATATCCGAGTCTATAATTAATTCAATAACTTTTTGTGGTGTCTGATTGTGTTTTAAATGCTTGAACAAAAGTATACGAGTATAATCAAGCTGTATTCGATCGAAATAACTATGTATAGAACTATAGCTTCTTTTATCACTTTAGTGATTAAATTCAGCTTGATTACTAATGGAACTTTAAAATATAGGCTGTAATAACATA
>JBAIZL010000011.1:1235000-1262500 GCA_036971475.1 Prosapia bicincta | reverse complement strand
TCAAATTATTTAAAGATTTACTTTATGTAAACGTAGTTTAATTATTAATAATTATGTTTAAAATCTTAGGCTATAATTTAATATTTTACATAACTATAATTAAAGGTTCATTTCTTAAATAAAACTATTGACAATAATACCAACCCTCAGGAACTAAACAAATACAACTAGTGCTAAAGTTACCAGGTGTATAACCTTACGTATTATGCGATTACCGAGGCATCATCGTCAAATGGTCCTTTTGCAATATAAATACGATCTAGTAAGCTTGTTACTTTAGCATTACATACTAGATTTCACCAGTTATCTTTATATTTGAAATTGAATTTTGAAAGCGGAGTGATGGAAATGCATTGGGTAATAGTTTGTCTCTTTGTTGTCCTTTAGCTTTGAAGATAATTTAAGGAACATATTTACTCATCTCGTTAGATAGTAAATAGTTTTGAAGGAATGAATTACGTAGACGATATGTTTGCTGTTTCCGAGAGTATCAAATGAGGCGCAAAAATTATCAAAATTCATAATTATAAATTTATGATTAAATTATTATTTGAGAAAACTGTACTAACAGCAAGTTGCATAACTTTTTTCTTTCATGAAGAAGATGGTTATTATTACCTAATAATATATTGAATGAAATAACTATTGATATAATTTTTTAAAAAAACCTACAAAAAGTTAACAAACCATGCAACAAATATCGGAAACACTTTATAATAATATCGAACGTATCAGAAATTAGTGAACCACGTGAATTCCTGAAATAATATCTGTGTTATTTAAGCAACAATTGTTAGCGCTTTTCTGTTTAACTATAATGCTTTCAGTGAATAAATAGTCTTTCGTCAAAATATATTATTGTGGTTTTACTAACTTGTGTACACTTCTACTGAGCTATAAAATGGTATTTAATTGTAACTATTGTTTTACCATTTTCTAATTTTACAATTTTACATTTTTGGCTAAATATTGAGTCTTATTTCCAATAATTTTTTTGTAAAATAATCATTTTAAAGTGTAAAACTCGTGTTGTATGAAATTTTTAAAGCGTAATGCTTTACACATTTAAAAAATCGATTTATTTCATCTACATTCTATTTACGCTTCACCGTTGATATTGCGCCTTCTATGAAACGAGCCCTAACTAAAATGTGAAAAAAGTAACTTTCCTTTTTTTCCACGGAAAAAAGTTGATATTCGTGTTCTACAAATTAAAAAAATATGACAAAAATATAGTCCGGCACCATCTCTTCTTGCCAAAGTGTATGGTCAAAATATTAAGGTTAGAATTGAAATAAATTAAATTTAGCCAACACCCAAATAACAACGTAAAACACGCTAAAGTAAGGTTAGGTTAGGTTTATTTATTTTAATACTTAATGAAAAGTTAAATATTTAGATAGATTTGGTTGTAATTTTATACAATATTACAATATAGCTGTTTTAAAATACACCTATGAAGTAACCAGTCAGGATAGATTTGGTTCTCATTTTCGACACGCGCCAATAAGTCTCAAAATATTTGCCAAAACTACAACCAAATCTAGACGTAATGCAGTGCGGTATACACGCCATTACAGACTAACAACTAAAATGTGAAACGAAATTAACTTTCAGTATATTTTACAGAAAAAGTTGATATACGTGGTCTAAACATTGAAACGATTAGAAAAAACTTTTTTTTTTTTTTTTTTAAATAAAGGCAACAAGACTTAATATTTACCGTTTTTTCAAAGTGTTTCTTAATGGCAGGATATAAAAACTTTACAGGGCTATAAATTATGACGTTATTTAAAAATTCTAAAAATGCGTAATAATTTCCGCTCCAAATTGGAGAAGGAGTTTGAACGAATAAATAGTATTTTAATAACTAATAAAAATTTGAACAAGGTCATTTAGGAATAAATGAACAAATATATATATATATATATATATATATATATATATATATATATATATATATAAAGAACAAAAGTCTAAATACAAATACAAGAATTATAATTGAATTCACAATCCAAAGCTTTTGTTTGGCTAACAGTACCAACATCATCAGGAATACTAAACAATTAAAATTTTTAATATTGTTTAGTATTAATTTTAATTGTTTAATATTCCTGATGATGATGGTACTGTTAGCCAACGAAAAGCTTTGGATTGTAAATTCAATTATAATTCTTGTATTTGTATTTAGACTTTTGTTCTTTATTAATACACAAGAAAACATACTACGATATATATATATAAAAAGAACAAAAGTCAAAATACAAATACAAGAATTATATTTGAAAACATATTGCGATATTTATATATATATATATATATATATATATATATATATATATATATATATATATATATTTGTATAAGAATCGTTGTCTTTAGTGACTGACTGAGGATCAACATAGAGTAGAAACTATATATAGTAGAGACTTGAAATTTGCAGGGTACATTCCGTTCATAACATAGACACACACTTTTAAAGCGTTTTGCAAAAGTGGATTTAACGGCTACATATATCATAGTTCCCTGGAAAGTCCCATATGAAATGCATAGAGAAAATATATTTTCAGAAACTTGAGTGGATGATTTAAAAGTATCTCATATATATCTTATATTTGAACATTTGAATTACTATATATATATATATATATATATATATATATATATATATATATATATATATATAATAAATTGAAAATATTTCAAAAACAAGAATACCTTTAATGCATATGTTATTCAAAGCTTTTCGCCGATAAAACAGTATCAGTATCTTCAGGAAAATAATTATCTAACAAAAAAAGTTAAATATATTGTTTTTTTTTGTTTTTTGTTTTTTTATTTAGATAATTATTTTCGTGAAGGTGGTGATACTGTTTTAACGGCTAAAAGCTTTGAATAAATTAATACATTAAAGGTATTCTTGTTATTGTAACATTTTCAATTTATTAACTTTATTACAAAAAAACATAAATCCATATTTAATATATATATATATATATATATAACTTCATATATATAAAAATTCACTTTAGTTTCCTGTATTAGTGTATATTATTTAATCTTAAATATATATATATATATATATATATATATATATATATATATTATTAGATAATAATTATATATATTTTTTTTGTTGGATAATTATTTTTCTGAAGATGCTGGTACTGTTTTATCGGCGAAAAGCTTTGAATAACATATGCATTAAAAGTATCCTTGTTTTTGAAATGTTTTTACTTTATTAACTATATTACAAGAAAACATATCACCATATTTAATATATATATATATATATATATATATATATATATATATATATATATATATATATATACGTATATAAGAAGAGAGTGAACTAATGGAAAGAATTGAATAAAAATTCACTAACCACCATATTAAAATCTTTTATTACAATCAATTACTTTATGCACATTACAATTATTTGGTAATCATGGTTAATAATGGATGATGATACTTCTGAAGATGATTAACATATAACCGAAACGTTCATAAATTATTTGCTCATACATTATTAGTGTAATATAAGATTTTTTATTGTGGTTAGTGGATCTTTATCTATATAATACTGTCTCTAAAGATATAGATGCCAATATTTCGTTAAAATTCGTTCAAATTTCTACATTTTATTCTACGTACCTCCTCAAGCTTTCATGTTATGCTAGACACTTATATATTTGTTTTTATATAGCTCATAAAGTTCTATAATTAGTATAATTTCTTGCGAGAAAACTGGACAGCTCCAGAAGTTTAGATACTATTGGGTGAGGTTTATGTAAATTTGTTTTTCTATTGTTGTGGTCTCGTACAAATTTTCAATTTTCAACAAACAAATTGCAAATAATTTTAAGCTATATATATGTATATTTGAAATCGGTAGTAAATATCGATGCTAACAAACTTTGTATTGTAAACATCTGGCAACATCTCTTGAAGTTTTATACGTGGGTTTTTCTAGAGTCAGTTGTTTAAAAATTAGTAAAAATTGTAACTCCGACTGGAATACAACTAATATAGTTTACAGAGAGGTTATAAATACAAAGTAGGCGTATTGTTAGAAAACATTACGATTATTAACTATATAATTTTGAAAAGTTTTAATCATTACCGTATAAAATATAAATATTTAATATAAATTTAAATAAAATATTGACTGTAACAATAAAATAAAATATTTTGGAAAATATTAGAAACATTTTGCTTTCTCAAATAGTCAGTTACTAATCCAAGCTGTACCATTTATATATTATTTTTTTAAAACAATTTACGAGAACATGATAAGTGTGAATGATGAAAACAACAGAATGTAATATTAGCCTATACATCTGTATAAATATCTGACACTACTGTATCATGCAAATAAATTCAGCATTTAAACATTTATTTAATAAATAATCGCTAATAAAAATTTCTATTCCCATTCCATAATCAGAATCAATTATTTTGTTTTTTAAATTTATGAAAATAACATATTAAGTGACAATTTTAAACGAGTGCTAACGAAGCGGTCACTGGGCGCAAGTATACTATACAGTACGTCTCCTAATTTTTTACGAAAATAAGAGCATTGCGTTGCTAATCAAACTGTTGGCAGATGAAATTAACTGATCTTTCATCACCTAATAGAAACAGTTCCTCCCACAATGACCTTGACTGACCTTCCCGGTGGGAAACGAAAGTGAACTTGTCTTGTTAGGCAGAAAAATGTTTTGTAAACAGAAAGATTGTTGAATAGCTTTCTTTACTTTTGCTCCGTTGTACGATTATTACGTTATAGTGAAAGTTGTAAGGGTCATTCAGCGGCTTGTTCGTGGTAAGATCGTGAAGGGCGAGTGGCAGGGGGGGAGTGCATGGGAGGGAGAGTTTAAAATATAGAAGCGCACAATTCTGTTACCAGTGGGATCCGGATGGTTATTGCTGCTTTGTCGTTGTATAAAGATCCCTTAAGTATTCTATGGCTATCTTTACGTAACTTGATTATGCCCAGCTAACAACAATTTCATGTAAATCATAGGATATCGAGGTTAATATTTTTAAACGATATCTGTTTTAAATTATTTAGGAATAAGATATTCGTATAGCGTTCGTATAGAATAAGTGAATATTTTATTACCGTATTATTATTTAAAATATAAAAATTACAAAAATAACTCTTTTTATTCTTACTGTCTACATTTTATCAAAAAATCTTATATATACATAGCAGAATATATATGTAGTGTATTGGTTAATTATATATATATACAAATAGTCGAGAATCTTCAACTGTTGTTGGGTTCACCTCGTTAATGCTAGATGAGATTCTAGCAAATCGTCGGAACTGCGATTTTATGCACATCAGAATGAATGGATGTAGTCCAGATAGTGACTTTCATCATCATCATCATCATAATTATTGTTCAAAGCTTTTCGCCGATAAAACCATATCGTGTGTGTGTGTATTTATAAATATATTATATATATTTCATATATATGTACTATTACAGTTGATTTTAATTGAAAACAGAAATGGTTTAAGAAACTAATATTTATAGTTTAAAGTCAATGTCTCATGTGAAAGTTGAAAAAAACTATATGTTTCTATGTAAACAAGTAGTAGGCCTATAAAATGAAATTTGTAAAGTCAATTCTTATTTAGGTAAAATAAATTATTAGGTGGTTACATTTTATGAAATAATTACAATTATTGAAAATATGTGTGTTCATGGAACAGAATCATAATACTAAGAATTAAAATAAAAAAGCAAAGTAATGATTAAAATTATTTAATTGAATGAAATTAAATAATTTTTTGAAAAAAACTTGAGTGGATGAATAAAAAGTATTTTATTAAAGTTTGAAAATTTGTACAAGTATATAGGGAGAGTGTGAACTAATTGATGGAACTTGAAAATGCTGAAGGACTAAATAGAAAAGGAGTTACAGAGCAGAATAGCTAAGATTACAGTTAACAGTTACTGAGTTCTTAGACTGTAAACGTATTTTAAAATTTGTATCTGAGAGTTTTTAAGTGTTAATTATATTTATAAGAAACCTAATTTCTGAATTATTTATAAAATAACTAACAAAAGTTGAATATTTTAGTTTGAAAAAAGTACACAAGTATGGTTGTTTCGTTGTAGAGATATTTTTTCCGAAATATTTATTGTGTAAGTTTTTTTGTAAGAAAATCCTCTACCGACTGTATAAGTAGTAGCCTACTTTTGACAAATCACGTCCCACAAAATTCCATGGTCTTTGGGTTTTTCACCAGTTACAAGATAACCTACATTAGAATATGGATATTAGTGATTATAAATTTGGAATAGCTTTTACTACATTAATTAAGTGTAGGTTTTAATCGCCTTTTCAACAGCCTAACTGAAAATAACGTAACAAATACAGTGTGATGCAGTTTTAGTTTAATCTTTAGCGTTAGCAGTTTCTAGTGTTAAATAATGCACTAAATGTTAAATAATGTACCAATACAGTTACCACTTTGTTTCTAGTATGTTGCCAACCAATGAACAAAACCAGTATACAAACAAACATTTCTTAAAAGTCAATTCCTACTTCGGTCTGCAGAGAAAAAGTCTACTTTAGTTACAATTTATTAAATAATTATTATTATTGTAAATAAAGTAGCATAACCTATGCGTTCTAGCAAAACACGTTCTATTCTAACACATAACCTATTACATAAAATCAGCTCTTTTATAAATCATATGTCATCATTTATTTTATGCCAATTGGGATGAAATAACTATATTCCATACCTTGACCCTTTTGTAAAAGCTTTTCCCCCTATAATACTTAAAGAATTCAATTTAAACTTAAATAATGAATTAATATTTGAAAAAAAACTGTATTATTTAAATAAATATATATATATATATATACACCGGCGAAAAGCTTCAGCAAAATTGTAAATGTTGAATAAAATACATCTTGATTATGAACTTTTTGAAGTTATTTAATAATTATAACAAATCAAGAAAAAATAATCATCTTTATTATAATATATATATTTAAAACAACATAGGTTATTCAAATACAAGAATATTTATTAATTTATATCCAAAGCTTTTCGTTGGTAAACAGTACCAACATCATCAGGAATATATATTAATAAATATTCTTGTATTTGAATAACCTATGTTATTCTATTATATATATATATATATATGAACTGGAGTAGATTAACAAAAAATATTTTTTTAACGATTCAAAGTTTGAAGAAGATAGATGTATAAGAAGAATGTGAACTACGTATTGAATTGTGTTTTTTATAATGTGTACACTAAACGCTTGGCATATTGCCAAAAACAGATTGGCAAATGATGCTTTTGACGTAGAAAAATGGTGGCACAATTGAAAAGGTTATAACTGGGCAGATGTTTTTCCTGGCGACTCCATAAAAGTAAACATGCCAGTTGCGTAATCTGACTTGGGTTTACGTGCTCCGGAAGTAGCCTGTAGTAACAAAACCATATTAAGTTAATTAGTCGGATTTCACTTCCGAGGAAGGTCACTTTCTGGTCGGTTTGAATTCAATGGCGAGTACGCAGAACTGGTTCCCCAGAAGCCGTTATTAGGCGCGAGTCTAAAGTTACCACTCCGCAGTTGTCAGCTATTACACGCTCTTACAACTAACGCAACTTCCGTGTCGGCACAATTTTTTAATCTAAGAAGAGAATACTCGTGTATTTCCTATTAAATCAGTAATAGACCCCCTTTAGATCTGATCTTAGCAATATGTTTGTTTTCTATGGCATTTCGCCGTGGTTTAGATACATTTCCTCTAAGAAACCTGATCAAAGTTTATCATGCCTGACGATGATAAAAGTTTTGTAAATTGATATATTATTTTGCAAAAGATTTATCGACAATAACATATTCGTCACACACACACACACACACACACACACACCCCACACACCCCACACACATCCATATACATATTTTAAAGTCATACACATTATAACAATGGAGTTTTTTCAAATAGTTCTTTAAGAGGTTCATTTCTAGACATGGGAAAATTTGCTCAGTACCAAAACTTGCTAGACTTTGAACACGAAGATACTTAGTTGGGATTCGTGTTAGACCCCAAACTTTTATAATTTAACTGTTGAATAAACATTTGGAAAAACTGTATTAAGATCAAATATCCACTATAGGTTAAAAAAAAATTATTTGATCTTGATTGGATGAACCAAAACGTATTTTATTTACAATTGAAAATTTGTACAAGATATATATATATATATATATATATATATATATATATCAGGAGAGTGTAAGCTAATAGAAAGAATTTAAATAAATTAATAATGCACACGAGTCACAAAACTATATACTTTATTTTCATACTTGTTTCAATGACTTGTGTCATCATCATCATCAGTGACACTGCTACACAATTACCACTACAACTCAAAGCTTATATATATATATATATATATATATATAAAGAACATAAATCAAAATACAAATACAAGAATTATAATTGAATTTACTATTCAAAGCTTTTCGTTGGCTAACAGTACCAACATCATCAGGATTATTAAACAATAGAATTGCGATATATATACATATATATATATATATATATATATATATATATATATATATATACATATATATATATATATATATATATATATATATATATATATACATATATATATATATATTTATATATATATATATACATATATATATATATATATATATATATATATATATATATATATATATATCTGTGTGTATGTGTGTGTATGAAATTTTACCGTTAGTCAATTATTCCAATGGAATTACTCCCGTTATGTATATATTTCCGGCATAGACGATTAGGTTCATGAAATATAAATGCATAAGATTAGATAAGTTTGTAAATGCATGAATACCTTACGTTATATAGATCTCCTGTAGAATTTGTTGAGATACCTGCTCCTTACATTATCATCCTAACTACCACAACTTGGTCAAGCCTTTCGTTCCTGAGGTTGAACTCATAAGGGGTAGTTTTGATATTTCTTTTTCCAGAATTCTAATTAGTAATATTTGTATAACTTGGAATTCTACGTGTGTTGATTAATACGCTCGAAAAGAATATGTTGAAGGTTAAGCAAGCAGCAGATTGTCTGTTCTTAGATAGTAGCTCGCCCACTTATACTGGCATTCAAACTTTAAATGTGTTGACAAAGCGGGGCTAGCATCCCTTCAACGTTACATTAAATACTTCAAATTGGCATACAAACAGCCATGGTCGGTTTAACGAGGTTTCCTCAATTTAATTACAGATGGTTGTCGACTTCAAAGATTAAACATGTGCTTTCCTTCGAGGTAAAATCGTATATCTACATATTCATTAACACTCGACTATTATACTATATAGACTTTCTAAAGAAAGTACCGTCCGCCATTATGAGCTGTTTACAATATGGGTATTCACGATTGTGTATTGGAAATGTTTTGTCAAAGCTGTATTATTTTAAGTATATTCATTTAGTAGAATCAATTCTAAATTACAAAAACGGCTGTATAAATGAGAAAAAAATGCACGGTTGCCCTATTCATAAATAATTTTTTAAACAGTTTATTTATTTTATTATTAATTTAATTCCTTCCAGTAGTTCACCTTCTCTCTCTCTCTCCCTCTCTCTCTCTCTCTCTCTCTCTCTCTCTCTCTCTCTCTCTCTCTCTTTATATATATATATATATATATATATATATATATATATATATATATATATATATATATTGTCCAAATTCTTAATCGTTAGTAAAATACTTTTTATCCATTCACTCAAATTTATAGTATAATTTTTAAACATATAGTACATGACACTTGATGTTAATACAGTTTTTTTCGAATAATAATTCATTAATTAATTTTAATGAATTAATTTTAGTTTTATATGGGAGAAAATCTTTTTACAAAGGAGCATTGAATGCAATATATGAAATATAGGTATTTCTTCCCATTTGGCTTAAAATAAGTGATAACATATAATGATTTTGTGTTATAGGTTATGTGGTAGAACAGTTGTTTTAACGCATAAGTTAAGTTACTTTATTTATTTTATTTTTAATGATTTAATAATGATTGTATTGATAGTAATGATTTCTATTAAATAATTGATTTTTGACTCTCTAACCGACCATTAAATAAACAGTGGTTGACAAATAAATAACATATAGTAGTAGTTAATCTAATCAGCTGTTAGGCTTGTTCCTGTAATGCTACAACTTGAATTAAAGGTCTAGGCAAGGTGGTAGACAGACAGACTGACAGGACGTTTACGTTTGACATGCGTCTGTCAGGTTTTATGTTTTACAACCGGATACGCTGTAAGTTATGATGCCCACTAAGCTTCTAAACATTATAAACATAATAATATATAACTCTCACAATTCGTATAATTAAACGATCAACTAATAATAAACATTAGTAAATCATAGGATTTACAACTCTATAGCATTTTTGTCAGCTTTCAAAGAATGTTTTACAGCTACGTTTAAGAGGCTACGTGTTTTTTACGTTAGAAATATCTATTTTATTTTTCAATATTTAGTAGCTTTCTCTCTTTCTCTCTCTCTTTCTGCCTGTCTATCTGTTGTGATTTATTTTGTACTTACTAGCCAACGCCCACCCTTGCCATTAATGTAATTAGGTGACGCGCTGGATGCGGGCGTTCGAGAGAAACTCGTCTGCCTCCCGTTAACGTTTTTCTTCACGTTTAGGGCAAGACTTCAGGTGATATGCGTCCGTCACATCTATTTCACACAAAGAACAGGATGGTCGTTCAACAATGCGACAGAGATGTATTGCAAGGTAACCATAGCCAGTGATGGTTCTGGAAGCTGCAACGCTCAAGTATCTAGGAAAGGTATGCGGGAGGTTTTCTTTAGTTAGAATCGTCCGTTTCTTCCCCTTTTCAGCTAGGAGAAGCTTGATTCATTTTCATTCACAGCGTTTTTCATGATAAAGACTGTGTGAAGATATAGAGAATGTTTCACCTGCGGTAGCAGTTCCGATTTTTCCAAGAACATCTGATTTCTTGTGACCCCATGAAGATGGAGAAGCCACTGTAATACGAGCGAATCGTTATCAGACGACGGAACGTTAGAAATTGTAATTTATTCTACAGTTTACTTACCAATGCAGGGGCATACTCAGGATTGAATTTTAGTAGGACCCATCCCTTAACACGAGAAAATTTTAAGAAGTATATTTTTTTTTCATAAAAACACTGAACATACAAGGTAGCAAGTAGTTATTTTCAGATGTTCTTTTCCTACATATTAACTAACAATAGTAACAGGTTAGAATATTAAGTTTAACTGAAGATGTCGCTCTTAGATAATGAATACTGAATTACCAAATTTTATTACTAAATAATAACGAGACAGATTATTGTGTAATTAAATACACGAAAGATACTCAAAACTTCACCATTACAAAAAGTCACACACAAAAACACAGCTTCAACATTTACAGGAAACCCACAACGACAGACACACTTATCCACAACACCTCAAACCACCCTAATCAACACACACACACACACACACACGCTGCCTTCAGATCCTTGCTACATAGACTTAAAGAAGTTCCAATGCCCACAGAAACACATACAAAGAACTAGACACCATTACATATTCAGCATACACAAATGGATACAGCATTACAATAATAAACAAACTATGGCACAATATATATATATATATATATATATATATATATATATATATATATATATATATATATATATAACACTACAGTTAACACTACAGAGAGGGAAAACAAATACTTCACAATACCATATATAAAAGAAACATCAAATAAAATGTGTCAAAAATTTCAAAAAACAGGGTACAAAATAGCATACAAAACCAATAACAATTTACAATACAATATACAAAACGACACCAACAACGAAGATAAACTACAAGCACCAGGCGTATACAAATTAAATTACAACGAATGCAACAAATTCTACATTGAGCAACATGTCGCAGCTTTAAACAAAGAGTCGAGGAACACAAACAGAGCACAAACTCAACATTTTACAATCACATAAAAGGAACAGGACACAAATACACAGACATTTACCATAACCTAAAAATCTTACACATAAACAATAAAGGACCACATCTCAACACACTAGAACAATATGAAATTTACAGACACACAAAAACACAAAGTACAAACATATTAAACGAACAAAGCCAATAAAAATCTTACATACTCTTTGATACTATCGAAAACCTGCCTTTTAAACCGTCCCCGCTTAATCAACTCCAAGCAGAAGAAACTGATGAAAATCGGCACATAGCAATCAAAAACTTTCTGTCTCAGTAAGTTTTTACAAATTTTCAAAATTTAAATAGTCATAAACTAATGTTAAAATGATTAATAAATACGATCGATGTTATTGATTTTATTCGTAATTAAAAATACGTAGGCTTAAAACTATTGACGATGACCGCGCACGAAGGGTATCCACACCTCTTGGGTAACTTTCTGTAGCCATAATTGCTGATTGAGAATCTAGTGTAAAAGTTTTATTCATTATAAGGATATATAATTTATAAAAATACAAGTAAATGAGAAACATAATCACCTTTGGCATGGAATTGCCTTTCACACATTTCATTGGTAAACATTTTTAACACATTTATCATGTGGTACTTCTAAGGATACTCGATTTTGTAAACTTATTTCCAACCTAGAAGTATCAAGTAACATATTTCTGTATGCATTAAACTAAACATCCATTTCCACTTTTCAAAAATCATCCTAACTGTAGGTTAACTATTCAATAAGTGTAATCAAACTTGATTTTCTCTATTTTTACCCTGTATTATAACAAATCATAATCATATATTAGATACTAAATCTTTACTCAGAAAATATTAAAAAAAAATTCGAATGTTATTCATAACAAGTGTACAAAATTAACCAAAAATTCTTTTATAAAAATTCTTTATTTATAACATTGCAAGGATTACACTAAAATTAAATGTCATTACTAATTTCTGTATATGTTTTCAGCGACAGCATTATTGCAGTATTATTGGCCGTTTATTGTAATTTGAATGCCATTGTTTCTTCCTTCTGCATGAATCTTCATCTTCTTCTATATCTCTTCTGTTCATAACTATTCTAATCCCAATATACCATGATTTTCTTGGTCTTCTTTTCCTTCTTCGTCTTTATGGGATTTATTACCAAGTTTTATACTAATCTATCACCCGTCATTCTTCTCATATCACCGTACCAGGAAAGCTGCTTTCATTATATCTTTAATTCTGCCCGTTCTTATTTTTGACCCTGTAATGTGTATCTACAACACCTTCTACAAAAACTGTTTTCCATTGCATTTATTCGTTTCTGTATATACATGTTCACTGTCCAGACTTAAGAGCCGTATGTCACTGTACTTTCCACCAGTGTTGTAAATATGTCTTCCTATTCTTTTCTTTATGTCCTTATTCCATAATAATAAATTTAGTTGACTTTTTATATTTCGACCTTTTCTTATTTTTACATTCCTTCTATTAGCTCACACTCTACTGATATATATCTTGTACAAATTTTCATTAAGCTATATTGGATGACAATTGATGTTAATACAGTGTTTTTCAAATATTTATTCGAAAATTAAATTATAAAATTTGTGGAGTCTAACCGGATTCGAACAGAGAATCATCATGTTCAAAGTCTAGTGCACCTTGACACTGCGCCAACTTTCCAGTGCTTGGGAATATATTTCTCAAAGATGTATATGAATTTTTTTCTCTCATCTGGTGGTCGTCGAAACCTCCATTGAACAACTGTTACCATGGTTACCACACAATATCATAAATAGTGTTGTTAAAATAAATTTTTCTTTGTCAACCTCAGTAGGAATTTACTTATATTTTTTTAAATCTTGTTTTCTGCACTAATTACAGTTTTGTTACAAAAATAACATAACGAGTGGAAGGGGCGGTGTTGATCATGCACCTCCTAGAGATGGTCGATTGATATGGTCATGACAGGTAGTTTAATAGATATACAGTTGTTATAAACAGATGCACAGATCTACGGAGAAAATTAGATGTTTTACACAGAACACGATTTTAAAAGAGAAAGTATTTAATAAAACACAAATTTGAGAATTAAGACGAGCAAACAGGAAGAAGGCAAGAGATTATCGGCCTAATTGGCGTTGAGATTTAAAACACGAATCAAATCTTACCGGAGCATGACAAAAAGGAATGCCAAAACCAGATTTACAAACAAGATGCAGCGAGGTTATCTTAAAAAGGGAAAGTTTACAAGGCCCAGATGTTACAGTTAATGTTTGGGTTCGGGAGTGGTTGGGAGAACCAGTTTAAAGAGAGTGAAAGTCGGTTTCGACCTTGGGCCGATTTCTTCTTCAAATTCGTAACAAATTATGATAACATTAGGGCGAGTATAATTTTGGGCCCGAGATGAAATTGAGAGATTACAGCTTTGAAACTGCTTAGACGTTGAGAAATGAATTTATTGAAATGGCAAAAGATACACTTAATAAAGAAGATACAAGAAATGGGATGTCGTCGTGAGGAAGATTATGTCTTGCCAATTGAATAATTTAAGAAAACCACTTAAGAAGCCTCCGTATTTTAGGAAAGTTATTTCTTTAGAAATAAAACTTTGATTTTTCAATAAAATTCTTATAATCGAGAAGTACTTAAATCAATAACAAATTTTTTAATAATAAATTATACATTAATTAAACAGGTTAGTATCAATTAACCGACTAGATCTCCCCCAATTTATCCCTTATATACTTCCGTTTCAGTGATCAGTATATTTCACTCAGTCTCAGCAATTCATATATTTTTAATTACTAAATATCTGTTTATAGGTAAATCAATAGGTTTTATTAATTAATAAACTACTACTTAGATATAATACCATCAACGTCTTTTTAAAGGAATCAAAAAATTTACATTTTACATAACAAAGTAAGAATAAGAATAAGCTGTAATGTTTTTTCACTTGGTCCATTGTTATTTCAATATCAGCTGTTATTTTTTCATGAATCTGATTTTTCTTCATTGCTTATTATTATTATATTAAATTTTATTGTATAAAGTTACTACTTTGGGAAGTTATTGAATACACTACTGAGAATGTTCTAACCTTTTTTTGCCTAAGTCGATATTAAAAAAAAAACATACAAAATGTGTAATTAAAGAATAAAAATATGGTACAACTCACAAATATACAATTTTTTTAATTTCAAACGCGTTTCAACGACTAATTTGTCGTCATCCTCAGTGAAGATACATTTTGTCCTCAGTGAAGGTTTTACTTTTGTTTTTGTTTTTACTTTTGCTAAAACTTTATAGGTTATGTTTAATATATATATATATATATATATATATATATATATATATATATATATATATATACATTTTAGTTAATTTCATTTGTGTATCTTCACTGAGGATGACGACAAATTAGTCGTTGAAACGCGTTTGAAATTTAAAAAAATTGTATATTTGTGAGTTGTACCATATTTTTATTCTTTAATTATAACTTTCACTCACAAGCCAGCTCGAATATTATTTATACAAAATGTGATCGTCTACTTTTCGGATCGATCTTCAGTTACATATTATATTGAAATTAAGAATTATTATTACATAGGGACTCAATAATCAATAGAGGAAGGGAAACAATATCAATAGATAGACGTTCATCATCACCAGTAACTGCAAAAATTCCAAGTTATAATCCACTATAACTAAAAATTCTGTTTATAGTTAAGAATTTTTTGTACTCATAATTTCTGATAATTGATGATAATGACCTAACATTGACTCCGATCAAACTGGGAATGAGAAAATTGATTTTTTGTGAGTAGGTGTTTGTTATAATCTTTGATGACAAGTAAGGCTCGAATTTTAGCAAAAATATATTTCATGAATATTTTGGAACACATGTAATGTAATGTGCGATTGACAGTCATGTCGTCTAGTAAAAGGTTTCCATCTTAAAACTCATCGATTTACTTATATTATTCGCTCTTTTCCTCCCGCTGTCATCGATTACTTGCATTTTTAAAATGCACGCCTGTTTTCGGAAATAATTTTAGTTCAAAATATTTTCATTATTTGATTACATACAAATACAGTACGCGCCAAAATTCACAGTACTGAACTGAATCAGCTGGCCCATTCTCGATTGTTTTATAGGAGATCTCAGGAGATTTTGTTGTTCCCGAAACCTGCCTTTTCGTTACAATGGTTCCAGCAAGATGACGCAATCCTTCACAATGCCTTAAACAACATTGTTTTTCTTCACAAAACCGCCTCATCTCCCTTAGAACTAACTTTCCTTACCCATCCTACTCCCCAGAACTTACACTACCTGACACCAGGATCTCGGGAGTGATGAAGAAGATTTTCTGTGATGACCTCCATCGTCCAACTAATGGAAAAAATAACCATGTGTATAACGAGCATGAAACAACCCCTATTTATCAAAACAGTGCAAAACCTTCAAGAACACTACGAGTGTTGCCTCTAATTGAACTGAGGTCATATGGAACACGTTTATACCCGAGTCTAACAGATTTGAGTGCTTTTTACTGCACGTATTTGTAAAATGATGAAATAAAATAAAATCGTATAACTGTTTCAGTACTGTGTATTTTGGCGCATACGGTACATTTGTACGTAATTTGCACTGGCATATTACACGTGACAAGTTTGTATAGGTATTTGGTATTTATTGCAATATCGATGTTCGCTTGCGATCACTGGTAAACGTGCTTTGGCTTGCAGATGTTTGGTTGCACAATACCCACAATGATGATTGACGTTTTGTTATTGTCAGAAGTGCTTGTAACTGGGTAAACACAGATGTAGAGCCTAATCGTGTCGCTAATCTATTGTTCGACAGTAGCGTTAGTTTGTAAGACAAAAAGCATTTTCGTGTAGGTACAAAGTTACCCCGAAGCGTAGTCGTCTGAATATTACGAAATTGTGCCACAGCCGGTAAAAGGGTTATTCGCGGATAATTACCCCTAAACTTTGTTCTAAGGCTACTCTACTAAAAGCAATTGTGACAAACAACCCTCACGTGATAGGTTGACGTGCAACTGGGTGCTTTGGAAGTAGAACAAGTGTAAATATACTATAACTTCTCTAATTCGTCACGTTCGGGTCTGAGGGGTTGATGAAAAAAGACGAATTACGGAAGTCATGAAATTAACATGTAATTGTGGGTAAAGATAGCACATAAATATGTATGTAATGTAATTAATGTTGTACTTACGTTATAATAACACTCTACAACAGGGGTTCCCAATTTTTTTGCGTTCACGCCTCATCCTCTTGAGATGAAATTCTCCCACGACCCCCTAAACTTTAAGCTATAAATATATGGAATGAGCATATGAAAAAGAATCAAATATCATATATATATATATATATATATATATATATATATATATATATATATATATATTTATTTAAAACAATTTATTTATACATACTGTCACAAGAAACATGATATAACGTTTCAAGTTTTAATTTTCAAGGTAAATTTTAACTGATAAGAGAAACATCTGTTAGTGAGATGCTTGAGACTGCATTTATTACACTAGCATACCTATTTAAGGTTGCATTCAAGTAAGCGCACAACCCGAGTCATTAGCAAAATCAAGGTTGTTCCTATAATATTAAATACATATTCAATTTATCTTACTACTTTTCAACTGGTCTCGCTCCCTTCTTGACTTGCCTTCACGCACCCTCCCCCGCCAGTTTGGGAACCTATGCTCTAAAAACACCGTCTGCAGTGAAGTTCGTAGCTACGTTTTCAGTGCAGTGGAAAAACCAATTTTAAGTTATCGCCGCCAATTAACGGCAGTGACGAATACAAAATTCTTTAAATAAAACTAAAACTATTAAAAACAAACAAAACATAACATAAATATAAATTAGCAAACAACAAGAAACTATAAAAGAAATATTTTTTAAATAATAACTTAACAATAATAATACAACTATTAAGATGTAATAATTTTTATATAACTATAAATATATAACAATAAAAAATAGTTAACAATAAATGACGGAATAACAATAACAAATGATACAACAGTAAACAAATAATAAAGATAAATACAATGTTAACAATAAATAAATATTAATAACATGTGAATAAAATATATAATATAATAAAATAAATTAAATGAATATCTGTACACAAAATACATACACAAAGAAATATATGTATACATATTAAAACGTAGTATTATATTTGAAATATTAAATTTGAAAAAAATATGTTCAGGTGGTGGAAGAAAGCGATGATTTGGTCAATGGCCGAAGCATCATCCCTTAACACCATCTTCAAACAGCCTTATACATTTAAAAAGGGACGAATATTTGTTAAACCAACACAATGCAACAATTAATGTTTTATTGTGAAGATATCGCCACAGAACTCACTTGTAGGTGGATCAGTTCGTAGTTACAAATACAGTACGTTGTTTTATTATCACAAAACTCTTAAGTTTCATTTTACAGTACTGTAACTTGTGAGAACAATAACACTAAAAAAAAAAAAAAAAAAAAAAAAAACGATATACTGTATTAACGATCTATTTATGTTTTAGTTTTTAAAACTGTCCGCCATTTTCTTTTGTAATAAACACTTTTTCACTGATGGCGCCAGTAGTACTTGACAGCACAGACAATGTTTTTTTTTGTTACTGTGACGAATTACAGAAGGTGACAGAACAAAGAGTGACGAATTAGAGAGGTTCTGCTGTTTGTTATTAAATATGTCTATAAAATCACCAAAAATACATACTTTGCTATTAAACATAACTATTATATTATGAATACTTCGTATTTCAAAATCATACGATACTTGAGTTTACCAACAGAAAACCTTTTGTAATGTTGTAACTTTCTTTAGGATCTGTGAAAATATCCCAAGTACAAAGACTTTCTGGCTTTTCAGTCTACTTCCTGTGATTGACGCGTTTCGGAAGTTCTCCGTCTATCAGATCTATTTTGTACTCTTTCATTATGAAAAGTCAAACATTAAAGTTGTTATAATATTATTATGCTATAAACGCATGGTTTCTAAGGAGGGTGAAACCTCGAGACCTTGTGAAGTACACAAGAGTTAGGAGCGGAAAATGTTTCTAATGTACATGTTTGTTTGACAGAAAATGATACCTGTACGTTTTTAGTTAGAAAGCATGAAATAGATAAAAACTGCATTTATATTTGTATAGAAATAAATTTAAATTTTAGAAAATATTTTGTTGATGCAAGACAAACAACATCTATTACGAGTAATAATATTTCTTTTCCAAAAGAAAGTTTTTATTCATTAAATTGTAAATACTGTATTAGTAGGCATAGAACTGTCTGTACTTTTAATATTTATTAGAGTTTCTTATTTATTTATGACAATTAATGCATAAATGTATTTTTAATCGTACTCAATATGCATTGAATATACATACATTTTTCCTTTAGTAAAATGATTTGTATTCGGTTGACCTATTCAAAGAATTTAAATAAAACCGTTTACAAAGTGTCAGATACATGTAAAAAGGTTTTAATTTAAAAAATAGAGTTAAAATTTATAACTCATTATAATTATTTTGAATTTATTGTAAGAAGATATAATTAATATAAACAAAAGATTCAATAAGTGTCAAAACATTGAATGATAACATTTTAATTAAAATAATGTACAGTAATTAAATAAAGAAGCATACCCTACGTGTTGAAGCAGCTGTTCTACAACATAACTTATAATATAAAATCAACTGTTTTATAAAATCATATGGTATCATCTAATTTAAATAATAATATTAACGTGTCTCGTGGTGGCCTAAAGTGTGACGAATTAAACAGCTGTTTTCTAGTATAAAAACTACAATATAAAAACAGCTGTTGTATGAAATCATAAGCTATAACCTGATTTAAATTAAAAAATTAAGCGCATCTCATGAAGGAATAAAATGTAACGGATTAAACAGCTGTTCCCTAACATAACCTACAATATAAAATCAGCTGTTGTATGAAATAATATGTTATCACTTATTTTATGCCTAAAGCTGTATACAGCGCATATATACAACTATAAAAATGAATGAATATTTTATCTATCAGAGTGTGAATATTTTATCGTGAGTTGGAAGATTTTTCCTCGTCTAATTTTTCTTTTCAGGCGCGCCAAAGTAGTATTCTCTTTAAAAATAAATTAAGACGCACCATTGTCAGTTTTTTCTCTAAATTTAAATGAACAATGAGATTATTCTTATTTTGATTTATATTTTTATGTCTCATAAAATATAAAATCACTAATCATACAACAAAGGTTAAGTGATAGCCACAACTATTAGTGCAATGAATGTTTTGTGTAGAGTGAAAGAACAATATTTTTTTTACAGAATCGTAATTTATTAATTTGTCACTGTCGTTATAGTCTGTAAATTTATTGATAAATTTATATACGAGTATAGCGTTAAGAAGAATGCTTTTCTCTGTCACAGCATATATGTTAAATCCAGTTTAATTGATTTTCCATCTGCATAATCGATCAGCTGTTTAAGAGCCAGCGTTGTTCGCTGTCTGACTGTTAGAGAGAGGTACATCTGCCTTCTTGATAAAGGGGTTTTGCTCTCGCTTATATATGTTAATTTATGCAAATCGCTACAGATGTTGTAGCGCCACCCAGGATCTTGTTAGCGTAGGATCTTTATATTTCCTCGCTAAAACTTTTGTACTTTCTACGAGCAACAATGCAGTCGCGTTTTGCATTTAGCGTTGGGTAAATAAATTAAGAAATTTAATTTTTTACATATTACTTCTCAAAAGCGTCTTGGGATAAATATTGATTAGGATGCTTTCTTGAAAGCTTAGAAAATATCTCTCCAATGCGTACGTATTCACAGTTAGTTGCTTTGTTATTACTTTATGTTTGGCTTGTCTATTTTTATACCAGCTGTAGGTCATTAAGCTTTTAACGCTTGTTCGACTGAAAATCTGTAATTATTTACCTAAATTGTAAAGAAATTTACAGTATTGAATGTCGTTAAAAGCGTCATAGCCTACAAATAACAAGAATTAATTCTAGATTTTTTTACTAATAAAAGATGGAAACTAAAAATTTCCATGCAATAAATTAAATTGGCAAACCTTCTAGTTTAGTTAAATTAGGAATACATTATGTTAGTCCTTGCAAAATAAAAATGTTAATTATTAACTACTTTAAAATAAAATCTACGAATGGAAATAAATACAGTTAGTGTCAGGGACTTGAACCTTTGTTTCCAATCCTTTTTTTTATATTTTACCTGTGTATTATGAACTTACTTATTAAAATAATTTAACTTTTTAAACTTTTGTATAATTTTTAATTCGAAATGTTTAGATTTTATTTTTAAATTTGATCAAATAACCGATAGTAAATTAATTTAATAAATACGTACATGTAAAGTGATTGAGGAGTCAGCATATAAGAGTTTTCTTGCTAGATAATAGAGCTTTTCTCTGCTACAAATATCAGGTTATATGTAATGTACAATACAACAAGTAAAATGACCTACGAGTATTAAATGTTACATTTAAAAAATAAGCGTTAATTTTTAACTGACGGAAATTCCATTCGAAGTTCATTTAAACATAACCTCTGTAATACCTTTACGTGAAAATAGCTCTAAGCCTGTTTGTGGTTATCTGAAATCTTACAAATCCGTACAAATAATTGATCTCGGAATTGTTATGTGATACATCCGAGATACGCAGTTTGTACATTTCTCGTTTAATACAACCGGGTATAAAGCTTATCTATTTGAATAATATGGTATTGCTAAATTACTTTCTTATTTCGTATGGCCTAGTTGCTTATTAAATAATTAAATCATATTAATTTATTTAATAAAATAAATTAGTAGCATCTACTAAACATGTCTCTCGCGGTACCCCAGTCTGACCGAACTATACTGACATACTGACAACACTAACTGCCACAACGCGCGTACACACACACACACACCGCAGGTACGTGCAGACTGAAAGCGCCTACTAGAATGGCTCCCTCACGGTACCCAGTCTAACTTAAAATCAGTGACAACACATACCTCCAGAATAAACGCAGTGAAGCCTATATCCTCTCACTCATCTAATACCATCACAATTTCACATATTCCTTCTTTTAAATCTTCTGTTTGGCTATATAGCTGATCAGTTCTGAAACGACCAGAGCTTCACAAACTCTGATCTGAGATGCTGATGTGAGCTGATGAAGATGTAAGCTCGGTGGGTGTTTCTGCAACTGTGGTCAGGGAGTGTCGATGCCTGAGCACAGTATGAGTACTCCACTGATGCCCACCCTTGTACAACTGTTTGTTGAGTCTCGGGGATCCGCCATTATGTCATTTATGTGGCGGTATCATCACATTACTATACTATATCGCAAACCTATAGTGGTTGAATGAAGTAGTTTGACAGATGTTCGTCAACATTTTAATATTCAAGATGGAGCTATAGGACAATGCTGAGGTCTTTTGCCATGTCATCGCCTTTTCCGCTTTTTAAAATATGTCCAATAAATTAATTTTTTAACATTTATTATCTCATTTATTCTTTATATATCAAATATAATTTTCATTTTTATTAAATATATTATCATGATTATTTATTTAAATTGTATTTAAGTTGTGTATACATATATTTAATATGTTTTCTTGTATAATAATAATTAAAAACAACTGAGATATTCAAATACAAGATTTAAACTAATAAATAATTCTTGTATTTGAAAACCTCAGTTGTTTTTAATATATAAATATATAGGGATATATCTGAATATAAGTATATATTTATTTATTAAATATATTAAATGGCTATTTATTTAAATTGGATTTATATACATTCACATTTTTTGTTACATATTCATTGTTATGTATTTATCGTTATAAAATTATATTGGTAATATTTACAGTTATATATTTATTGTTTTATGTCCTATCAGTATATAATTATTGTTAGTTTCTTATTGTTTTATGTCTTGTTATCGGTAATATATTTAATGTTAATTTTTTAATGTTTACTGTCTTGTTTTCGGTATATAGGCTATTTATTGTTAATTTCTTAGTGTTTTATGTCTGGTTATTGGTATATATTTAATGTTAATTTTTTAATATTTTATATCTTATCGGTATATATTTATTGATTATTTAATTATTTTAGTATAAGCCTACAGCTTTTATATAATAATTTAATATATTTTTTTTAAATTACCCAACACTAATCTTGTTCGGCAATGATGACCGAAATTCGTTTTACTTTAGCCAGTTATAAAATAAGACAAGAACCATAAAAAAAAAGTTTTTAGTAATATTTATAAAAAAAAGTTAAACCGCTTAAATTGGTTCATCAAATAAGAAAACCGCCATTTAACAATAAAACGTTTATACAAGTATTTCTGTTCAAAAGATATTAATATGTAAATAGCAAGAGCTTAAAATGTGGGCCCAACTGCATTCCATCGCCAATTTCCCCACATATCAACCCACGCCATCTTGCGGAATTTATTGGCGAAGATTAAAATTCCTCTAGAATAAATTAGCGTAATTGTTAGGCTGCGAGTATTTGCCCAGCGCCTGCTACTTCAAGGGTTGCCAATTATTACGCAGTATGCCATTGTTCTCATGTATGTATGCGCGTGTCGAGCACTTGTTTAACACAGGCGCCAGACAATGATTTATTGTGCGTCGATGGTAGGTCTTGGTGCGTGTTTGATTGCAGAGTAATCACGTCGTCAGAATGTGACAAATTTTATGCAAATACAAAATACGCCCATTTAGAAAATTACTGAGCGGCCACCAAGAGAAGCTAATTTCATACCCACACTTACTGTATAGGTAGTAAACACACTAGTAAAGGTACAATAATCACAGACGTATATATATATATATATATATATATATATATATACGATATATATATATAAGAGAAAAACTCAAAGGAGCGTAAAACCCAAAGGTTAGGTAAGTAAAGTTACCTAAGGTTAGGTAAGGTAAATACCAAAGGTAGGTAAGTCATACTGAAACAAGTTATCAAGTTTTGTCATCGTAGCAAAACCACCCTGGAAGATGAAAATAACTTACTTTTCGTAACAGATATTATTTAAATACGTTATACTTGACTCGCTAATTAATCATCTTCTCATTTCATTAAAGATGCACGCCCAGGAAAATTAGCACAACAAATATAATTGAGATTTTTCCAAACAAGATTATAGGTATTTTAAATATTAGGAATGACTGATTTGTTGATTTTTAAGAAATTGTATATATTTCACATACTAAATTTACTTCTATTTCGAATGAACTAAATGCCACGTGCAGCTACAGTCAGTAGACACCGACATTATTCTACATTACTTTTGTAGTTTCGGCGTTAAATGTCTCGTCCTCGTGATAACACTTATCGTCAATATTTAAAGGAGATTTTAAGCAGTGCGAAGCAAATATTTCAAGAATTGGGTTAGTAACTCTAGTCTATTATTCCTCAAGAGAAAGTGTGTATGTTGACACAATATTTGGAAAATGTCTGGTGGAAGAGGTCTGTTAGAAAAAGTCAGCCTTGGATCGATCTATAGATAAAATAATAAAACTGGAAGTCCTTGGATTGAATTGTGCACTTGACTGACGTTTATGTAACAAAGTGGTGGATCGTGGATCGAACTTTCTCCGTCCCTGATCAAGTTTCCTCAAGTTCAGCCACGCCCAATCGCTTTCGCCGTCTTCTCGACCCAAAACATCCGGTTTCAAAACACATCCGATACAGTTATTCTTTATACGTGTCATTTCGTTTCCTTTTCGAACGGGTTTCGGAAGCTGCTTAGAAATTTACGTAACATTTGTTATCCTATAACTGTACACACATCGATCTGTTTCAACAACCGGATTGTTAGAACTGGTTGTTGTACTTTCTTTTGTTTATCGGATCTGATGTTGACTGGTTGCAAGTTTTAAGTGGATACAAATCAAGGGAAGGTATAAACAATCGATTTACGTATTCTGAGATGAAAAGTTGAAGGGTAATTGTTTTAACATATGTAAATGTTTGTATGTGCTTGAGTACATTTTTTGCCATTCCTAATTTTTCAATATTCTCTTCTGTTGACGCGTTTCGGATTAACTCCATTTTCAAAACTTCAATAGAACTCTAGTTGTGAAAATGGAGTTAATCCGAAACGCGTCAACAAAATCGAATATTGAAAAGTTAGGAATGGCAGAAAAATGTACTCAAACATGTAGAAATATTCCTAACAGAAATGAGGATGAGTATATTTATAATTATGTAAATGGTTCTTATTTAAGCATGAAATTTTCCAAAAATTTACCTTAATGCGAGTTTGAACATTATGATTTTATGAGGGTTTCTGAATTTATGAGTGCATATTTATGTATACACCCACAAATCAACCCACGCAACACACACCCGCGCGCCTGCATGTTCAAACGCTTGCAGATTTGAATTAAAACTTTTGCTGAGTTCAGCAAACAATTTCAGAAAACAATGAATATCTTATATTATTAGGAAACTAACAAAATAATATATGAATAATTGTACATTGATCAAAAATACTCCAATGAAAAATATTTAGTGAGAAAACCTAAAAAGGAATCAGTGAGAAAAGTTATAGAAAAATCGGTGAGAAAATGTAGAAAGGAATAACTTAGAAAGGAATCAGAAAATATTTTTAGAAATGAATCAGTGAGAAAATGTAATAGATAATTAGGGAGAAAACTTAGGAAGCAATCTCGTGAGAAAATGTAAAAAGGAATCAATGAGAAACCTTGAAAAATTAGTGAATAAGGTTAGAAAAAATGAAATTACGATTCTGACCTTATTAACTTTTATGTAATAAAATTATAAAAAAATGAATTATTATTGGTATAAATCAATCAGGACCAGTGATGTATGAATCCATTTGATACTTGTACTACAACTACAGCAGATCCTCGATATTTCGGACCTCATTTTTCCTTATCCCTGCTTAATCCGAATTTGTAGTATTAAAAAAAAATGTTTTCGAGGTAAAATTGTAATTGTTGATGTTAATACATTAGTTCTGAACACAATACTAAACGTTTAAGCCTTACAGCCTTATACATACAGTATAAGTACTTGCCTTTTATCGTATTCTTGGCTAGTCACTATTCCCAGCACAGTGCGTAAATGTGATAGAGTGGAGTATCGAGATGTGAGCGTTGACGCGACGCCCACCTGTCAATGTACAGACGACAGTGTGGATCAACCAAATATTTTGAGTCACGCTGAAGCAGTATCACACTTAGATGACCTAGTAGTTTATTTTGAACTTCAGAAGGAAGCTACCTCAACCGAGCTTCTAATGTTGAGGTGGATGCGTGTAAGGGCCGCTCTTCATAAAACTAATACAGTGGAGATTGTTAAATCTTTTTTTCGATTCCAACGCTTCCGGCGTTTACACATTGGGCGGGAAAATATCTATGGCTGCTCCAACATAATGTCGCGTTAGTGCGTAATCGCGGTTGTAACCACTTATTGGGTTGGTAACTGTGGTATTTAGAATCGAGATTCGGGAATATATATCTTATTATCGGCACGGTATCGGAATTGGTAAAGTTTTGGAATTAACCCACCACTATTATATATATATATATATATATATATATATATATATATATATATATATATATATATATATATATATATATAGTGTCTGTGTGTGTGTCTCCAACATCATTTGTCCTACATAAATGTTATTTTCTGTAAATAGCCTATATGTTTTATTTCCATATTTTTTAAGCATATTCTTTTTAATCCGGATTTTCGGCTATCCGGATCGGCTCTGGTCCCAGTTAGTCCGAATTATCGAGGTTCCACTGTATGTCCATAAATTATGCATAAAGCCTTCACAAATTTTTTTAAACTGAGATTTGTATAAACAATATTCTCTAGCTGGCGTATGAATTAAGGCTATCAACACAAAAAATATACACAAAATATGAGAGGCTATTTATATTTCTATAGTTATATGTTTGTAGTAGCATCACTGATGATCACGACATAAGTTATTGAAGCGCGAATGAGTCTTATAATTGTCAGTTCTTATAATATGTAGAGAATTACATATTAATTTAAAACCACTATACGAAGTCTTGCTACATACAATAAAACAATTTGTTGACAATATACTAATTAACAAAATTTACGTACGTTGTATAGGCGGACACAACGTTTAAACACAGCTGGAGTTGTTCCAAGTATTAACTTGAGATTCATTAATTGATTAGGAAAATGTCTACAACAATCAGTTGTGTTAACCTTCTAGTTGTATTGAAAGGAGGCGGACATGAAAGGGGTTGGGCGCTTTGATCAGCTGACCGACCAGTAATCTTTGGATTAATAAGGCTGCGAAGTTT
>JBAIZL010000011.1:1205000-1230000 GCA_036971475.1 Prosapia bicincta | reverse complement strand
TCCATCGTCATTATGTAGCATTATATACTAGAAGAAATTATTCCTAAATGGTTGTGCGAATATATTTAGATAGGTTTCGAATTAACACAAGTAAATTTTTTATTATGATTTTAATGTCTTCCAAAATCAACCCATTCAAATCTGCAGTAATTCAAACATTTTAATTAAAAAATGTTTATTAATACTTATGGATTCTTTATTTATGGCTATATATTAAATGCAAAGGATATTATTTATTGATATATATTTCAACGTTTTCGCTGGATTTAGCTTCAGCAATTTCAAATATTACAAACTAACACAAACTTAAAACAAATGATTAAGTTATTTTATTGTTATATTCATATTTATATGCCGTTCGTAAACCTAAAACCTTATTCAGTAGGGGTTGTTCAGTTATAATTTAAGTTATACATTATAAATTTAATAAATTAAAACACTATATTTCCTTTTTTGATTTCTTCGTGAGCCAGCTTTTATTAGAAATCTTATATCCATAGGGCTGACACTCAGAACTTTGGTATTTGATGGCCCTAATTGGTTGGCAAATGACGACAGTTCCAAGTTCCTCGAGATGCTGAGATCCTTTCACTTCCCAACACTGGTGTCAACACTATCTTCTTCAATATAACAACGACTTACTTCTGTTACAACGGTCGGTCGGTCACCAAAGAACCAGAAAGTCTTCTGCATTAAAAATGTTGTATTTAACTCCCATATTACATTTCCCCATCAGTTATTAAACAGGTGTCGCATTCGCTTGTCTTGTTGCTAGTTTTGGAAACATCGCGTCTGCTTTTGTGTATAGTTCGGATTGAAGGATAACGTAAATACACTATAAAAATATGTAGTAAGTAAATATACCATACTGTATTATAAGTGTACAGTATAACTGTAATTAATGTTAACATTTTTTATGTGGAACTTTCCATATACATTTGGCTTCAGTATTCGCGGTTTCACTATTCGCGCTAAGTTACCGATAAGTAACACCCGCGAATAACGAGGGATCACTGTATTTGTTTTAACTGTCGTCCGATTAATATACGTAGTTTTTTTACTCAATTCTTTTTGACACAACCAAAATATAAAAATGTTTGTCCCATCTCCACTGTCTAGAGCGTGTATATTAATCTCTATACCCGTTCCCACCAGCTCAGCAGATAAAAGTTAACTACCGTATGAAGACCGCTGCCATATCGGTGTCAAACCAATGTTTTGGCTTGATTATACTCTCCTACTACAGGGATGGACACTGGTCGTGACCCTAACATAAGTTTAAAATAAGTCGACGTTTCTTATATCAAAGTTATTTCCGAACATGCTTCTGTACCAAAGAACATCATACACAACTAAACGTGCTCGGCGCATGGTATGTAGAGTGTGCCAGCATGCTATACACTCGTGTAGGTAAGTGATACGTTTGTATAAGGTGGTGTTGTGAAGCGGTGCACAGTTGTGACAGCTGTTGCCACGTGGGCACAGATTCTATCGTATCACCTCCACCTACTGGCTGCAATCCAGCGCCGCCCACATTAATCTTGTTCCTCGCCTAATTCATTGTGGCAAGATGACTTTTATGGGACATTCTGATCACTGGGATTTCACACTGTCATGCCATTACTATACAGTTGTGTCAATAAGGTGATTTCATTTATATAAGACTGATGGCTTTATTAATTGTTTTAGCGGAAGCTAAAATTTTATTAAAATTGAGAAAATACTAAAGTATTTTTGCTGTCCAAGTAATTGATTTACTATTTATAAATTTTTCGGAAAACTTTAGGCATGTGTGTGTGTGTGTGTGTGTGTGTGTGTGTCTGTTATCTTTCGTGTAGAAAACATGCAATGGATTCCTACACGTGATAACTCTTTTAAAGAGTTCAGAGGTTTGTGGGGTGCAAGAGAAACTTTGTCATAGAAGATCATCTTTTGCAATGAATAGCTTTCCCTCGAGCTATTGGTCACTGCAATAAAGTCCACTTCATGGCATCTTGAAGCAAAGCACAGGAGGCTCTGCGCATCCAGTTATAGCCTTATGTAGCACAAACGGTGACATCTTTCACAAACCTCTATCATATTTTCAACAATCATACAAACATTTTTGTGCTAGTAGAGAAACATTTGGTACCTCGTCCTGCTCAGCATGGCCGTTAACATTACTCGCGTTAGATGGAGCCGGACGAAGCCTCTTTCCTCCAAACCCATTTATTTTCCATAAAATTATTAAAGCCCCCCCCATCATGTAGGGGTGTCGGGCGAGAATATCCTGACAGATAACACATATTTATCAGTATCGATCATTACCAAAACGAAGTAATTTAGGGAGAATTGTTTCCTTCTTCGCTCTTCTGGATGGGCGCAGTATTCATGATACTGGGCGCAGGCTTTGCACCAGGGACCATCCCCGATCAGAGCAGAGTTTGTCAAGCACTGACCCTTTACACACTCTGAAAACGCAACCGTTTTGATCGATTAAATAAAAAAGAGAATATTTTAGTAAGGCCTACATATATGTGTATAGTTATGTGATGTTTATTGAAGTGTGCTTGCGTATGTGTGTGTGTGGGGGGGGGGCGGTGAGTGTGAGAGAGGTTCTTTTTTAACCTGTACATATATTTTTAAAATATTTACCGTGTATGCAGCAAAAAAATAAAACTCAACCGAATAAAATACAATCATCTCTTACACAAGATGAATAATAAAATAAAGAATATTAATAAAATGAACTCGAAATTTGAAACAAAGAGAAAAGAATATGTTTCAAAATAAACATAAAACTAAAATGTTTATTTCGAATATCTCACCGCTTTCAACATAATACTCCTCTCTCTTTCTCTTTATCTTGAATACGATTTCTTTTTAAAAAATGTAATAATAATTAACCAAACACAAAAATAATAATAAAATTGGAATTTATAATAAAAGAAATTACAACATACAAACCAAAAGGTAATTGCTTAAATTATATTAGAAAGCTGACTTCTCTTCGTTCTTAAAAAGTAATTCTAAACAAATTATAAAACTTCTCAATAACTTTTATGGATTTTTTATATCTAATTTACGTTCAAAATTTTCGTTCAATAGACATATTTTCATACTTTTTCAATTTTAAAGCCTGGATTGTGCAAAATCGATTTAAATCTAATACTTGGAAAATACATACAGGTGACTGACAACTCTCATTCAGACAGAATCTGACCTGTCAGCAAACCTCTTTTCATTTCTCTGCTGTTCCAAACATTTTGGGTTTAAGCAATGTAGACCTGTTTTATTATTATCTCCATGTTGGTAACTGGCTATTAAAATTTATGATTTAGCTATATATGTAAAGTTTTATGTTATCCGGGTTTAGAATATTTATGTCCCATCCGTAAGTAATTATTGCTCAAATTACTTTTTTAATACATTTGGGTGAAAGTCATTTAAAGCTCAATAAATAAGTGTTTATTTGTATGCTTTCGTCATATGTGATTAAGTTGTTAGCTTTATATTAATATTCCGAGGAATATAAGTAAAACTTTTCCTAAATTAAGTTATAAATCCATTAATGAATATAAGTAAAACTTTTCCTGAATTAAGTTAAAAATCCATTAATTAACACTTTTCTTTTCGTTATATATGTGTAAAAATTATTGACTTAGATATAAATAAGTGTTTATTTGTATGCTTTCGTCATATGTGATTTAGTTGTTAGCTTTATATTAATATTCCGAGGAATATAAGTAAAACTTTTCCTAAATTAAGTTAAAAATCCATTAAATAACACTATTTTCTTTTCGTTGTAGCAAGGGAGACTTTAACGACGGTGAATTATATGCACAATATTTTTGCTATTTTGGTATGACGTTATGGGAGCATAGAAAACAATAATTTAAGGGAACGTTAAAAAAAGGAGCAATTAGTTTTGCTATATACAGGACTGTTGTAAATTCATCCTTGAATAAAGAGCCTAAGTTTGTTTAGTAACAGAGCAAGGTCAAGACGCGTTTACTCCAAAGTTGTCAACAGTTTGTTTTGTAGAAAACTAAAAGTTGTTAACTTAAAGTTGCCCGTCTCAAGTTAGTTGGTACAGGTGGAAGAGTGTTTGTAGAAAACAGATTTTTTTTAGTTGCTGTTCTCAAATTTAGAGCAACAAGGGGAAATCTTGTTGACAAAAAATTGTAGTGAAATGATAGGCAGTAGTGTCAAGAATGTCGGACGAAGAAGACGCAATTGTTCTCGCGGCTGCCTGTGTCATCATAGCCAGGCACTGTACAAGTCAGTGGCCATCGAAGAGATTGAGTAAGATACCGTTGAAGGCTAGGGATAGGTACAGTGGCAGTGACTTGGTAGGTGATCTCCGAGAAGATGGCGTCGATTCGTTGAGCGGCGAGCTGAGTTGCGACGGGAATGTCTAAAAATCTCTGAGAATGACCAGTAGTGACTTTGAGTATTTTATTCCAATGATCGGATATAAAATCAAGAAACGTGACAAAAACCACAGGAAAGCAATACCTGACCAAGTAAAGCTAGCAGTTACATTACGTCCAGGACGCTTGTGGGGGAATAGTTTTCCACTAGTTTCCTACAAGTTGCTTGTACAATGAGCTTGCTCAGTACTAAATCTTCCACTTTTAGTTGTCAATTTTCTTTGATCTTTACCGACACTCCGAAATTTAGTGGAAGAATTGTCTCTCCACAAGTGAAAGACAGAAACAGTTGCTCTAATTTGTTGAAAAAACAACAAATTCCCAGAACTCATGGAAAACGTTGGTGTAAATTTAATACTTAATATACGTGTTACTAAAATTTCTGTAAACGTATTCACAGATAAACTATATGGACATTATGTTTATTTTTAAAGGAATTACATTAGTTATATTCTAAAAGTTTTACTATTTCACTAAAACTTTTTATTTCATAAAGATTAGCCAAAATTGTGTTTCCTTTAGGAAGCCATTATTAGTACGTTTTAAATATTAATATTTTATCATCTATAAACAAGTCACAGCTGGGTAAAATTACAAAACCGGTGGACAGAGTCTCTGATGGAGATGCTTCGGAGTTCGCTAATAAACGGTTTCGAGGGAAAGCGAATGGTTTTATTCCGGGAACGAAATGGCTTGCACGAGTAGCAGGCGCACTTACGCTGAAGGAAAATTATATTAATAACGCACTACTAGTTCCGGGGCGAAGGTCAGGCAAATTATCCATACCTGCGTCGGAGATGGGTTTCTAAAGAATTACATTTTTTATTAGTGAAAGTCAAGCCAAGAATGTGTGACCGTGCTGAGAATATATAAGAAGACCTTGTGTCGAGAGGTCGGATCTGTGCTTTATATCCCACCAGAATGTAGAAATGCTGTACAGTTGGGTTTTAGTTTTTCAGTAAAGTAAATGGCTTTATTCACCGAAAAATATTACTTTCTTTTCTGTTGTCAAAATGTATTGTTATTTTAATATTTTATTATTGTAATTTAATGTTATATGAGCATGATATTTGGAAAATTTAAATGAAATGTATGGATTCATAATAGAAATATAAGTTTTCGTGAAATATATAATACAACCTCAGACACGATAATGAAAAAATGCAAGCTCATCCATCTCATTAGCAGATTTTCTTTTATCAGTTAAAATTTAACTTGCAAATTAAAACTTGAAAAGTTATATCATGTTTCTTGTGAAAGTATGTATAAATAAATACATTTTATCCTATGTATATAGCATTTGTTTCTTTTTCATATCTTCATACCATTTATTTATAGTATTTATATATATATAGGAGTCGTTGTCCTGAGTGACAGAGAATCAACGTAGAGTCGAAACTATAAAAGGTAGAGACTTGACATTTTCAGGTTACATTTCGTTCATAACATAGACGCACACTAGGAAAAGATTTTTGTATAATGTTAATTTTAAAGTTTAAAATTGCAAAATTCCGTGGAAAGTATACAAGTCCCATATGAAATGCATAGAGAAAGTATAATTTCAGAGACTATGCCTGTCTATAATTAGTTTAACTTCTGACGAGAAAACAGCCATTCCTTAACCATTATCAATTATTAGTTGTTTTAAATCTATTAAATTGACATATAAAGTGTCACTTTTGAAAAAGTTAAAACCCTTCTCAAATCTCAATAATTATTAATTAATTTAGTAAGCAAATGTAATAGAACACAAAAATTTAATCTCAGTTAAAAATAAAAAAATAATTGAAAATAATAATAATTTGAATGATATATAAGAAACGAAGGGCGAGCCCACTCAGCCTTACGGTCCCACTTCTAATGTATTTTTTGAATGCATGTATTACATCTCATGGTTTTTTTTTAAATTTTTTATAGCCACATTTAACATTACCTTTTACTGAAGTACAGAATACAGGCAATATACCTACACCATGTTTTCTAAGTACAGTTTGAATCAGTACAGAAAAGGATTGAACATTAATAATATTGTATCAAATTAATTTCAGAATATTAAGAATATTGGAGTAGCATGTAGTCTTACAATATTTTAGAAAATTGGAGTAGTAAGCAATTTAACAATATTTCAAAATATTAAAGTAGCAAGTAATTTTAAAATTCTTAAGAATGTAAGAGTAGTAAATGTTAGAGTAGTCAATAATTTTAAATGTTTCAGTAATTTTATAATATTATAGAATATGGTTGTAGTAAGTTTACAAAATCTCAGAATATTGAATTAGTAGGTAGTGTGACAATATTTTGGGATATTGGAGTAGTAAGTAATTTTACAATGTTTCAGAATATAGGAGTAGCAAGTTTACAATATTTCGAGTATTGAAGTAGTAGGTTGATTTACATTATTTCAGTATATTTTCAGTGTATTTTCAGTATGTTGGATTAGAAATTAATTTTACAAAGTTGCATAATATTGGAGTAATAGGTATTTTGGAATATAGGAAGAGTTGGTAATCCAACGGTATTGGGTAATTTATGTATTTTTTAAAGTTGGAGTAATACATCAAGAAATTTAAAGTATGACTTCTCTGTCCTTTGTACAGAAATTGTTATAAAGGAAAAAAAATGTTGTAACACTCCCTCATTAATTACAAACTAGTTTGTGTGACGATCCCGGGAATTATCAATAATTAGTGTAGGGCCTTCAATGGAGTAAGATTACGACCGATGATGGCTGAATCGATTTCAGAGTTATTCTGTAACTAATAAGCTATTGATGGGGCTTATTTGAAGCCAATTCTTTAGTTTTCCTTCCCTTATTATTTCCACTAGAAATGTTATTCAGAAAAGCGAGTGTAAGAGTGGTTAATAGAAGCTATAAAATGCAAATTCAAAGCCTTCTATTGTGTAAGAGCAGCGAATTGTTGGTTTTATGACTCGAGTAAATTATTCTCCTGGCTTTATAAGGAACTCATTTTAGAATAGAGTTCCTCTAAGAATGCTATAGAAAATGTTAGTTATCCCCTGACAATAGATCAGTGTGTTTTACAGCCAACCGTGTTATATAATTTGGTAATTCGTATGTATGTATCCATATAAATTTATATATATATATATATATATATATATATATATATAAATATATATATATATGAAGTTAATATACTACTATTGTAAGTAATTTTATCCACCATTAAGTGGTTCTATTTCTAGAAAAGTAATCAGTGATTCGAAAATGGTCAACTGACCGAAAGGTGCCTCACCACACAAGGTAAAATCATTGCAATTAATGGTGGATAAAATTACTTACAATAGTAATATATTTATTTCATAAAGTCAGTGCAACGGAAAAACAATGGATAACGTGTTATATATATATATATATATATATATATATATATATATATATATATATATATATACAAATGAATTTGTATATATATATACAAATGAATGTTTGTATGTATGTATGAGCCATATGCGTTTCTAAACTACTGATACGATCGCCATGAAACTTTGGAAAATTGTTGAATACATTTCTGGGAAGGTTTCTGGCATAGAAACCCTCAGGGGCATCACCAGGGGGTACAGGAGCACGTAACCCTTCAAACAATTAATTTTAGCAGATAATAATAACCTATAAAACGGTGCTAGGTTTTAGCAAAACAGCTTCCCGACGACATGAACATTTTTTAAACATGTCATTTTTAAGTGACAAAATACCATAAAATATGATTTTGTATCTTATTTTATCTTAAAATATTTCATTTAATTCATTCCAAAAATTGGTTGCTAAGGAACACTTAACAAATTGAAATTATTTTCCAACACATTTCAGGGCCATTTATGTACAATTATTATTATGTTAATAAAATACTAAATTAAGTTTAACTAATGGTAACCCCCATTCCTCGACTTTAGGTGGTACGAGTTTCGCCGGGTCAGCTAGTATATTATATAAATAAAAATAAATGTTTGTATGTATGAGCCTTATGCATTACTAAACCACTAATCCGACCGCCATGAAACCTTGGGAAATTGTTGAGTACATTCCTGGGGAGGTTTCTGGAATATAAAGTTTCAGGTGCATAGCCAGTAGTACAGGGGCACGTGACCCCCTGCCAAACCAATTAACTTCAGCAGAAAAATAAAAAATTATAAAACGGTGCTACGTTTTAAGCTAAACAGCTTCCCGACGACATAAAACGTTTTTTAAACGTATAGTTTTTAAGTGACAAATAACAAAATAAGACTCTATCATATTTTATCTTAAAACTTTTAATTGAATTTATTCCAAATTTTGGTTACTAAGCAACACTCATCAAATTTGTTATTTACCAACAGATTTCTGTACAGTTATTATTATGTTAATGAAATACTATAATACTTATAGGCCTATATATATATATATATATATATATATATATATATATATATATATATATATATATATATATAAACAGAAAGTTGCCTTACTAGGCTGTAGTTACATATAAAATATATAAGTTTATTTATATAATATTTAATACAATATTTATATATAAATATTAAGGATGAAAATAAGCAGTAGAATTACAATACAAATTTATATATCAAGTTTAATTAAAACTATTCCATATTCTTTAAAATTTAAGTTTTTATATTTCAAAAATATCATTTGAAATTATATATTTTTATACTTCTCTCTTCTAGGATCCATAGTTTCTATAAATAAATATATATTTTACAGCCAGTTCTAATTAGTAGTAGTTTGCATGGTTAATTAATAATTGCTTCGCTTCTACAAATAACATCTTCAGACCGTTGCTAACTAAAAACGATAATGACTATAAATAATTATTAAATCAGTTAAAATTTTAAATTACGTCACCTATACCTTTTTATGTCAAATGCTATACAAATTCGGAAGTTAGGGTTTAGAGAGGAACTCAGATAAGGTAAATCAATCTGTTCAAACATTAACTGCTACAGAAACATCGCCTGCCGACTTTCTGTTTCCGACAGTGGTTTTACGACCGAAACCGCTTCTGAAAACATATTTGGAAATAATAGAAAAAAAAACTTGTTTCGACATTTGATGTGAAGTTAAACGTTTTTTTCTAAGTTTATTGCTTTGGGTAGGAATTCCTATATTTATTACCTTGCCTCCTATATTAGGGAAAGGGGTCTTTAAAATAGACTAAAAAATAGTGTTTACACCGTTCTTTGAGTGTGTTTTAGTATTGTTATATTCTTTAAGTAAAATGGGAGAAATGGGTATTAAATATAGATAGCAGCTGTTCAAGTATCATTGCATCGTATTTTTAAATTGAAAAAAGGCGAAAGAAAAATAGAAGGCAAGATAGTAACCGTTGCTTGACATAGTTTTAACGATAAGCCTTTACTGTTATAAAATAGTAGTGTAGAATATATTTTTTACAAACACATACAGACACACATACTTAAGCGCGCGCGTGTGTATGTGGGAGAGAGAGAAAGAGAGAGAGTGAGAGAGAGTTAAAAAATATAAGAATTGTTCAAAGATGAAAATAAAAGCATCTCACAAATAAAAAAATCAATTAGAGCAAGTAAATGTTAATTTGGAAAAATATGGAATAATAAATGTGAGTAAACCATTCAGTTTGTGTGTGTGTGTGTGTATGAAAGAATGTGAAAGTAAAAATGAGTGTGTGTGTTTTTGCGAGAGAGAGGGAGAGAGAGAGAGAGAGTGAGAGAGAGAGAGAGAGAGGGAGAGAGGGAAAGAGAGAGAGAGTTAAAAAATATAAGAATGTTCAAAGATGAAAATAAAAGCATCTCACAAATAAAAAAATCAATTAGAGCAAGTAAATGTTAATTTGGAAAAATATGGAATAATGAATGTGAGTAAACCATTCAGTTTGTGTGTGTGTATGAAAGAATGTGAGAGTAAAAATGAGTGTGTGTGTTTTTGCGAGAGAGAGAGAGAGAGAGAGAGAGAGAGAGAGAGAGAGAGAGAGAGAGAGAGAGAGAGAGAGAGAGAGAGAGTTAGAGAGAGAGAGAGGGAAAGAGAGAGAGAGTTAAAAAATATAAGAATTGTTCAAAGATTAAAATAAAAGCATCTCACAAATAAAAAAATCAATTAGAGTAAATAAATGTTAATTTGGAAAAATATGGAATAATGAATGTTAGTAAACCATTCAGTTTGTGCATTTACACGTTCAGTATCGGCATTTACAGATTCAGTATGGGGATTAATAATGATGAAGTGATTTCAGAAATATTGAGTGGTGCAATATAAGGAAATAAATATTTCAGAATGTACTAATGAAGGGCAAGAAGGAGAACAGTAAGAAAACTAGAGGGCTAAACATAAAGAATGCATGATAACATCGAACGCATTATGACTGGATACGGTAAGAGATAGGAGAACAAAGAGAAAGAACAACAATGGAACAACAATATCGATAAAATTGATAGGTATAGAATGGTGAGACACTTTTGTGTACAAGAAAAATATATAGATAACATTAGCGAGACCCCATAGAATTAAACAGTTAGGAGTGACAAAACTGGGAGCAACTAGGTGGCTGGGGAGAGTCACGAAATTGGGGTAGATGACTGAACATTTTTCTCTAACAAGTATCACCAAAGTAAACTTTGGGCAAAAATAAGTAGGAATGGAACGTCAAGCTTAAAAGCCCTTATTTCACTACCTTTATTTAATTTTCGATTTATATTCTAACAAATACGGTCTTGAAACAAGTAATATAACAAAACATCAATTCCTACTTAGATCAACAAAGAATAATATAATTTTTTATTACACAATTGCACTGAATATAAATATGCATATATTCGTACATGTGACAGAATAGATTATTTTATTAAAGATTACAAATTTGAAAAATATATATAAGTAAACGTACATAAAAAATGTGAAGTAATAGAAGTAATTGAAAAATATATTGCAAAGAACATTTTCATCTAAAATACTAGTAAAGATTTTATTTTTATTTTATTTTAAACAACACGTAAAATAAAAACATTTACACGTGTTTTAGTGAAAACTAGTAGCTCACATGAAGATGGATTCAAGTAATATAAATTTTTGATGCTTGTTTTTCAGTTCCTAGTTAGTGATATGTGTCAAGTAACAAACACTCTTACCACCAAAAAAATATAAGCTATTACAAAATCTTTCGTCAGTGTACCAAATGTGTATACATAAAGATTATGTTAGGGAGTTTCTAATGGTTATTAATTATGCATTAACATTTTTATTAATATTATTAATATTTATTAACAAATCTGTGCACTTAATTTGTTTGAAGAGGGCTGAAGGGACTCACAAAAAGTAGATTGCACTTAGTTACTACACATTTTTATACTAAGATAAAGAATATATCTTCTTTAGATACGTTCTGACGGTTTGAAACATACCCCCTCCCTATATCTTCCACCAAGTTTATTTATGTCCCTACCTTAAGCCTAACTATCTTCAGAACCATTCGTATCCTTCGTAGGGACAGTCATACTGACTGGTAGCCTCAAGGCTACAAGAAAAGAAATATATTTTTATTATCAGCTCTCTTTCGTTCACTTCCCGCTCTGGCCCTTGGCAAGTAGCTGCTTCTCCAAACGTTCACATTATGAGCGGTTTCCTCATCCGAGCAACAAACGCCAAATAAAGAAGTGATTTATATGGCACTGTCGTGACAGGAATGTCGTGACAAATCGTAAACCCGCTCTTCCACATCCGGAGCTCTCCCCTCTCTTACAGGGTTCATGTTACAACGGATAGGAATTTTTTATTTACCCGGAAGTACGTCTGCAGAGCGTTACTCGCCGTCATAACATCGTGTCTAAATGTCATGAGTACGATTATATTGTTGTTGCCTCGGGCAGGTAGTTATGGTGCATTCTTCGTCCATTGTTAAGGTTTTAATTATGTTTTGTGACGTAAGTAATGCTATATATGTGTTTGTTTTATTGCATTATTTTCTACAAAACAATAACTAAATTTCTTTGTTAATAATGTTAACATTTTAAAGTTTTAAGTTTTAATAGTAACGCAACAGACAAAATTAAAAAAAAACGGCGTGGACAGAGATTGCGATGACAGAGAACGTCATCTTTTTTAACGCGTTCTCTTAGAAAATGTTACTACTTAGTTCTCGTTTTTAATTCCTTCTATTAGTTCACACTTTCCATACATACATACATACACACACACACACATATATATATATATATATATATATATATATATATATATTATATTAAATATGGTGATATGTTTTCTTGTAATATAATTAATAAATTAAAAATATTTCAAAAGCAAGAATACTTCTAATGAATATATTTATTCAAAGCTTTTCGCCGATAATATAGTATCAGCATCTTCAGGAAAATAATTATCTAATAAAACATTTTTACAAAATTAAATCATATGTACTACTATACATATATTATATATATATATATATATATATATATATATATATATATATGTATATAATATTATATATTATATATATATAGCCCATATATTTTGTTCAAATTTTTATTCGTTATTAAAATATTTTCTATTTATCTACTAATGCTCAAATAAATTTTTTAAATTTTCAGTTCATCAGACCATGATAATAGAGTTTTTTTTATAATAATAATTCATTAATTAAATTAAATGAATACATTTTAGTTTTATATAGGAGAAAAGCTTTTCACAAAACGGGTAACGTATGCAATATAGTTTTTTCGTACCATTTGGCTTAAAATAAGTGATAACATATGATTTCATAAAACAGCTGATTTTATGTTATAGGATATGTGGTAGAACAGCTGTTTAAACGTATAGGTTATGTTAAGATATTTATTAAAATGTAACTAAATAGACATTTTTTTGACGACCCAAGTAGAAATTTACTTAAAAATTCTTTTGTTAGTCTAATTGGTTTAAAACTAAATGACCGCTCTGTAGGCAAGACTAGAGACTGAATAGACAATCTTGTAAGGTGGAAGGTTGGATTGTTCTCTAAGTAAAGTTGAAGAGTTAGTTTGAAGTAAGTGGGAATTCTGTTAGTGTAAACACGATAAGTGTGATGAAAATAACAATATTAATATCTCATCATCGATTTGGAAAAAAACAAATAGTGGGAGACCAAAAAATTCGGAAAAAAATAAAACCTGGCAATAATGCCATAAAAATGTTGAGTCACGTCAACGCCAATAATAATCTTGTTGAAGAAAATACACAATATCCTAACTTTAAATTCACACCTAAATTTATAAAGACAAGGTTTCGTTATAAATTGAACCCCTATGTTATAGTTCACAATAATTCATGTATATTATTGTATAGCTATATTGCAATAAGGATACAAAATACCACTTTAGGATCGGTGTAGCTAGAAAAATTATAAAATTTGCTAACGGTTGAATTTGTTAATGGTTGAAGGAGGTGACTTCTATATTGTGTGCTAAATAGGAATAAACTACACTAAAAAAGGGAAACGTTTATTTGTCAATCGGTTAACTTTTTAAGGAAATCTATAGGTCGATCCATCGGTCGGATACTATAGGTCCAAAATTTGATATAAGGTGTATTTTGGCATCACAAAAAAAGTTTATGTATGTTTTGTGTATTGTAAAAAGTTATGTTTCTCTTTTATCTGTATGGCTTCAAGTCCCAAGCTTTAATTTTTTTGTCCTGTTATACATTAACATTTTCTATATATACATTATGTTTACACATATCGGTGACATGTGAAGTATTATTATAGTAGTAAATTTAGTATGAGATATATATTCTAATTATAATTATTTTTGTTTGGTATTAGACCAGAATTTACTGACGAATAAATCTAATTGTAGTGGAACAATTTATATTTGAATAAACAGTCTTCCACTGTTTAGCCAAACGTTTAACAATTAAGGATTAGAGTGTAGTAAAAATGTTAATTACTTGTATTTATTAATAAGATGCGCTCAATGGATTATGATATTTTTCGTGTTTAAAAAAATATATATAATTTTAGATTAGTAGGCCCAAAGAAAGATATTAATTTTTTATTGAATTAAATAAGTTCTTAAAAATATATGTAGTGGCTTCGTAAGTTTGTACAGTTTAATTTAGTTGTACTGTATTATACTTGTTGTAAATTGTGTTTATAAATACTAATAATGATAAGTTAATCACTGGAAACCATTTTATTCTATTAAGCATTTTTAATGTAAATTACTTTAGTGTTTTTGTAATTACCTTGACTTAGAAACGAGTCTTGTTTATGGAGCAGACGTCTCTCTATAATCCGGCACTGCACTACTCTGGTCACTTCATTGTGTATTCAGATGCAAACAAGTTATTTATGTTATTAAATTAATTAATTTGTATAAATTAGAATACAATACGTTCAGAATAAAATACTAGACAACGCAACAGCGAGTAAATAACAACTATGACAGTAAAGGGGTACATAAATAAGTCGTATTTTGCTACTCGTATTGACACCTTTCGATAATCCGGCGTTATCAGTAATCCGACAGTACTTTAGTCCCGTATTTGGTGGATTATTGAGGGATATTTATTTTTTCAGTTTTATTATAAAAAATAACCCATTAATACTAGAAGATTTAAAACGATTAGAGTGTAAAGAAATTTTCTGTAACGTATTCCAATGTATTAGACATAAGAACGCCTTTCTCCTACAGGCGTTCCTCACTATGGACAAGAGAAATCTATTAAAATTATTTAAGTTCTGAATGCTAATTATACTATTGGTATCCCTTGTAATTATGTATTAGGTCGGGGGTTATAAATACGTTAAACTGAGTACTTAAAGTTCCAAACAACGTAGGTGAAAACATTGTTTATAACCCTCTCGGAGAAAGCCGCACAGGTTCGATTGTCTTAGGATTTACGTAGTCACATGTAAGGAAACTGCTACTGGGAAACAAAAGTGCAAGTTTATTGCGGTGCAGGTTGTGTAGCTAGCGAGACTTAGTGACGTCATCGTAAACACTGGTTATACTAAGATAACGACAGAGCGCGCCGCTGTTTATGTTCCTTGTTGAGACTGCAATTATCAAGGCTGGCGGTCATTAACAGAATATATAATGCGATCACTGCAAACCAGAGGCAGGAGAAGGTGCTACAAAGGGTTTTACGCTATAAAGCATTTCTAGGATAAATAGTGGCCAGTATTTAATTATAGCTCGTAATGTGGTTTTAGGTACTTGATAAATATTTCTTGATTTTTTTGATTTTATTGAAGTTCTCAATAACATTTTACTAATGTTGAGAGCTACTCAGTTTGAAAAAGCGCTTGTACAGCAAACTTGCTCATAGATGCTGAAATAGTTTGTAAATAAAATTTAAAGAGGTAAATGTTTACTTTAAAATAAATTTTTTCGCTAAAGTACATCATTGAATGATACTACTGAAATGAAAATTTTAGGTTGAAAACTTTACTACAAAATGAAGAGTTTTTATATTTTCCAAACCTTCTCTATGATTAATTGAAACACGTCGATCATTTGTACAATACCATCTAAATGCAGAGTGCCTAGAATTTATTGGTATCAGATGTATTAAAATACTTCGATTTGTTTGTTAATAAAAATAAATTGAACAACATAAAATTGTTGTTGCAGAAAATTGTTCAACTACTTTACTCATAAAAAAACAAACTACCACAAAGGATGTTGCTCATCTTCAGACCTACAGTTTCTGAAGTAATCAGCATTTCAGCAGTTTTGAATTTACTAACCTAAATTATGTGGCATGTAGACCTAGCCTAACTGAATTTAAACTGGTCGGCTCTTTTGGTGAACATAACCTAAAGCTGCCCATATTATTTTATCATTTGTGAATTAGCTAAGGTTTGCCTTTATCGCCCCGGGGTCTGGACCCCCAATACCCTATATCCTCTGGCGAGCTGCTTCCAGCTTTCATCCGCATGCTGTTAGTATTCCTACTGTACTTGACGGAATCGGAAAAGATTGCCCATCTACTGACCTGATTAGCTCTTTCCATGGAGATCCAGAAGATAGTGAAATGAAACAGTAGCACAAGTGACACGCTAAAAGCAGGACGAAAAAACTTGCAAGAAAGAAACAGGATAAAACCTGGTATTAGATCTTGCAGGAACCCTGAGGAATACGATATCCTTATGCTAAGGAATAAGGAGGGGTCTTGCCTAACAAATAACTTGTTTGTAAGGCTATGGTACCTTTTTCCTTCTGCTGCCTACTCTAAACCGAAATGGCATGCATCGCAAAATTATTACTTCAGTTGGAGCAAAGCTGCAACCCTGGGGATGTGCCCTTGCGCCACCTGGAACATAGCTGTGAAGTAGATTAATGTATGTATATTTTATTTCTATTTTATGGATAGAGTTAGGTGGTCAAAAGGGACAGTGGCCGTTTGTGTGTGTGGGTCGTATCTACCCAGTGAGGAAATGCGTGTGGATGTTTTAAGAGAGTGGGCCTGTTTGTTAACCCTTGTTGCTAAGTGTCGAGAGCTGTTGTTTGCTAAAACGCACTTTCAATTAAGCGTGAAGCAGTGTTTTGGAAACATTGTTTTGGAATAACTGGAGTGTGCGTGTGCGTGAGTTGCCTGCATGGCCTCAGACAATTTAAGTGTGCGTGAGTATGCTGCACAACATAGATACGTATATCGTAGTGGCCTCCCGTAGGGAAAGTGGGCTTGTTCTATTAAGCATAGGATGTAGTTAATTGCTGTAGGATAATCTAGTTGTTGCTTTCTTTAATGTGTTGGTAATGTGAGGGTTGCAAGTCAGGCCTCTGTCGAGTATGACTCCCAGATATTTGATCTGGTTCTCCCACTGAATGTCCTCGCCTATTAGTTTCAGTGGTGTGTCGAGTTTGTGTGTTGTACGTTTAGATAGAAGCAGAGCCTGGCACGTTCACCTTAACTCTCCAGTAGCTCAGCCATGGTTCTAGTACTGTTAGGTGGTCCTTTAAAATGGAATGTATTAGATATGGTTGCCATAACTGAGGGCATAATACGATGTCATCTGCAAATATGGCCACTTGTGTGTTGTCGGTATGTCGTTGAAGTAGATGTTGAACCATAAGGGCTGAGGAACTCCTTCCTGCATAGCCCTTAGCCCTTAGGGTAGGTTGAGTTTGGTCTTAATCAACCCTTAATTTGCGGTTGGTCAGGTATTAGCTAACTAGGATGAGCCTGTTTGGAAAGCCATAGTATAGTTCTCTACGAGCCCGTTGTGCCGTTTGCCACGTTCACCTCAACTCTCCAATAGCTCAGACATGATTTTAATACTCTTAGTTTTTCCTCCAAAAAGGAGTGTATGAGATGTGGTTGCCATGACTGAGCGCAAAATGCGGTGTCATCTGCAAATATGGGCACTTGTGTGTTGTCGGTATGTCGTTGAAGTAGATGTTGAACCATAAGGGCTGAGGAACTCCTTCCTGTATAGCCCTTAGCCCTTAGGGTAGGTTGAGTTTGGTCCTAATCAACCCTTAATTTGCGGTTGGTCAGGTATTAGCTAACTAGGATGAGCCTGTTTGGAAAGCCATAGTATAGTTCTCTACGAGCCCGTTGTGCCGTTTGCCACGTTCACCTCAACTCTCCAATAGCTCAGACATGATTTTAATACTCTTAGTTTTTCCTCCAAAAAGGAGTGTATGAGATGTGGTTGCCATGACTGAGCGCAAAATGCGGTGTCATCTGCAAATATGGGCACTTGTGTGTTGTAGTTGATGTAGATGTTGAACAATACAGGCCCAATAATTGAAGGACTCCGACCAGTATAGTCCGCAGCGTAGATGGAGTTTGTTCTACATCAACGCTAAACTTGCGGTTGGACAGGTATTAGCTAACTAGGTGTATGAGCCATATTGTACTTCTGTAAGAGCCCGTTGTGCCAGTCAAAGGCCTTTTCTATGTCCAGAAAGACAATCCCAGTCAAGCAGTAATTGTTGAACCCCTTGGTTGCATGCTCCACCACTCTCATCAGCTGTTGCCTTACCGAGTGTTTTGTCCTAAAGCCAAACTACTCTGGCTCCAGCATGTTGTGTAATGGTTTTTAAGCTTTCTTTACGCACAGCGCTTTCTGTAGTTAGAGATAGAAAGCTCTCAGTTTGTAATGAAAAGTATAGAGTGCGTTGTATGTAATTCGCATAGACGATGTAGTATAAAATATATACTTTATTTAAACAAGGGCTGCTGTATGAATTATTAGTTTAAAGAAATATTTTTAATAAATAAATGTCTAAAGTTAATTTATTAAAATATTTGAAATATTTGTTTCTTGTTTACCAGAATTATTCCGCACCTAAAGGAATTCCACCATAATAAACTTTAACATTATGTGAAATATTGTTTCTTTATTATTTTTTCCTTATATATTACATTTTTCTAAATAAATTAAAAACATAAGGCGAAATAAAATTAAATATATTTGTTTGTGTGTTTGCAGTTTCAATCTATTTACTTTGTATAATAATTACATTATACGAAATGAAATATATATATTCAACAAATATAAATTTGAAAATAATATTTTCAAACATTATTATTTTCAATAATATATACAATAATATTTTCTCAACACACTAGAACAATATGAAATTTACAGACACACAAAGACACAAAGTGCAAACATATTAAACGAACAAACACAATACAAATCACACATACTCTTTGATACTATCGAAAACCTACTTTTAAAATCGTCACCGCTTGACCCAACATCTCCAAGCAGAAGACACTGATGAAGATCGGCATATAGCGATCGAAAACGGTCTGGCTCAGTAAGTTTTAACAAATTTACTAAATTTAAACTTCGGATAGTGATAAACTATTGTTTAAGTGATAAATAATATTTTCATAAGTATGTTGAGTTTGATGAATTATCATCAATTGGCAAGATAAAACGAATTGATTTGTTTAAAAATAAAATATAATAATAATAAATAAAAATAATAATCTGAACAGTTTAGTTATGTCAGATCATCGAAAACAGCCTCACAATTGTGCATTCACCGTTATCCACTGAAGAAGAATGACTGATATTCTTCCTTCATTCCTTATTTTCATTTAATCTTAATTGCAGGGTATGGCAATGTATGTTACTGTCGTAAATTCAACCAATGTAAAAAAATACTTATTTAAAATATAGAATTAAAAAAAACGAACATAAATATATCCTTTGTTATATTTTAGGTCTTTATAGTTCTAAAATTTCCAAAATCTGAAAATACTCTAAAATAACTTTCCGTTTCATTTTCTTCAATTTGTTGAAGATCAATAATTGAAATATGTATGTGACCAGATAATTTCTGGGTAAACGAAGAATCATTGTATATGTTTTTCGTTTAAATCCACTTGCCAAAGTGGAGGTATATGTGAGATAATTTTAAAGTAAACTCCAAATATCCATATATATATATATATATATATATATATATATATATATATATATATATATATATATATATATATACATATATTTATATATCCCCTATATAAACGTAGATACTCATTCTTCTGCTCCTCCATAGACTGACTGCTACATATTGACAAGCGAGTAAAGTGTGTGGCCTAAATAACAGGAGAATAATTCTATCAACTAACTATAGTAGTTCATGTAAAATCCATTAGATAGTGCTGGTTGTGCAAATGCAGGAAAAAATTAAGAAAAGTATTTTTTTTTTTTACAAAAATATTTTAATATATTTTCAATTTCTAAGTGTTAATGGTTTAATACTTTTCTTAATTTTTTTTTTTTTTTTAAAAAAAAAAATTAAGAAAAGTATTAAACCATTAACACTTAGAAAGTGAAAATATATTAAAATATTTTTGTAAAAAAAAAAATACAGTTTTTTCTCAGGAAACATTAATAAAAACATAAATATATAAATTACTGACGATTGACAAGAATTATCCCCTAAATATACAAAAATTATTTAACCGTTAAAACATAAAGAAATACTTTTTCTACCAAAGGTTATATAAATATTAATCCTTAGTAATGATGTTATTAAATTCCTTCTATTAGCTCACACTCTCCTTATATATATCGTGTACACTTTTTCAATCATTAATAAAATACGTACATACAACGATTCGCCCAATCAAGCTCAATTACATTTTTTTTTAACCTATAGGGGATGATAATTGATGTTAATAAAGTTTTTATAAATATTTATTCATTAATTAAATTATAAAAAATTGGATGTCTATGTCGGATTCGAACTAAGTACCTTCATATTCAAAGTCATTCGCTCTCGGCACTGGGCCAACTTTTCCACAGCTAGAGGTCTGTTTCTCAAGAAAGTATATGAATTTTTCTTTTACTCCTATCTGGTTCTCGTTGAAAGCTCCATTGTACAACCTTAATTTGTTGCCATGGTTACCACACAATATCATAATTGCTAATTATTAAAAATAAATGAAAAGAATAAAATAAACAAACTGGGTTTACAGTATCGAACCTTGTTTCACAAACGGACAATGCGAAAGGAAAGGGAAAAGAAACTACAACACAATGCAAGCGACGAAAAAAGCATATAATAGTAACAAACAAAAATAATAGTACAATACTATACATAGAAATGAAAATGGAATATTGCAAAGTAATTCGCTTTATATTTTGCCACTTAATATTGTTATTCTGACATATCTATACACATATTTATATTAGTTATAATTATAAAATAGAAAAAACTTAAGTAAATTTTTTTTTTTTGACTTAAGTAGGATTTGACTTTAAATTTTTTGTGTATATTACTTATTTTAGTATATGAATGGAAAGAACTGAATGGAAAGTAGTGAATTGAAAATATTTTTTTTTAGTACATTTATGTTTTTATTCCCATTTTTTAATTTAAGTTATATATATATATATATATATATATATATATATATATATATATATATATATATATATATGCCTATATATAAATTAATATGAACGTAGTTGTATCTATATTTTATTAATAATATATAACATGTTATTATTATATAAATTATATAAGATAATAATATATATATATATATATATATATATATATATATATATATATATATGCCTATATATAAATAATTATGAACGTAGTTGTATCTATATTTTAATAATAATATATAACATGTTATTATTATATAAATTATATAAGATAATAATATATATATATATATATATATATATATATATATATATGCCTATATATAAATTAATATGAACGTAGTTGTATCTATATTTTAATAATAATATATAACATGTTATTATTATATAAATTATATAAGATAATAATATATATATATATATATATATATATATATATATATATTATATGTATCTATAAATATATATTATTTCATGTGTCTTTAACATTGATTTCTAGTTGAAGCTTTTTGCTCATGAACATTATCAGCATTTTCAAGACTTATTTAGTACAGTATAGTTCTGTGTATATCAGTATCCTAATACACGGATCTATAACGATACTTGATGAGTTTTGAAAATGCTGATAATTTTTTTTAGCGAAAAGCTTCAGCTTGAAATAAATGTATAAAGTAAATTAAAATAGTATTGTTGGTTATGAAAGTGTTTATTTAACCATATATATATAATAACAAGAAAATATATATGTGTGTAATGTAAGTAATAATAAATATAAAATAATAAAATTAATAGTAATTAGTGTCATGACGTAATTTATTGGTAGCATGAGTTCCAGCTGTTCCACCATTGTAGACAATAGACAACAGTTTTGTTAATGAAAGCCGTCATTTTACCAAGCAATTGAAATATTTATTGTATTTAAAAATTAGTGATAATAGATGATGTGAAAGTTTTAATTAAATATGGAGTTGTCATGAAAGGTAGCGATTACTTGTTGAAATATATTTTGTTTAATGGAACCATTTATTAATTGTAATATACATATTTTAGTTGTTAATTCAAATATTATTAATTAGATTTAGTGATTTGTATTATGCGTTTTATTTATTTGCAATATTTAGTAATAGTCAGGTTTGTAAAATATTCTACACAAACACGAGATTCAATTATTACGCAAATATTATTAATTAGATTTAGTGATTTGTATTATGCGTTTTATATATTTGCAATATTTAGTAATAGTCAGGTTTGTAAAATATTCTACACAAACACGAGATTCAATTATTACGCAAATATTATTAATTAGATTTAGTGATTTGTATTATGCGTTTTATATATTTGCAATATTTAGTAATAGTCAGGTTTGTAAAATATTCTACACAAACAAGAGATTCAATTATTACGCAAATATTATTAGAGTGAAAACGTTTGTAAGGCTCATTAAATTCCTTCTATTAGTATATTATCTATTATTCTATAAATTTATTCTAATAATCAGTCCTTAATAAAAGCTTTATCTTATTTATACATTAAAATAATAATTTTTATTATTTATAAGAAAATTATTCCGTGTTTTTTTAAAATTCTTACCATTAGTCCGCAATTTCTGTACCTTGTTCAAATATTCAATCAATAATAAAATACTTTTTATTCATCCACTTAAGTTCAAATATATATTTTTTTAAACTTTTATCGGACGACACTTGTGTTATTAGTTCTTTGAAATAATAATTCATTAAATAAATTTAAAGAATTAATTTTAGTTTACATGGAAGAAAAACTTTTTACGAAAGGGTGCAATATAGAGATTTCATCCCATTTGTCTTAAAATAAATGATAACATATGATTTTATAAAACAATTGATTTTATGTTACAGGTTATGTGGTAGGCAAGCTATTTTAATGCTCGCACAGTTTAAGTTACTTCGTTTTTAATAATTGTAAATATTTAATAAAAAATAATTAAAATAAAATTTTCATTTGTTGTCCTGGGTAGGAATTGACTTTAGAAGATTTTTGTTTATATTACTTGTTTTATATTCAAATGGACCAGTAATTTGTTTATCGGTTTTTTAAAATTATTTTATTGATTAAATTGGAGTTTCTTTCAGTATTTTTAAACAATGAATTATATTTATTCTTAATATTTTTGAAAATGTTACTTGTTTTATGTGTATGTTGCTCATATAAGATCCCTTTTTACAAAAATTTAAATACATTTCCATAACTTACTTTGAAAAATGATTTAATTAACACTTTAGAATTTGTCAACGGTTACTTTTAAACTATTTTGTCACAATTTTGTAACAGTTCCGTTCTCTGCATAACAGTTTTCCAGCCGATCAGTTTTATTGTAATGTGTATTACTCCAGTAATTATAGCTCGATAGTGAAAGTGGACCGGAAAACTATATTTTAAAACATAAATGCAATTTTTAATTAACAAAAGCGCGAGTGTAGAGAAATATTCCGTATTTGTGTGGTAACAAGGAGTCCTTTCACTGTCAGTCAAAGGAAGTGTGACGCCCCTGTGAAAGCTTTCACAGCCTGCTTTTCTACGTGATTGCATTCCTTTAGATCATATAGATCTAGATGTATTTTTATAATTCAAATATCGATTTATCTTGTAAATTATAACAATTAATATGTAAGATTAACTTAAATTAATTTTTTAGCTAATAAATAACAAAAACGTTTTGTATATTTTTGAAGAAGTCAGTAGGCCTATAAGTCCTGGCAGCATTCAGAAAATGATGCTGGATATGAGCAAGCAAACCAAAAGTATTATGTCAATGTGCCTCTAGTGAAGGTATAAAATTTAGTACTTCTTAGATATATTAAATTGTCAAAATATCTTCCTATAAATTATAAAAATTGTTATATAAACTCAAAATTCCGGAAGTAATAATAAATTAAAATTAAAAACACTTAAATACAATACAATCCAATACATAAAATACACTATATTTTTTAATTTAATTTGAAGCAAATGACCATTTTATGGGTTACATATTACAAAAATGAAAATACAAAATAAATATTAATACTTATTTTCGAATATCTCAAAAATGGTAATTATTTGTATTTTCCATATTTTGAAAACACTGAACAATTTTGGTAATCAGCGTTATTTTAGTTGGCATAATACTAGATTGAATCGGAGAAAGAGGGTATAAATTTATTACATCAATATTTAAAAAAGCGTTCGTTTAAACAAGTATTAATTAGGGTTTAATAAAACAAGTTGGATACATGTATATATCTAGATAAATGTTACAATAAAAAAGATACAGTTTTTTTCACTACAAATAACGTTAAAAATTGTTCAAGTTATTGAACGTTTTGAGTGCTTGAATAGTAGATATTTCTTGTTTAACACAACCCTGTGGATGCTTAGTTTGTTAATTTACTTTGTCGCATCTATCATGAAGTGTATTTCATTTTAAAGCATCTATATCTTTCTTCATATTTTAATAAAACACTTATTTCACTTATTATTCCAACATTTTATATCTATTATATTACTGAAAATATTTCTATTTTTCTATTTCTTCTATTAGTTCACACTCTCTCTTTATATATTTTGATCAAATTTTTATTCGTTAATAAAATACTTTTTTTCATCCGCTCAAATTCAAATACATTTATTTAATACTTGTAGTTGATAACACTTGATGTTAATATAGTTTTTCAAATGTTAATTTATTAAATAAATTAAAACGTTGATGTATTTATGTTGGTTTTAGCT
>JBAIZL010000011.1:1100000-1200000 GCA_036971475.1 Prosapia bicincta | reverse complement strand
TGGCCGAAATAGTATTTTATTGTGAAGTCATTAAAGGTTTATATTTCTTGTTTAGTGCCCATAAAAACGCCTATAAGTGTGCTTTAATGAATGATATAATTTACAACATTAAATTGGAAACCATGATAAGTCATACCGTTAACAACCCCGACTTCTTCAGAACCGCGACTATAATTCGTAAAACCCCCGCGGCTCCGCCAACGCAGAGCTACGTTATTTTGGCTCTTTGCTTAATGTAAACTATAATTGCTGGCCACAAAAAGCCAGCTAATTTGTTATGGAGGTCTTACGCAAGACGCTGTCCGGGAGGTTATGAAATGGTTTTTGTTGCGTTCTAAATTTGGCGAAATTCGCAAAGATTGGAAGTTCTGATTGAAAGGCGATGAAAATTGCAGCGCTCGGGTTTAATTTGAAGCTGTTACGAACTTTAGCTTCTTTTTCTGACTCACAATGAATACGAATCTATGGAAAGTTGGGATTGTCCTCGCGTACTGCGATTCGCTAGAATATTGTTTCCCATAAGTGATCTACCGTACGTAAAAGTATCTGTTTATACTAAAAGTATCTGAAATAACATAGGTTATACAAATACAAGAATATTTATTAATTTGTATTGAGCATATTGAACTTATGTTTTAGGCCTATATCTTGATTATTGTATTATTCATGCCTGATGATGGTGGTACTGTTTACCAACGAAAAGCTTTGAATATAAATTAATAAAAATTCTTGTATTTGAATAACCTATGTTGTTTCAGATTATTAAACAAGAAAACATATTATATATATATATATATATATATATATATATATATATATGTGTGTGTGTGTGTGTGTGTGTGTGTGTGTGTATTAATATATTAAATATGGTGATATGTTTTCTTGTAATTTAGTTAATAAATTAAAAATATTTCAAAAACAAGAATACTTTTAATGCATATATTATTCAAAGCTTTTCGTCGATAAAACAGTACCAGCATCTTCAGGAAAATAATTATCTAATCTTAAGTTATTATTAGTTAGATAATTATTTTCCTGAAGATGCTGGTACTGTTTTATCGGCGAAAAGCTTTGAATAATATATGCATTAAAAGTATTCTTGTTTTTGAAATATTTTAAATTTATTATATTTATATATATATATATATATATATATATATATATATAAAATTTGTTTTCTTGTATAATAATCAAAAACAAATAAGTTGACAACCAGTACCAACATCATGAATAATACAATCAATCTATATGTATATATATATATATATATATATATATATATATATATATAAGTTAGAAGATTCAGTGACACGAACGCACAAATACAAACATTTTTGTTACAGTATTCTAAGTTACTGTTATACCAAGCTGTAGGCAGTCGACAAGAGAAAATGTGCTAGGTTCCTAAATTTTAAGCGAAAACCACGTTATTGTGTCATGCTAGAAACTATTTTATTCAGGTTTTAAATTTAAAACAGACAAATATAATTACAAATTTTTAACTACGTCCTATTTTAGGCAGGGGAACATAATGCGGCTGACTTTCGTAATTTGAGCGTCTCTCGGTTCTCAGGTGCTCTAAGGAAAAATCATGGCCATGACCATCTAAACGATAAAGGTCTGAAGCAGGGTGGCTGACCATACATTCCACAGGTCTGGCATTACTTCCACATGCCTAACCATATAATCCGCATGCCAGACCACACAGCACACGTGCCAGGCCATACCTCCCACATGCCTGACCATAACCTCCTATGTCCTTGACAATAACCTTCCATGTGCCTCACCATACCATCCGCGAATTTGAGCATATCTCCCATCTGCCTGACATTTATGCTTGAGCATACCACCTGCGCGTCTAATCATACATCCCATGTGCCGTACCATACTTCAAACATGCCTAACCATACAAGCCGAGTTACTGTGAGTACCGCCCACGTGCTTGACCATAACCTCCTATGTCCTTGACAATAACCTTCCATGTGCCTCACCATACCATCCGCGGATTTGATCATATCTCCCATCTGCCTGACGTTTATGCTTGACCATACCACCTGCGCGTCTAATCATACATCCCATGTGCCGTACCATACTTCAAACATGCCTAACCATACAACCCGAGTTCCTGTGAGTACCGCCCACGTGCTTGACCATAACCTGCTATGTCCTTGACAATAACCTCCCATGTGCCTCACCATACCATCCGCGAATTTGATCATATCTCCCATCTGCCTGACGTTTATGATTGACCATACCACCTGCGCGTCTAATCATACATCCCATGTGCCCTGCCATACTTCAAACATGCCTAACCATACAGGCCGAGTTCCTGTGAGTACCGCCCACGTGCTTGACCATAACCTCCTATGTCCTTCACAATAACCTTCCATGTGCCTCACCATACCATCCGCGAATTTGATCATATCTCCCATCTGCCTGACGTTTATGCTTGACCATACCACCTGCGCGTCTAATCATACATCCCATGTGCCGTACCATACTTCAAACGTGCCTAACCATGCAACCCGAGCTCCTGTGAGTACCGCCCACGTGCTTGACCATAACCTCTCATGCGCAACAAGGAAATATTGCTAGAAGATAAGAAACAAATTCACTATATAGAAAAAGTTTGACGATTTATCATTATTATGTTTATGTTTATTGCGTTTAAACTGCTGCGGTTGTGAATTCTCTGAAAGCATTCCTCCCAATTGCTCTTTTAGCATTTATTCACGTTTTATGGATTGTCAAGATGACCTATTATTTCATAATTGAATTTCATAAAATAATGTTTAATTTGTAATTCACAATGATTTTCATAATAAGTAATATAAACAAAAATTCCCACTTAGCTAATAAAGAAAAATTTAAATTTAGTTACATTTTATTAAATAATTACAATTTAAATAAAGTAACATAACCCATTCGTTAAAACAGCTGTTCAACCACATAACATAAAATCATCTGTTTTTATTAAATCATATGTTATAACTTTTCTTAAGCCTATGACATTTCATGGGACGAAATTACGAATTGCATTCCTTGCCCCTTTTATGAAAAATTTTTCTCCAATGTAAAACTGAATATAATTAAATAAATTCAATTAATGATTTAGTATTTGAAAAACCCGTATTAACATCAAATGCCATTTACTTTTTAGTTTTAAAAAATGTATTTGAACTTGAGTGGATGAATAAAAAGTATTTTGTTAACGATTGAAAATTTGAATACTATAGTATGTATATAAGGAGAGTGTGAACTAATAGTGGGAATTAAAACCTGTCGATTTCATCTCCGTATCTATAAAATCGATACAGGTCGAATGTGGTACAAGGTCACCGGTTTCGCTGGATAAAACCAATTTCCCAATTCTTTCTCTGAGTGCGATTCGTTTTAGCGACGAAACGCAACCATTCCCATGATAAAATTAGCTTTGACCGCAACCATAAGCACAGATTTATTGATGCATGTAAATGTACGTAATCTGTGATATATAGTCCATGAAACCTGTTGTTTACTCACTTTCTCCTTGATTCCGTTAGGGTCGCTGATAGTAACGCCAAGAAACATGAGACGATCACCTGAAATTTGTGAAAACATTTTTAAAGGCGTAAACAGATGTCTTTTGATATTTTAATAATATATAAAATGTTATAAGTGGTTCATATTTCATCAGAAAGCAGAAATTCAATCTCTAATGAATACAGAATTTTCTCGAGGCGATGCTATCAAGCCTATCTATCTACTTGAACACAAAAAACAATGTTTGTTTTTAAAGTATTTTTATTAATGATATTTCTGTGAAAATATCAAACAACTTTATTTTTCTAAATATGAATAGCTATTAATTTCATAAGCCAGTATAGTTTATAAGAGTAGAAACAATACAGCATTATTCTATATTAAAATCAACACTTTTATAAATTGAACGAGATTATATTAAACAATACTAAAATTTGCTAATATGTGAAGAAACCACTAAAGCAGTAATGAATCGATCGTAAGAGGAACTAAAAAGGGATCAAAAATTGAAGGGATTTGAAAAGTTTAACAGACTTATAAATATTTAAAAGACACTTAGCGATGCTAAATGACTTCAAAAAAAGCAAAGCGTTATGTGTAATAACTAAAAATCAAGAATAAACAAATGCTAATGGCTATATTGTTGTCAATTTTTATCATAGAATCCTTACACTTAAGAATATTCCAATAAAAACATGAAGAAATAAAAGGTAACAAAACGAAAACAAACAAAAGAGAACAGATAAATAATGTAAGGAAAAAACAGTTATGAAAATAGTATTTTACAGATAGACATTAGTATTACCCTACAAAATTTTATTAAAAATGTCCAAAAGAAAAACACATTAGGAAAATTGGATCAAAGTAAAAAATAATTTTCATTGTCGATTAATTTAGAAATCTATCAATTAATTTTTTTAAATTTATTACTATGACGTAAAATTTATGTTTCTGGGTAAAACAAAATATGTTTAACAGGAGTTACGCGCATATTTACAGTGCTTTACTGGTTGAAGCTCTGAAATGGCATTTGAGTGTAGCTAACACCGACTGAAATACATACTAGGTACACTTTAAGGTGTTGTCCTAGACCTGTGGGATTGTGTGAGAGTCGACAGATGGAGAAATAAAGTTCGTCCATATACCAAACAATTTGTTTCACACATCGGAAAAAACGTATGAGTGATAGTCACTAGAGTTCTTATGTTTAGAAGAAAAGATTTATTTTTATAAAAATTTTATAAAAATAAAACTAATAGTTTATATTGGAATTAATATTAAAGCTCTTAATTCTTTTAATACTACAAATGTTTTTGACCAAGGCTAGTATATTTTTTTTATCGACAGGTTAAATGAAAACTAAGCTGAAAATGTAACATGGGTGTATTTATTTTTTTTATCTTGAAAAAATGTTTTTGACCTAGGCTAACTGGAACCTTCAATATGGTTGTAGTTAATTGTTTTATTAAAAGCAATATTTTTGACAAAACATAGAATAATTTCCTTGTAGATAGGTAAAGTGTCTACTAATAATATTGCAATGGTTATAGTTTTAACAAAACAAATGTTTTGGACCTAGGCTAGTGGTTTTCTTATAACCGGTCCAGTGACAACTATCTGGAATCTTAATATGGTTATAGTTAATTGTTTGTTTCAAATAAATGTTTTTGACCTTAACCTCAATATGATTCTAGTTAATTGTTTTAATAAAATCAATGTTTGTGACCTATGATAGTACAGTATTTCGAGAGACAGGTCAAGTTTCAACTAAGGTGGCACCTAAACAAAACAGGTGATTTGTGGCCCTATAGTTAATAGTTTCAACAAAATATATGTGTTCGACCAAGGTTAGTACAATTTTCGTATCAACCGGTAAAGTTCTAAATAAGCTGGAACATAAACATGATCTCAAAACCAAACTTAAACATGGTAATAGTAATTTTGTTTTATTAAAAGCGATATGTTTATACTAAGACCAGAACAGTTTGCCTGTACTGTTTTCAGTTCAGAATAATGTATTGTAAATTTCTTTTTGAGGATGATATGCTATCGGTGTTGATTTATGTTTACACAATTTCCCTACTGTAATTTTATTATTATAGTGCAATAGTTTCATCAAGCAAAAATTCTTTTTTTTTCAAATGAAAAATGACGTATTTTGTAAAAAGAAATCAATTGGTCTAAAACAACGATTTTTGTATTAATGATTAATTTAAAAAACAACAAACAAATATGAGTTTCAATTTTAATTCTTAGGATTGATTGAAGAACATATCTATATGTCTTCCGTCAATAATAATTTCAAGTACATGAACAATATCAAGAGCACAGTGGTAGGCCTTCTATATGTTACAATATAATTTTTGGGAAAAACCCTAATTCAACAAAAATAACTAATAATATAAGTTACCTAAGACAAAACTCTTATGTACATATCGAAGACACTGCCATCATCACCAGAAGATCTCTAAAATAAATAAATTACAAACTAGACTGACGATTTGTCAGTCTAAATAGTCTAGTCAGGCTAGCTGAGTCTAGTTTGTAATTTATTGCATTCCAGATTGTAATTCTGTAATAAGAACCTTTGGTGAAGATAATGACAATGTACAAAATGTACGTAAGTTTTTAATCTAAAGTAAATTTTATTATTAGTTATTTTGAATATTTTTATGGTATTAGGGGTTTTCCAATAGTTTTATTTTAATTTCAAGTTTGATGCAGTTAAATATTTGTTACATCAATTGACCAAACAATCAAGGTTAAAGGGTTAAGCATGGGGTTGACAATAATTAAAATCAATCACAATAACTATTTTCAATGGTAAGTGTAAAGAAAAATATGTTCTATTGAATGTTTTACAAATAAACAGTGTTTTTACAATAGAGCGATACAGTGTTTGCAACGGGAATACTTACAGTGTTCCAGTTCATTCCTTGGCCTGTTGCCAGACACCAGTCTCTCACCTATCAGACACAGTAGTGAAGACGTCCTTCGTCCGATCCTCTCCATTTGTTGGAATATCGAGGGCAAGTCCCACAAGCGGCAACCGCAGGTCGGAGATATTTCATTAGAAGAAATTCCACCGCGAATCACTTTTCACTTTCCACGCAAGAGTTAACGTGGTATGGTAAAATTAATTTCTTTTTAGTGGACAGTCTTTAAAAGAGTGTTTTACCAAGGGTAATACAGGCGTACCAATAACCAAATATTATAATAATCAGACATTTGGTTTAATTATGTTGACGCCTAGCTTTTTTGCATCTATATTTTACTAAACGACTAAAAATTGAAACCGGGGCATGTGTGTATATATATATATATATATATATATATATATATATATATATATATATATACATATGTAAAAATAATGTATTAATAAATAATTTTATTATAATTAAATAAATAAGTGCTTGCTTATAATAGCACTTTGTTGTTTAATAGGGATGGTCGTTTCTGAATATGTGTCCCATTGTTAATACAGACTGTATGTAACTGATATTTCAATTACTTTATGTTGTAATGGGGGTGGATATATTTATATGGTATTGACAAAATTCAAAAAGTTGTAGTTTTTAAGATTTTGTTTCCATAACCTGTAAAAATGTTATTTACTTCTGTCAAACAATTTTTATCAATCCCTAAATTAACAAAGATAAGAATCAAATACACTTATCATATTACGACTGACATAAACGAATTCAGAATTGAAGTTGATATACAAAGAGGTGCGAAACCGGTATCCAACTTAAAGATAAATTTATAATTTTAAAGTACTTGAAGACTGGAATTAGCCAATTCTGAAGGCCTCGTGGCCACAAATCAAACGTTAATGCGATCTAGTATTTACCTCGGGTTATTAATAATTTTACAATTTTTTAGTCAACAAAACGTTTTTACTTAAAATCTAGGCTATTATTTGTAAAATAACTTTAAAACATGATTCGACTATAGCTTGTAAATAATGATAATAAACTTACAATGTTTATATATATATATATATATATATATATATATATATATATATATATATATATGCTGATACGTATTTCTTCACGGATGGAAAAATATGATGAATAGTTTACTTTCTGGAGTACATCCGTTCATTCTGCAGTCCATAAATTCGCAGTCCCGACGTTTCGCTAGAATCTCATCCAGCATTGACGAGGTGAACCCAACAACAGTAGAAGAGCGAGTCTTCTGCTCTTCTACTGTTGTTGGGTTCACCTCGTCAATGCTGGATGGGATTCTAGCGAAACGTCGGAACTGCGAATTTATGGACAATGAACGGATGTACTCCAGATAGTAACTATTCATATATATACATACATATATATATATATATATATATATATATATATATATATATATATATATATATAAACGTTTTTCTATTACTTTTACGCCATTGTTACCATTGAGACCGGAACACAACCTGGCACTACATATTTAGTGACTTTAGTATATTTTATTATCATTTAATGATATTTTTATGAAAAACAGTTCCCATAGTATTATTCATTATAACACAATTATTAATAACATAATAATATACAAGAAATATAAACAAAAAATTTTAAATTCAAATCGTAATTAGGTCAACATATTTTATTTTAGTTACATTTTATTAAATCATTTCAATTAAATAAATAAGGTAATATAGCCTCTGCATTTAAACAGCTTTTCTAACACCTAAACTATAATATAAAATCATCTGTTTTATGAAATCGTATGTTATCAATTAATTTAGGCCAAATGGAACGAAATACTTATATTGGTTACCTTGTCCTTTTTGTGAAAAGTCTTTCTCCCAAATAAAAATAAAATTAAATCATTTTCAATTTAAAATGAACTGTATTTTAAAAAAACTGTATTAACGTCAAGTGTCATCCTAATTTGAATTTGAGTGTATGAGTAAAAAATATTTTACTAACGATTGAAAATTAGAACAAGATGTATATGTATATATATATATATATATATATATATATATATATATATATATATATATATATATATATATATATATATACTCGTATATAAATATAAAAAACACACACACACACACACACACATATATATATATATATATATATATATAGGTAAAGTAAGAAATATTACTAGAAATGAATACAATTATTTGTTATTACTACGTTGATAAAATGTTTTGTAAGATGTACAGAAATATATGTATAGGCTAATCTAAGTGTTTCTGTGAAAAATACAATTTCTCTCAACACTTTTCTTTTCATCAAAATGATTGTGTCTACGAAACCTCACAGCAACGCGTGTCATTTGCCAAGCAGGGACGAACGCTTTCGGTCTGTCACTGCGTACTTTTGTGCATGGCTAGTTATGTAGGCAACTGTTCCACGAAAGTAAATTATAGACTCCAGTCTGGCTACACTAGCTATGGGGTTTGCTTTTTATTGTTGTTCTAAGCTCCATCAAAAGGGTATAACATGATACTCGACTTCAGTATAAAGCTACTTCCTGTGCTGGACGCGCACGCGAGCACACACACACACACACACTCACACACTCACACCCAAGCATTTTTGGGTGTTTTATTTAGATACATTTATGGTGTTTTTCATTGGCTAGACTAAAGGTATACCATAGAGCGGTTGGGAGTTTTTTACTTGTTACACAATTTTGCTGGGCACGTGGCTGGTAATAGTGCGTGCATGTCACATGCAAATATGTCGCGTTATGGGCTTACCTGTTTCAGCTTATGCACAAGACTCAATGCCTGCCAAGTGGCACGTCTTGGAAGCGTATATAATTGGAAGCAACGTGACTGTGTGTCCGTACACACAGGGCTTTCTGTTTGGTTAGGTGTGAAGGTTTTTATGATAAAACGAATGAAAGTACAACAAAAAATAGTATTGTATTGTAGAAAGGGATATTTTATAAATATAAATATATATATTTATTTATATTTCCAACAGAGAATTACCGTTTTTTTTAATTAACTTTTTATTTACTCTTTAAAGTACTTAAACAAAACCCTACTGGGTATATTTGCGAGTCGACTTCCGTGAACTTATAATTATGGTGCTTTCAGCTTCTATCATTTCAGTATAGTCTTGTAAAAAGCTCGAAAAAGAGAGCACGGTAATTAATTAGGTCTCGAAAGTAAGTACACACACACACACACATACACACACACACACACACATTCACACGCACACGCACACGCACACACAGACACACACACACACACACACACACACACACACACACACACACACACATATATATATATATATATATATATATATATATATATACGATCCTTCTCTCAGGCTTTAAGCTTGGTTTCGTTATGTGGATGATGTTTTTATGGTTTAGCAACACGGTGGCTCAGTCCCTGATAAGTTCCTTATACACCTCGACTTTCGTCACTCCAGGTTTTTTTTCACTTTGGAATTAGAGAGTGATGGCTGCTTAGCGTTTCTGGGCATCTTGGATAGGAAGGGTCAAAATGGTTGCGTTCACCATTCGGTCTACAGAGCACAGACTCACACCAATAGATATCTTAACCCTGAGTCACATCACGCTCTTCTCTTGGTCTCACAAGTAAACCGACATCCATTCTAGGGACCATGAAGTTGCAATGAGAGAGGTGCTTAGAAGCAATTGTTGTTAAGATTCTGCAATTAATAAAGAGTTACACTGCCAAAGTGTCCTTTCGTTTGACGTGGATGAGAGGGAGACTGAGAAAAATTGTACTGTTTTCCTGCCTTTTATTAAAGGAACCACTGATATGATTGACAGACTCTTTAGGAGGCATGGTATAGCGTATAAACTCTCTACAAACCTAACATTACCATCAACAAGATTCTTGGTAACGACAGGAATAAAATTTTCTTCGAAAACCATAGCGTTTACAGCGTTTCTTGTGAATTTTGTAAGAAATCGTGGATTGAACAAACGAAGAGATGTGTCCCCACTAGGCTTGAGGAGCACAAACGTAGCCTTAAAAACAAACAGAAAACGTCGAATCTGTACAAGCACGACAGTGATACAGGACATACCATTGATTTCCAGACCTGCCGATAAGTTGCTCAAGTGGAAAACTATACGACTAGAATTATACGTGAGGCTGTAGAGATGCAAGGGAGTTGGGTTCACTTCCTAATGCTAGATGAGATTCTAGCGAAAAGTCGGAACTGCCATTTTATGCACTGCAAAATAAACGAATCTACCCGGATGTACCGAACTTTGTTACCAAAAATATAGGCAGTTTACGATCATATATGCTGCTCGTCCAGGACTTCATTAAGACCTGAACTATTCGTAAACCTGTTATCTCTAATGTGTATTGAAATAGGTCCTGTGGTCTAACGTAGCAAGAACTAGCTCTAATCATTGCATTTAACTTGAATACTGATTTTATTTGTTCAAACAAAAAAAAATGTATCATTATATATATTTCAATACAGCAAACGCAATGCCAATTATTGATTTGGAGAGTCACTTCTTTTTACTTCGGTGGTAGCAGCCCTATTTCTGATAAACGACTTACCCATACGGTTCCTCACTATTCCCAAATCTCGCAGTCAAAATGTATATTGTTTACCCCTACAAAATTTATCCTTCCGTTAACGTACACATTAGCGTCTCTTCGTGTACCCATAGAAGTAAGTCAAGTAAGGGCCCTATCGTCCGTGGTAATATAATACCTCCTATATACGCAGCATTAGATAGTTTAACGTCTTTATCATTACCTCCCCTTACCTTCTTAGGCGGCAACAGTCATACTTGCTGTACTCGGCTTAGAAAGACAAAACATACCGTCTTGGGTTAGGAGACAGAGATTTTGACCATTTTATCTAAAAGAACTTTACGTTTCGTTACCATTGCTATTATCTTCAGGAGCAGTACAATATTCAATAACAATATAAATTTCCACACCTACTAAACAATTTCACATATTCAATATAATGTTTTTGTTAATTAAAATAAATAAAAATCGATTTACTACAAATAAAACATTTTATATAAATCATTATGTTCTTTCAATTGTATAGCAACTTTCTTTGAGGAAATTATTAGAAAACGTTTCTCTCAATTTCTAAATTTTTAAGATATTGTGTTATATTTCCTCTAAAATGATAGATATGCATGAGAATTTTAATAAAGAGTTTTATTCGTTGTTAAGGTATTATTTATTTTAATAAAAAATTATGACGTATTTATTTAACGTTGTCAATTTGTAAAAATGTAGACATAATGCTTTTTATCTGTGTGATTTTATATGTTTTTTATATGTGTGATTTTATCTGGTAATTGGACTCTTAGGTGAGAAACCATAGTGGTATAAATACGTCAAGCATATGCTATTTAAACTATTTGACGTTCAATGTTTGTTCTATGATTGATCTGGGCAAAACTTAATTTATGTTTTATAAATGAAAAAAGTCTTTAATTATCAATAATAAAAAAACAAATCATTTTTCTATGGAAAGAGAGTAAATTACTCTTGATTTAAATCTTGCCTAAACCAATATTTATTGAACGATAGGACAGGTAAATCGTTGCTAAACGTGGAGATATTTGGAAATGTAGAGATCAATGAAATTCGGCTGTTTCTTTACGATTTAGGAAACTACTTATTTGCTATATTGTTATGTTCTAAGAGAAGGTTAGAGATTTTCAACTACAAGTAACACGAATATTTCCCCATCAGCCTAATTTGTAATATATTAATGGATCTAAAATAACAAAAAGATTTATATCAATTTATAAGATTCTTGAGAAAGTTAGGTGTACGATGGAGTTTTCATACGATTTTAAAACAAAAAAGTTTTTAAAATCTTATTAGCTTCTATTTTGACAGAAAATTCGATTGAAATATTTTAGAAAATCATCCTTGTAATAAAACCCTAGATATTTAACATCATAACTCGTTCGGCGCAGTAGATTATTCTCACTGTCGGCCACGCTTTGTAGCTACATGTAACGGTTTGCCAAACGGACTGATGCCGAGATAGCTCGGAGGCGCGGTCGCTTTCCATGTTCCAGTGGGCAAACCAAACTACCGGCTCCGCGCGTAATGTGTAACTACCCACTCGGGTAGAACCAAATCAACACGTTGAGTTACTGGTGCGCCAAAGATAAATATTACGAAATTAAATATAAAGCTAAGAAGTCAATGAGTGTTTCTTAATTTGACGCCCCTAATTTGTTCCCACCTAATTTGTAGCCACTTAATTTATTACCATTTAATTTGTCACCACCTAATTTGTCACCACCTAATATATCGCCACCTAATTTGTTACCACCTGATATGTCACCAACTAATTGGCTACCACCTAATTTACTATCACTTCATTGGTCGCACCTTAATTTGTCACAACATGATTTGTTACCTCTTAAATTTTTACCATTTCATTTGTTGCCACTTGATTTGTTACCACTTAATTTGTCACCACCTAATTTGTTACCACTTACTTTGTTAATCATATTTTTTTGCAATTCATTTTGTTGCCATATAAATTGTTACCATTAAACTTACAATAAAAATATTGAAAAGAACCCCAATACCACAAAAATAATCAAAAATAACAAATAAAACAAGTTACTTAGGATTAAACCCTTATGTACATTTCGATGACCATGTCATCATCATCAGAGGGTCTTGTTACAAAACACAATCTAGCACACAAGAAGTTACAAACTAGAATGATGCCTAGTTTGCAACATTCTAGTTTGTAACTTCTTGTGTGCTAGATTGTGTTTTGTAACAAGACCCTCTGATGATGATGACATGGTCATCGAAATGTACATAAGGGTTTAATCTTAAGTAACTTGTTTTATTTGTTATTTTTGATTATTTTTGTGGTATTGGGGTTCTTTTCAATATTTTTATTGTAATATATTGTACCACTGTGCTCTTGATATTGTGTACCATTAAACTTGTCAATTATTGAACTCATAGAATAGCCTTTATAAGTTTAAATAATACAAAACAAATATCTAATAAAGACGGTAGAAAGAGCAATTAACTGAGGAATCATTGTCAATATAAAATTTAATATTCCTAGTAGTAATAGTATAATTATTAGTGTTATTATTAATATTATTATTGTTATAATATTTTTAATAATATTACTGCTGTTATTATTATTAGAGATTAATTGAATAAAGTTAAAAGCTATGTGATATATTTTGTACTTCTTAAAAAACAGAACTTACTGTTTTGTCGTTTTTGACGTTACTTAGAGAAGTAATTTATTTGGCGTATTGTACCTTGATGATGCTGTGTCATGACAAAGAACTGAACAAAAAAAGCACAAAAGTATTCTAAAATTTGTTTCTTTTCGAATTTGTAGAAGGTACTAAGTAAACAAACGGACAACATTTGTAAACGAATACGTACTCTTACCAAAACAAAGAAAGACACTAAAAACAAAAAGAATAATCAATTCCGTTACTTTCGTGCTGCGGTCGAAGAAATGGTCGAAAGAGACAGTGAATAAAGCTATGAAGTAATAGTTTAAATATGTTAAAATAGTTCTATCCTGAAAAGCAAAGAAAGAGAAAGGAGACCTTGGGACAAAGTAAAACTATTGTTTTGGTCGAGATTCTATAAAAAATTTAATAAATTCAATTAAAAAGGATAATTTTCATAATGTTTTCGTAAATTTTCAACTATAAATTTTATTAATCATAACACTTAAGAATGGACTTAGTTAAATGAAGTAGCAGAAATATCTGTATAAATAATGTTATTATGAGAATATACAATTAAATGTCAAGTTATAGCAGTTATATTGTACTTTAAAGACCAAAACGCTAGTTTAAGAAGCATTAGGGCTAAACAATTTGTACACATACTATACACGTGTAACAGGTGTTCGCATTGCGATATAATGAAGTGCGTCATTGAATATTCACCTGTATTGTTTTAAAACGCGCCACATGATATTGCAACATCACGAACAATAGCGTGATGTCATATTCCAATTGTATTAGTGAGAAAAATATCGAGTATGTCTACATACAAACTGAAGATAATTATTATTTTATAAAAATATAATGCTTAAATATATGTCTTTATAAAACAGTGAGAGAGTACACGTTTAAGATTATTTTATTTCTCAAACCAATTTAATATTACTCTTATGCTGCTATTAAGATAAATGTGTTCACGAGTTTAATAATGTGATAACGCCACAAGAAATTCAAGAAATTAAACCCTGATAAAGTTACGATACAATATCAGGATAATACTGTGATGAACTAGTACTGAATACAAATAAATTAATTAGTATTACATATATTTAGTAGAGAATTTTGTTGTTACTTACATCAAATTTATATGTAAAGTTGCCATAATACTATCATGACTTTATGAAATAAATATGTAGATATTTCAGCGATAAAAATAATAATACATAACAAGTAACTGGATAGAAGCTTTTTAAATTCTGCAATATAACGAATCCGTGAAGCACTCAATGCTCTATTGGCTGTTTTCCACCTTCTTTTCTCCTTTTCCAATTTCGGTGCATATCAACTTGGCTTTTTCCTTACATTTATTCCGCAAATATTGCGACGTCAATTTTTTCTATTCCTCTTAGGCAGGAAATAATGTTTTTCACCAAACACACACACACACTCACACAGCAACGTCCCCCCACCCCTCACTCTCTACTTTACTTACTATCGTAACGTTAATGGTGTTACGGAGTTGTTACTTTTTATTATTTTAAATCGCGCCTGCTTATCTCTGTTGCGCTCTCGGGCTCATGTAGCCTCGAGCGATCTTAAATTTTGTCTTGTGTTCACCCGTTATATGCCACGCCTAAACGCAAGCCAATTCCCGCTAACTCCTACCTTAAAGTTTGTATGACCCCCCCCCCTAAAAGGGTTAACATGTTTTGTTGGGTCTTTTTATAGTCATACTTGTCAGTAAAGTAGTCAGCTGGAAAGAAACATTATCAATATGAACACACAAAATTTTCAAAAAATCTTACCATATTGATGAACGATCTCTCCATGTTTATCCGGGCTTTTAACGCACACAAAGTTTTTTCTCCCAAGATAACGTCAACCCGTAGATTGTCCACTATCAGGAAAACAAACTCCTTTGTGTGTCCTTTTAGTGTCAGAGGAAGCATTGTTTGCAATTTGACCCGTTTATAAGTTGCGCCTAATGCTGTGACTATTTCTACGTTAGCTATTGGTAGTTCATAGAATTGATTTCCATTCTGTTTTAGGACTATATATTTTTCAGATTTAATCACAGACATTTGGGCACCTGTGTCTATTTCCGCCATTATCTTTTGGTCCTTAATTGCGTATTATATTATTGGACATTGATCTATTTGTTCCAGTTTTATTAAAGAACCATTCCCTTAATCTAACAAATCGTCCCGAATAGACATGGAAAAAAAGGCCTGGGCTTATCTCATTATGACGGTAAACCGGCCTTTCCCCTGCTTTCTTAATTTTATTTCTTGTTGTCCATTTGTCATCTCGGATCCTTAACCTGGTTAACGGGTCTCCCTGAGTTTTGCCAGAGATCCTTCTACTTAGTTTTTTGGTTTTTGGTCGCTTGGTCCGGAGATAGACGTTTTGGGAGTTGGGTTTTTCGGATACTTGGAATTCTGGTGTTGTGTGAAGTCACCATGGGACCTAGGATTAAGGTTAGGTTGTTGGTTTGGAGCAACCTGCCGTTGTTGATTGCGTGGAGCTTTCCCGTTACTATTTCCGTTCTCCGTAACGTTGTCCAACTGTTGTAGGAAAACTATAGCCTGTTTTATGTTACTTGTTGGGTTTCCTACGCTAGCTAACTTCACGTTACTGCCAAAATGCTTCATTAGCATGAAAATTAAATGGTTTTCTGGGATTACCGGGTCTACGTTTTTCGCCCTGTTTACCATCATAATGAAATACTCTACCATGGAGTATGGTCCATTGTTATGGTAGCGTCAATGGTTAATCTGTCTCCGTACTCTATCTTGTTGGTGGAAACTCCAGAAATGTTTCGTGAATTCCTGTTTGAATTCTGAATACGTTTCTGTTATTCTTTATGGCTTTCCACCATGCAGCCGCTGCCCCTTTTAAATACCTCTCAAGAATTTTGAGTTTGGTCATCTCATCCATTATATTGTCGATCTCGGTGAATAAGTCTTCCATTTCCCTTAAGAATGTCATAGGGTCTTCCTTATCATTCCCCCAGAAATCAATTTTACGGTAAGATGCCTCCCCGTTGCTATCTATTATCCGCGGTAAGCAAACCTGTGTTACAACTCCTGTTCCAGCTGATTGTTTTAATTTTTCTACCTGTTGTTTTACAGTCTTTACCTCCTCGTGTACATTTTGTAATTTATCATTTAATTTGTTTATTTTTGATTCAGTTTTAGTTTTTAATTTCTCAATTTCTGTCTCATGTTCATTTAGATTTCTATTATGTTATTTTCAGTTATTTATTTATTTTTATATTTTAATTTTATTGGTACGCTTTTGTATTTTTCTTTAATTTAGTTTTTTTTAAAATTTAATTTATTATTTAAAAGGTTTAATTCTTTTATTAAACATTTTCGACTTCACTTATTTTGAGATTTGTCACAATCACGATTTATTTTATACATAATTTAATTACTTAATTTTGAAATAGGGTACCCGTTCAAAGTCCCTTACGTTCGGGCGCCATTTCTGCAACGTCCCCCCACTCCTCACTCTCTACTTTACTTATTATCGTAACGGTAATGTGTTACGGAGTTGTTACTTTTTATTATTTTAAATCGCTCCTGCTTATCTCTGTTGCGCTCTCGGGCTTATGTAGCCTCGAGCGATCTTAAATTTTGTCTTGTGTTCACCCGTTATATGCCACGCCTAAACGCAAGCCAATTCCCGCTAACTCCTACCTTAAAGTTTGTATGACCCCCTTAAAATGGTTAACATGTTTTGTTGGGTCTTCTTATAGTCATACTTGTCAGTAAAGTAATCAGCTAGAAAGAAACATTATTAATATGAACACACAAAATTTTCAAAAAATCTTACCACCTTAGAAGATCTGCAGGCACAGCAAGGGGACGTGCAAAATATGATCATGTTTAAGATACCTTTTTTAAAGGCTCCTGTGTTCTTTAAACATGATCTGCCAATAGACTTCGCCTCTGGGCTTCAATACAAAAAAACCAACTAATTTTTAGAATAGCTCAATAAATTGGCTTTTAGGAGAGAACTCGTTTAAAGAAACACTAGGTTCTGAATTTTATTTGTTAATTAATGAAATTTAATTAAAACTGTACTTTGATTTTATAATCATTATTTATCAGTTGGAAAAAACTAAATGCTTTATTGGTTGTTCAACACAGGATAAATTTAAATAATGTAAGTTTTTATAATTCATTTAATTACTGGTTTTTAAAATAAAAATAAATATAATTTCAACTAAAATACATTTGACTCTCTACTATTTCTTTGTTTTCATTGAAATCACAAATAATCATTTCAATTTTTCTGATATTTCATATATTTAACTTCTACATTTTATCTATCTATCTATCTATCTATCTATCTATCTATATATATATATATATATATATATATATATATATATATATATATATATATATATATATATATATATATATATAATTCATTAACTACATTTACATATTTGAACAAAAATTATTTCCTAATTTAACATAATAAAAAATTGTTTATCCTCTGATTTCAAGATTGAATTGGTAAATTTTGCATTTTATAACAATTAATTTTAAAATTGGAATAACTTTATAATTCTGGTCTTCTTGAAAATGTTTGGCTTATGGCAAATGCCACTTCGTGAATTTAATATTTATTATTCATTATTTAAGCATTTTTATTATACAAATTAATTTTACTGAACTTAACATTTATTTAAAATTCAACATAGAGTGAAGTCATTGTTTAATTTTTATTGATAATTTTGAATTTAATATTTTTAACTTACTAAATTTGACGTTATTTAATAAAATAGAGAAAATGACTTGCCAAGGATTTCACTGCCGGTCCTAGAGTCCTCTCGTCTGGATTCCAGATCCCTGGACATCGGAAATTGCCATCCCTGGTCAGTCGATGGAAGTCCCTCTCCGTTTTCACGTCCCGGAGGCTGAGTCTGAAGCCCTCATCCATGGATGGAATTAGACGGCGGAAACGTAGGGGTTTTGTTCCATCTGGCCTATGGTGGTTGTCCTAGGCGCTGACCGACATTACGACCGTTAACACCTCGTATTAAAATTTTTTACAGACTGTCTTACAGGTCTTTAAGTTCCTGTGGTTATTGCGGCTATGTAACCTTTCCTCACCCGTCAGCTGGTCGCTATCTCCGTGCTTTTTTTCTTGTATGGGCGGGTTGGACAACTTATTCGATTCAACCTGCATAATTTTGTTATCTGTTTTAGAACACTGAAAAATGTCTATTATTTTAAAATGGCTGTAACCTTTTTGTTACTTAAGTTTTTAAATTTAGTTTTCACTATTGTTAATTTTGGATTTTACTGGTCATTTCAAAATGTCAGTGATAGTTCTACGTGACCTAGTTCTCAAGTTAGCATTCTTCGGCACTTGGAAAATTTTCACTGCACTCCCGTTTGTCAAATTTAGTTAGTTATTACAGTTTTATTTTATTTTAACTTTTAATTTGTCTTAATAATACTTATTTAAGATTTTACTGACTCCTTCACTCTTTACAACGTTTCATTATACTATAAATTAAAACATTATTGTTTAATTATTTCATTTGTTATTAAAGTTTTTGAAATTATCAATTTCTTAATTTTAACGGTGATTCAGACCGTTTCAACACACACACACACACACACACACACACACACGCACGCACGCACGCACGTACGCACGCACGCACACGCAAACACACACACGCACGCACGCACGCACGTACGCACGCACGCACGCACACGCACACACACACACACACACACACACACAAACAAACACACACACACACACACACACACACATATCAAAACAATTGAGGTTATTCAAATTCAAGAATTATTTATGAAGATTTATTCAAATATTTTGTTTGAAAAACGGTACCAACATCACTATATATAAATAATACAATAATACAAGATATGTATCCCATGTGAAATTAGGAATCTTATTGCCGAAACAAATGTCATGACATCGTATATATTATAATATTTTAAATAATTAACCCAATAACCACAAATTATCTTTATTTAATTTGTGGTTATTGGGTTTATTATTTAAAATAATATAACATAAGCCACAGTTGCTCAAGAAAATCATTATTGTATGTATTATCAAACTTAGAATTTATTTATATTTGTTCGTTTATAAATTTGGTAATATTACAGTATTTATAAATGTTGAATGCTTTATATATATTCATTCCTAACCTTTGAATAATTTCTTTTATAAGTTTCAAGTTTTCTATATTTGGAAATTGGTGGTTATTAGTAATACAATGATTTTGGAACTTGGTTTGTATATTTTTGGCTTTTTAATGTCATTTAAAAGTTCTTTTTATTTTATTTAAATCATGCTCATGGTTTGACCTATGTATGTTTTATGTTAGTTTTCACGTTCATAAGCACCACCTTTCTCGTGCACCATTTTTTAATTTATTGTTGTTATTCAATATATTTCTTTTTACATTATTAGTTCTTTGTGCAATATAAAATATGTATTTTAAAATAATTTGGTGGTATTTTTTATTTTAATACCTGTTAATGAAAATGAAGTCAATATCGTATAAGTATGAATGTATTGTAAAAATAAATTAATATTTTGTTTGAAAATAATATACTTAAGTTTGTCGATAGTTTTCTTTTTATAACAGTTTTCTATTGCAATTTGAAAAATTATGTGTTTTTCTCTTATTTTCTTTTCTTTATTCATGGGGATTTTATACATTCTAAATAATAAGTTATATAAAACAGCCATTTTTTGGTTATATGGATGTTCAGGGTTATTTGGCATAATTTTGTTTGTGTTGGTTCACGGTATATCTTTTATTCACATTCTTCATTTTTCCTTACTAAGCTAGTTAAATCTAGAACGATTATTTTATTATTTGTTTCCATTTTATAAGTAAATTCAATATTTTTATTAATTTTGCTTATTTTATCAAATTTAATTTTGAAGTTTACACTATTAATGTTCGATATATACATTTCCATCATCTACATTAATAAATCCATATCATTTTTATCATTTTTTAAAAATGTTGTTTATTTTACGATCTAATTGTTTTAAAACATTTTCAGATAAAATACTTGATAATGAGGAGCCCAAAGCAAGATCATCTTCTTGTTTATAAATTTTATCATTGTATGAAAAATAATTTTGAGCTATTATTTCTAATTTCGAGAGTTTCATTTATAGTTACGTTTACAAATAAATTTATTATATCTATTGATATTAATTTTGTATCATTATCAATTTTGATTACAATATATTCTTCACTAAGATCAATAGAATTTATTATAGTATTATTATTATTTAGTTTTATGTTATCCTTAAAAATATTTACCATTTTAGTCGATAATTTATATGACGGAGTATTCATAAAATTTATTAACGATCTTATTAGTTTATCTGTTTATGTAATCTAATAAGCTCATTCAATATTGGAATTTCTGGATTATCATTTATATAGTTCCTTATAGAACTATATTTTATAACATATAACCAGAACCAGCAGTTTACAATGTAATACAGCATTGTTTATCATCCTAATTTTTAAAATGACAATAACTGTAATTTGCCTTGACAGAAGACATTTCTTATGAAAAACGCAAAATTCAAATAATGAATTCAAATTTTAATATATAGGCCTACTATAAAACACAATGCATTATAAATTATAAACCTCCAAAATTCGCAAAAATTACAATAAAGAACACAAAATGATAATGCTCAAAAACATGTAAACAAGCCGTAATATTATGAGTTAAAAATGAAATAAAAGATGTATATAAAATGAAAAACACTTTACTTATTCAAATATATAAGCTAAATAAAAAATTAGCTTCTACAATGTATAATATAAATTGGAAAGAAGATATGATAAAATCAATGTATTTATAAATAAAATTAGAAATATAAATAATAACAAAATAAACAAAAAACTAAATAATTTGAATTTTGGAAAGCAAATAATAGAAGTGCCTGAAATTAAATTACATAATTTTCACCGGAATTTAATTAATTTATTAATTACAGGATTTAACAATAATGAAATAAAACTACTAGAAAACAATACAACCAACATAAAAAAGACAACAACATTCTTATCTTATTATTATTATATATACAGAACTAGCTAATAGTAAACTAAATGAAAATTTACAAGAAAATATCAATAATGAAGCAGCTTATGATATATAAAAATTGATTAAAAATAATAAAGTTGTTATAACCCATAAAAATATATTTAGAAATTAAAGATATAAAACTAAAATTACATAATAACAATCCCATTAGAGTTAAGGTAGATAAAGGTAATGCTATCGTGATTATTGATAAAAATGAACACATATCTAAAAAAGAAAAATATATAATTGATAAGCAACTTTGTGAGATATATAAAGACCCTACGAATAAATTTCAAAATGAAATACAAAATATGGTGATAGTAAAAACTTGTTATAAATTATTTAACAAAAATAATATTATATATTATATAAATGACAATCCAGAAATTCCAATATTGAATGGACTTATTGATCTACATAAAGATCTAAACTAATAGGATCGTTAATAAATTTTATGAATGCTCCGTCTTATAAAATATCAAATGAAATGGTAAATATTCTTAAGGATAACATAAAACTAAATAATAATCATACTATAATAAATTCTATTGATCTTAGTTAAGAATATATTGTAATGAAAATTGATAATGATACAAAATTAATACTAAATACTAAATGATACTAAATTCAAGTATTCTTTGAGTTTAGCTTGTGAGACTATGTTAAACCAAATAAATCATACACAAAACTGACAAATTAATCATGTATTTACTTATACTCGTTTCAATGAAAAAGTCATCATCATCAGTGAGTGTTACTACCACAAGCTTACAACTAACATAGTTGTAAGTTAGAGTTTGTAGTAGTAACACTCACTGATGATGATGGCTTTGTGATTGAAACGCGTATGAATATATAAATGATTAGGTTTTGAATTTTGTGTAGATTTTTATTTGATCAAATGAAATAATATTCACACTATGATAAATTCTATTATTCTTACTGAAAAATTAAATATAATTAAAATTGATGATGATACAAAATTAATATCATTAGGTATAAAAAGTATGTATATAAACATACCTATAAAAGAAACTCTCTAAATTATAAAGTTTAAATTGGAAGAACATGATAAAAAACTAACATTGGAATCATAAAAACACTGAAAAAATTAATAAATCAAAATTATATTTCATACAATGATAAAATTTATAAACAAGAAGATGGTCTTGCTATGGGCTCCCCATTATCACATATGTTATCTGAAATATTTTTACAATAATTATATATTAAAATAAATGAAATTATTAAAAACAAATTGTGTTGATTTAGTAAAGTAGATGATGGAAAGTATACCTCGAACAACAATAGTGTAAACTTCAAAATTATTTTGAATAAAATAAATAAAATTAATAAATATATGGAATTTACTTATGAAATGGAAACAAATAATAATAAAAGTTTTCTAGATTTAACAATAATATGTAAAATGAAGATTTTGAATAGGATATACTGTAAACCAACACAAACAAACAAAGTTATAGCAAATACATTTATTCATCTATATGACCAAAGCATTTCTGTTTCATATAAGTTATTATATAGATAGCAGAAAATCCTCATGCATGCAGAAATTAAAATGACAGAAAAAACAGATTTTTATATAATACCAATAGAAAAGGTTATAAAAAGAAAACTACGACTAACTGTATTTATAACATTTTCAAAAAACATATTAATTTGCATGAAAAAGGTGGTGTTTATAAATTAAAATATGAAGAGGGTAATAAAACCTATATACATCAAACTAAGAAAAAATTAGAAGAAAGACATAAAAAGCATTTAAATTCTTATAAAATCATGCAGAAATATACAAATCAAATTTTGCAAATAATTTTTAAACATAAAAAATGTGAAACTTATAAAAGAAATTATTAAAGGTTTAAGAGTGAAGATATATAAAGTTTTCGAAATGTATAAATACAGTAATAATGAAAATCTATTAAATCAACAAATACATTCCATGTATAATACTATATTCAATATCTATGATGTTAAAGCAATAAGATAATCTTGGCAATTTGCAACAAATTTGGTAACAATGCTGATTCTAATATAACAAGAGTTTTATATCTTGCATTATTGTATTATTCATTCCTGATGATGTTGGTACTGTTTATCAACGAATAGCTTCGAATAAAAATTCATAAATAATTTTTGTAATTGAATTATCTTAGTTGTTTTGATTATTATATAAGAATACATATTATATATATGCGTGCTAAAAACTATTAAAACAAGGGAATGATTCTTTTTTCTTTCCCGAAGGTACGACTATTCTGTAGTTTTGAAAAGCGTGCTTACATTAAGGAAGAGCTAAAAGGTAAACCGATGTTTTCTGATGACGTTTTGATCCGTCTTAGTTAAATACGCTAGGATCGTAAAATAATTCAGTGAATGTAGTTCAAATTGTATTTTAAAGATGTATAAATATTTTCAAGTACATCTATATCGTACATTTCAAGTGTATAAATATCGTACGAGTTACTCGATAGAATCTTTTAAACGCAGGTAAGAAAGGAGAAAATGTCTATAAACGACACTAAAGTGAATGCCAATCTTTCATTCCTAGGGAGTTTTTTAATAAATACGTTATTTTACTCGAGTTACGTTGACAACTCTAACGCAAGTGACACAAAGCTATACAAAATAAGAGGCGGTTGTGTGAATGAATCATCTATCGCGTAAAGGTCCCCCACGCAACCAAACAGAAGAGAACGCTTATGCGCATTTTTGTTGTAATATTTATTTAAGTGTTTTTTAAATTTCGTCATTGATAATTTACTATATAATAAGCCAAAAACCCAACACACCGCATCTAGTACTTGCGTATCTGGTAAGTTGATATTTAATACAAACTCATGTAAACTTTACTTTATATTTTTAAATTAGGGTTCATTATACAATAATTTAACTTTTAAAACTAGTTGCTAATTTATTGAGATAAATTTAAAATTTATTTACAGTATATAGAAAATATTTTTCTTTCATTTACAAAACTGTTTTCGTTTCATACGTCTGTTAAGACTTGTATTGCAACACACTTAGTAGTAATATATAACTACAAATTATAAAATGATGACTAAACGTAGTGTTGTAAAGGCATTTAGTTAACAATTTTATTCTGTAATATTGTATCAAGAATAGCATGTCTAAGTTATTTTTGAAGATTTATTTCGTACCTTCATCCTATTCGTTGCATTGTACAGTGCATAGGTTAGGATTTTTCTAAATTTCCCAAACATGTAACCGGATACAGATGTGACGGAAGTAAAAATGTAATTTGTTAGCAAAATCTATCTTAGTGTTAGTTTTAAACCACCAACCAGTATCTTTCCCCTATGTAATGGAAAAAGTGTATAAATATATATATATATTTTTTTTAAACAACATAGGTTATTCAAATACAAGAATATTTATTATTTTATATCCAAAACGTTTCGTTGGCAAACAGTACCAACATCATCAGGAATGAAAATTACAATTATATATATATATATATATATATATATATATATATATATATATATATATATATATATATATATAATTAATAAATTAAAAATATTTCAAAAACAAGACTACTTTTAATGAATATATCTTTATCAAAAGCTTTTTGCCGATAAAATAGTACTAGCATTTTCAGAAAAATAATTATCTAATAAAAATCATTTTTATTAGATAATTATTTTCCTGAAGATCCTGGTACTATTTTATCGGCGAAAAGCTTTGAATAAATATATTCATTAAAAGTATTCTTGTTTTTGAAATATTTTTAATTTAATAGCTATATTACAAGAAAACATATCACCATATTTAATATATATATATATATATATATATATATATATAAAGAACATGAGTCAAAATACAAATACAAGAATTATAATTGAATTTACAAATCAAAGCTTTTCGTAGGCTAACAGTACCAACATCATCAGGAATATTAAACAATTGAATTGTTTAATATTCCTGATGATGTTGGTACTGTTAGCATACGAAAAGCTTTGAATTGTAAATGCAATTATAATTCTTGTATTTGTAATTTGACTTATGTTCTTTATTAATACACAAGAATACATATTGCGATATATATATATATATATATATATATATATATATATATATATATTCATTGACCTCATTACAGCATTATTGGTCGCTTATCACCAATTCGAACGTCATTGTTTCTTGTTTTGCCAAGAATATACTTCTTCTTCTATATTTATTCTGCTCATAGTTATTCTAATCTCACTATGTTATCCTTGGTCTTTTTTTTCTTCGAATTTTTTTGTGATCCATTTCCAAGTTTATAATGCTAACCTGTCATTCTTCTCATATCACCGTACCAGGAAAGCTACTTTCTTTCTACCACGTCTGTAAGTGATGTCTCTACATTCGTTATTTCTTTAATTCTGTCCGTTCTTATATGATTCTGCAACGTGTATCTACAACATCTTCTCCATTGCATTTATTCGTTTCTGTATGTTCTTGTTCACTGTCCAGACTTCATAGACGTAAATCAATGTAGCTTCCCTCAGTGTTGCAAATATATGTCTTTGTGACCTGATTCCATAATAATGAAGCTAGTTGACTTGTAATATTTCTTCTCTTCCTATTTTCTGCAACATGTCTTTTCTGTCGCTTCTATTTTCAATCGACGATACTCCCAGATATTTGTATTTTTTAGTATTTTCTATGTTTCCATCAATGTTTAAATGTCATCTTGCACATTCTACTGCAATAAAATCTTTTTTCTCAGCAATAATTTCCAGGTCCCATTTGTTTAATCCTTCGTTTAGTTTTCTTACAAAAAAATTAGCATCATCATCAGCTGGAACAACTTGGTAGTCGGCAAATAATAGCATTCCTATATATTCCTCCCCAATTTGTATTCCCATTCTTCTATATTTGTCCTACTTTTCAGAGCTAAATTATAATAATTTTAAAGAGAGTGGCAGCCAGACGGCATCCTTGTCAACTGGGAACGTCCTTGTATAGTCTTTACATATTCTATACTACCTTTACAGTAGTTTTGATTGCTTTTATGTACTGTGGTTGTATTCTGTTCCATTTAATACAAAAGTATTGTAAATATTAGTAGGGATAAAGTAGGGATAAAAAAACCCTCGGTAAAGGTTGCGTACCTGAAGCAAACCTAATCTTTATCGGGCCCAAACTGGTCTCAGCTGGAGACATGTTACTGTGTTGGGGCGTTCATTTGGTGTTGTCAGGTAGAAATGTATATTTAATAGAGACAATTACCCAATACCACATTATTAAAAGTGCATTACCATTTCTGCAGATTCTACAATCATTGACAATGTTCGTGAAACTGTTTCTACTCGTGGGACTTGCGGCTTCCATTGACGCTCAGTCGTATCGAGATCTCTATCAGAATGTTGGAAAATGTACAGATAAACTGATAGGCTTAGCCATGAAGGACTTTAACGTTGAAAAAGTAAGTATTGTTCACTAGAATAAACATTTAATTTAATTTTTACACTTATTATTTTAACTTAATATTTCAATTTTATCAAATTCTAATGTTTGTTTTTAAAATAAATTTTTTATAAAAATGATTCAATTAAGTATGCATTATGTTTTTATTATAAACTTATTATATGTTAATAATTCTCTTTATAGAAGACACTGACTCTAGTTTTGTCGGTGAAAATCTTTGACTCAATATCCTTTTAATTCCTTCTATTAGTTCACACTCTCCTTATATATAGATTTTTTCAAATTTTCAATTGTTGATAAAATACTTTTTATTCATCTACTCCAGTTCATATATATATATATATATATATATATATATATATTGTAGTGGATGGCACCTTATGTTAATATAGTTTTTTTTCAAATAGTAATTAATTAATTGAATTTCAATTTAATTATTTAAGTTTTATAGGGGGGGGGGGAGCTTTTACAAAAGAGTCAAGGTATGGAATATAGTTATTTCATCCCAATTCGCTTACAATAAATGATTTATAAACGAGCTGATTTTATGTAATAGGTTATGTGTTAGAATAGAACGTGTTTTGCTAGAACGCATAGGTTATGCTACTTTATTTACAATAATAATAATTATTTAATAAATTGTAACTAAAATAGACTTTTTCTCTGCAGACCGAAGTAGGAATTGCCTTTTAAGAAATGTTTGTTTGTATACTGGTTTTGTTCATTTGTTGGCAACATACTAGAAACAAAGTGATAACTGTATTGGTACATTATTTAACATTTAGTGCATTATTTAACACTAGAAACTGCTAACGCTAAAGTTTAAACTAAAACTGCATCACACTGTATTTGTGACATTATTTTCAGTTATGCTGTTGAAAAGGTGATTAAAACTCACACTTAATTAATGTAGTAAAAGCTATTCCAAATTTATAATCACATAAGGTAATCGGTAATACTTGTAATCGGTGAAAAACCCAAAGACCATGGAATTTTGTGGGACGTGATTTGTCAAAAGTAGGGTTCTACTTATACAGTTTGTAGAGGATTTTCTTACAAAAAACTTACACAAGCAATATTTCGGAAACAATATCTCTACAGCGAAACAACCGTACTTGTGTACTTTTTTCAAACTAAAAACTTCAACTTTTGTTAGTTATTATATAAATAATTCAGAAATTAGGTTTCTTATAAATATAATTAACACTTACAAACTCTTAGATACAAATTTTAAAATAAGTTTACAGTCTAAGAACAGTTCAAACTCTCCCTATACACTTGTACAAATTTTCATGTTTTAATAAAATACTCTTTATTCATCCTCTCAAGTTTTTTCAAAAAGTTAATTAATTAAATAATTTAAATATATAATTTTACTTTCTATTTTACCTCCATAGTATTGTGATTCTGTTATATGAACACATATATTTACAATAATTGTTATTATTTAATACAAAGTAAAAACCTAATAAATTTTTTTACCTAAATAAGAACTGATTTTACAAATTTTTTTATAGGCCTACTACTTGTTCCCATAGACACATAGAATTTGACATGAGGCATCGACTTTATACTATAAATATTTTTATCGACTCAGGCTCAAATATATATTTTTTAATTTGTAAAGGATGACACTTGATGGTGAAATAGTTTTATTCAAATGTTAAATCAATAATTCAATTTAATACCGAATTGCTTTAGTTTCATGTAGGAAAAAAGGGGCAAGGTGTGCAATATAGTTATTTCGTCTCATTTGGCTTAAAATAAATTATACCATGATTTCATAAAACAGCTGATTTAATGTTAATGTATGTGGTAGAACAGCTTTTTCAATTTTATTCATTTAGAAGTCGTAATGCTCCCTTTTTATACAATAAAAATAGTGTACAACCTCGTTTCGTAAAATTGCATAATAACATATCTTTAGTATGTACAAAGTGTTAAACATATAGAGCTTATACACTGAATAAAATATATTTCTGATTTTTATTAGAGGACAAGAAAGCGTATAGCCTAAGTTAATTTTCATTGAAATTATTGTCAATTCGAATCTTTACTCGTATTAAAAAAATATTCAATAGAAAAACAAGTGTTTTATGATGGGACTTTGTTATCATATTTAAACAAAAATTACTGTTTAAAATCAATAATAATCACTTCTTACAGTAAACGCCTACTTTCGAGTTATTTATACTTGTAGGATTATATAACTTACATTATATTTAAAAATGTCAGATTTGGGTCAAAACCAGCCATTTATTAAAACGATTTAAATTTATTTTCGTATTTGGCTATATTTATTTTTATACAACTACAAAACGTATTCTTGGTATTAAATAATTGCTTGCAAACTTATTGTGACATTTTCTTAAAAATAAAAACTTCAATTTACTTTTTATTCCTCTAAATAATTACATTTAATATGTCTAATTTTCTTACTTAACTAAATTTTTATTTCCATTTCTTAAAGTATAACACGAAATTAAACATAATTAGGATGACGTTTTTCTCACTTTTAAACATTAAATTATACTAAATATTTGTCTAAACCGATTATTACACTTTTAGTAAGCTTACGTCTATGCTCAATAGATTGGGATTTATGTCAATATTTTGTAATTTATTATTCTAAAATTGTACATTTATAATTTCTTTAACATTTTTCAATATTTATTTTACATAAAGTTATTTTTAGCTTTTTATTCAGTAAGACTATATAATTTAAAATATATTTTAAAACGACAGATTATTTCTAGAAACTAGCAATTTGTTATAATTTTTTAAATGCAACAAAATTATATAAAAATGGGAATAAATTGTTTGCCTATTTTTAAACATTAAATCCTAATAAATAATTGTCCAGATTACTATATCCTAATAAGCTTACGTCTATGCTGATTGGGATTTATTTCACAATCGTGGTAAATTTAGTATTCTAAAATTGTACCTTTATAGTTTTTTAAATATATTTTAATGTTTATAATTTTATTTTATATAAAATAATTTCCTTTTTAAATTTTTTAATGTATCCTGGTAAACGCGTTCATAATGAAAATAATGCAAACACGTTTATATTTGCTGACAGATTTATTAAATTAATTATCATTGAAAATAATTAAGAAAAACTGATGTTTCTATCTGGTAACATGTTCCCTTACTAGTTGTAGTGGCCCGTTACTTTTAACAGTTACTTTAAGTAAAGCTATAAGGTTCGGAAGAAGAATGATTTGGCGGCGATTTATTTAACAGAAAACGTCCTGCATGATTTCTTGATGAGCGCTGGATTGGTCAGATCTAAGGTACCTGTCAGCTGTTCTCGCACAGATGCAAACTGTAGAAACTCTTTATTGAAGAAACCCTACCCTTAAAACGGCAGAAAACTCCTAAAACCCAGGATATATTCCCAGCAAGGAGTTTTATAGTTTCGCAAAGAGAGATGCAACGCTATGTTTTCCCGTCCAATGAAAATGCCTCAAACTTTGCCCATCTGGGTTAAAGACTGATCGGTAAACCCAATCTTTCTCTAGACTATCTCTCTGTTACACTGGAAATATTGTTTTAAGTTAGTGGTCTTATCGTTCGAGTTTGAACAACCATTAAAAACCTTTCCCCATTCCATACACTTTTACCACACACTCGATAAACTTTTAGATGTAGTTTTGATTCAAACAGTTATTATACATTTTTGATAAGTCTAATTATATTATTAAATGATATTATTCAATAGTTAATTAATTAAATTTAATTTACAATAGTAGGCCTATAACTAAATCCTTTTAGTTCTTGGAATTACTTTATATTATAGTTCTATGATTTTTATTTATTTATTTTTTATATAATATTAACAAAAATTAGTTTAAATTGTATTTTCAAATTCCTTCTATCACCTCACACTCTCTTTATATATTTATATTTTGTACAAATTTTCAATCGTTAATAAAATACGTTTTTATTGATCCAATCAAAAATACGCTTTTTCAGTATCTAGTGGATGACAAATGATCTTAATACAGTTTTTTCAAATATTTATTCAATAAATGAATTATAAAAATTTGGGAAGTTTAGATAGGATTTGAACTGAGTATCTTCGGGTTCAAATTCTAGAGTGCTTTGGCACTTAACCAACTTTCCCATAGTGATGTACTTCTCAAAGTTGTATATTAATTTTTATGTTTCCTTCATCTGGTTTTGTTTAAATTGCTGCCATGGTTACCACACAATGTTAAAAATAATGTGCTAGAATTAAAAATGTATGAAAAGAATAAAATAAACAAACTAGTTTAACGATATCGACCACTACTACACAAACGGACAATGCGAAAGGAAAGTGAAAAGTAACTACAACAATGCTAACGACGAAAAAAAGGATGTGTATAAAAAATAACGAATAGACATAATAGTCCAACACCATACATAGAAAGGAAAATGGAAAATTACAAGGATATTCGCTTTCTATTTCTAGTATTGTTATTCTGATACACATACACACACACACACACACACACATATATATATATATATATATATATTTATTTATTTATACATATACATAATTTTTTAATTGTAATTATAAAATAAAAAGGAACTAAAATAAAATTTTTCCTTTTTTGGTTTGAGTAGGAATTTATTAAACAAAAAATTATATTACTTATTAATATTAATTTTGTATAAATTTTTTATATGTTAATTTTATCATTATTTTGAACTGCTCCTATTAGCCATCGTTATAAAAATATGGTTATGCATTGTCCTAGATTGCCAACAGCGGCCTATACACCTATGTCTACTCATCCCTAGTAAGTGATGACTGCGCAGTTGCGGAAATTCACGGATCATCAAACATAGGCTACGAAGGCTCCATTACATTTTATGAGTATGTTATATATTATGTATGATATATATATATATATATATATATATATAATTTTATACAACTTATATTTATTTCTTTCCTTAAAATATGTTTTCAAACTTTATTAACCAGTAGTGTTTAAAACTTCATATGTATCATTATATCAAAACTAAATAACTGTAGAAATGATGTTTTTGTTGTCACAGCCACGGAAAGGTGAAACTGAAACAGTACTATAGGTTGAATAACTTTAAAGATGGAGTGTTTGACGAAATCCTGGTGGACGCAAACGGGAGTAAGTAGACTAGTTTAGCCTACATTTATTTCCTACTGTCGCCGTTTAGTTGTATTATCAAAACGTAACTTTGCCATTCGGAGATACAAGGGTCCGGGAATCAAAGTCACTCATTAATGTTAGATTTTTACAAGATACAACCCAAAGGAGAAAATAAACAAAATCAGAAAACATAATACACAACTAACGACCGGAAATACACAATCCTCAAAGGATGACGTTATAGATTCCTTCATAATGTTTTTAAAAGAATGACAAATTTTGTTCAGGAGCAAAAACATATTTTACAATTATTATTAGAAATTCGATATTTTGTTATTTTTTTCCTTTACTTGTTAATTTGTGCACCGTGTAAATTTGCTGCTTCGAAAAACAAATCAATAAAACACACAATATACTGTTTACTTGTGATTTCCTCTTTAAGTCTGATTGTACTTTCTAATTTTAATTTAGAGGTTTCTAAAACTATTTTAAAGTTTAAACCCAAAATTTTTCAGAAGCTACAGATTACAAGTTCAAGCTCGTGGTATTGGGTTATAGGCCAGACTTGAATGTCTTTTTCTACGCCCGATGCGCTAAAGATGGAAGTGAGTACATTTCTGTTTTAATTTTAGTCAGAAACTTTAGACATTATCACCAGCTTTGAAATGAAACTAAAAATTTTATCGTAAACCATTTACAGCAGGTGAAACAGACAGCAGATCCATCGTGACAAACAGCTGTTTCCGCAATTTAAAGGCAAGGAACGAGCATATACGAAATTTACTGAAAATAGACGCAGGTCTAGGCCTCAAGGGAAAATTATTACCAGCTAACAAATGCAAGAAATAAGTAGCATTACAACAAATAAAAAAAACACACACTAAATGTTGTATTTCCTGAAATAAACTTATTACAAAGAGTTGTGCTTGTTTCCTTTTCCATTGCCTTCTGAGCGTTCACCCACCTTAAAGAGAAAACTATTAAATTTTAACGAATAGAATGTTATATTTGAAGACAGAGAGAAGGGGGAAGAGAGGGAGGGAGAGAGAGCGAGAGTTGGAAGGGGGAGAGAGCATGAGTGAGAGTAAGAGTGAGACATTAAAAAGATGATTTGTCTCCAGTTTTAAATGAAAAACTTAAATAAGGATTTATTTCACACGTTTCTATGCTAGTAGTTATTCATTACAAATTAGGCAAAAAAATTAATAAATAAAGTAAATATATTTATATAGAAACAATGCCTTGAAAAGAGTTTTGCAATTTCTACAAACATTAATTCTTTACGATGCATAGATTTCAACCAGTTTTGTAACAGGGCTTACGGACTGTCGATAGTTTGTTAAAATAAAAATAAAAAAAATACTGTTTTATAATATTACAGAAAAACAATAGGTCTGCATGTGTAATTAAACAAAAATAGTAGTAAAATAGTCGATAGTAATTGAACGAACCGTCTAAGCTAATTGTAATTAATGTACAGATTGTAGTCAAAGTTTTGTTGAAAATTTAAATGTTATAATTCTTAATTTCTTTTCGTTGAATTTTAAATTGTTTATTTTAATACCGTACGCGCCAAATTAAACAGCACTGAAGCAGTTATAAGATTTTATTTTATTTCATTTACTTAGTTTTACAAAGATATAGAATTAAAAATGAACTAAATCTGTTAGACTCCGGTATAAACATGATCTACATCATCTCCGTACAATTTGAGGCAACACTTGTACTGTTCTTGAAGGTTTTCATCATTTTGGCGAAGAAGGGTTGTTTCATGCCCTTTACACACAGGGTTATTTTTTCCTGAAGTTGGACGATGGTGGTTGGTGGGACATCCCTGAAAATCTTCTTCATCATTCCCCAGACGTAGGCGTCAGGGGGTGTAAGATGGGGGAGTGGGCTGGGTAAGAAGGGTTTGTTCTAAGGGACATGATGTGGTTTCCAAAAAATTCCAGAAAGAAAGTGATGCTGTGTAAGGCAGTTTGGGTGGTTGCTCCATTTATCTGGAACCATTGTGAAGGAAAAGAGAGGTTTCGGTCTTGAACAAAATTTGAGGTATCCCATAAAATGACAAAGAACGACCCTATAACGCTGATTCGGTTTCAGTACTGTTTATTTTGGCACGTACGTTAAGAGGTCCCAGCCATAAAGTTGGTGATTCGACCTTCTAGGTGTTGAGGAAGAACAAGAACATAGCTATGCTTAATACGGTTTTTGAGTGTTTTGCTTGGTCAGCAATATGTCTGGCGATGTACGCACGGGTGTAATGGAATCACTACAAGTGGACAATGTGATTGCGTATTACCATTCTCTAACTATATTTTACGTCTGCCACGAATTCTGAGCTTTGGGATTGTATCTTACTATCCCCGTTTAACAAGTTGAAATTATTTGATATAACTTACACAAAATATTATTTAAGATAAACAAAACTATGCAAAATTTTCTATTACTGCCACGCCGGATTGAAGTATAGTAATAAAACAAATATAATTTGTTACAAATTTATTATATATTACACAATGGTTTGTTTTAGACATCCATTGGTGTAAGAACAATCGGGGGGGGGGGGTCCCTGATTCCCTGGCGAAGAATTGTAGTACCTTCAGTGGCGTAAAGAAAACTATTATAATTATAAAATAGTGTATGTTGTTATTATAATTTATATTATACACTTAGTGCTACCATTACACTTCAGGAATACAATGTATATTAACGCTATGCTTTAAAAATGAAATCCACAACTAATACTATCCTTGTAGAAACAGGGGTACGGTTTCAACAGACGTGGAAATAAACAAATGCATTCCATTTTAACTAAAATTAGTAAACACAAAACATAGCAATAGACATGTGGATCTGGAAAATGTAGCAGGTAAAGCTCTGATCGTTTAACAGTAGGCCAATAAGGGATATCAAATTTGTGGTAGAACCATGTCTATCATGTATCATTGAAGTATATATGTATTTTGTACACTAATGGTTAATATGTATTATTAATCGTGTATTTATTATTGGCTCAAAACCACCGCACAATTGTTGACAAAAAACTTTAGTTTCTATTTTTTTTACTATAATTATTGAAACGTTGAGAGAGTTTAAAAAATTTAACGAACTATTTCTCAAAAGTTGTCTTTTTGGAACTTGATAATTTTCCTCCTGTGAATTTCAATTAGTAAAGGTAATACTTAGGATGGATCGTGGACATAAAGGCTTAATGGTTAGTTGTGAGATTTAGCGGCCACCTACGATTGTTCAAGACCACCAAATAGGACGATATCGACAAGACGTTTTTTTTATTGACCTCGGAAAGTTATTTTTTTCAATTTAAAGTAGGATAAAAAATTCAGTGTGGAGGCATAAGATGTGAATGGATCGCGGAGTAATACAAATGTTTCATGACGTCACAACTGTAGCGATCAAGTTGTGTATCGGCCGCGGAGTTATACAGTGACGTCAAAACTGATTTGGTGTTTTAGCAATCTGAACTTTATGAATCAAAAACATGTCTTGAAGCTATATTTATAACTATAATTTTTGTTATTGCTAGGAAAGGTCAATTTTATATATCTATATTGAAATATCTATATGAAGTATCCAGTCAGGATAGATTTGGTTCTAATTTTATATATTTAACCATTTAGGTAAAGTATAAAATTACAAACAAATTTATTCTGACTGGAGACATTTTAGATATATTTTGATATAGGTACACAGTAATGTATAACATTAAAACCAAATCTATCCTAACTGTAAACTTTATAAGTATGTTTAAATATACGTATGCAAAAACCATAAACGTTAAGCCAAATTATTATTCTCAAATATCTACACACGTAAGGTTTGCGTGACGTCACTGTATCACTCCGCGGCCGATGCACAACTTAATGCTCTGGACCGAATTTTTTACCCAACTTTAAATTGAAGAAAATTACTTTCCGAGGACAGTAAAAATATTCTTGTGCATATCGTCCTATTTGGTGGTTTTGAACAATTTTCCAATGTATCGTAGGTAGCCACTAATTCTCCTAAATATCGCTTATTGTTTTGGGGTTTTTGTATTGAGGACCTAGTTATTTAACCCTGCTCTCTAGAGCTTAGAGCATTGTATATATTAATTTGATTTTCTTATTTATATAATTACCTCTTTGTTGAACATTTGATTAATTGATAAATTTAATAAATACCGATAAAAAAACGTTTGTGGCATCAGAAAAACAATCTGAATATCATCCAACGTGTTACACTGGGATATATACTATAGGATCTCTTGGGATATTTTACAAGATGAAAATGTGGTCATCTTTTTCTTTTACAAACAGAAAATAGTGGTCAAATAATAGTGGTCAGAATAGTCACATAAAAAAGTCTGAGGGTGTCAAATTCATTTCCTTCTCAATGAAACAGAAGTTTTCCATGTGTTACTAAAGGTAAATCAATATTCTTCTTAAACAACTTAGTTACTGTCAGGGAATACAACACTTAGGAATTTGCTGGTACATGTCATCAGTCTAGTGCTGAGTGTGTAGACTAGAGTGCTGAGTGTCTAGACTAGAGTGCTGAGTTTGTAGACTAGAGTGCTGAGTGTATAGACTAGAGTGCTGAGTGTGTAGACTAGAGTGCTGAGTGTGTAGACTAGAGTGCTGAGTGTGTAGACTAGAGTGCTGAGTGTGTAGACTAGAGTGCTGAGTGTGTAGACTAGAGTTTACAACGACGGAGAAGTAACAATAAATTGAATATAATTAGAATAATTTTCTGTTTTACACCCAGAAATGCCCATAGCGGTTACTTGGGGCATTAGTTCATTTTATTGTAGTTTCTGTATTATTCAATTCCTTCTATTAGTTCACACTCTCCTTATAGATATCTTGTTCAAATTTTCAATTCATCCACTCTTCAATTTTTAAAACTTATATGGGATGAAATTTGATGTTTACACAGTTTTTTTCAAATATTACTTCATTATTTAATTTATTTAATCAATTTTAGTTTTATAATGGGGACAGATTTTTTACAAAAGGGGCAAAGTATGCAATATAGTTATGTCTTCCCAATTGACCTAAAAAAGTTATATCACATAAAAACTGCTGATTTTATATTATAGGTTATGTGGTAGAACAGCTGCTTTATCACATACGTTATGTTACTTTATTTATATTGATTGTATTATTTAATAGAACGTATCTAAAATAAAATGTTTCTTTGTTGACCTACTTAGGTTCCTACTTAGGAATTGGCTTTAAATAATTTTGTGTATGTTTTACTTGTTTCCTTGAATTGTAGTATGTTATTTGGGTTAAAAAGTCGGAGTATTTAACGCTAGTAATTCACATTGAACCTCAGACCCACGTATCTTCGCATATCATACATTTAGATGTTTGTTTTCACAAAATTTATTAGCAATTACTATAAGTGCATATCTATAATACAACATAATGAAAACTAAAACAATATTATTCTTGCTGTTTACCACATAATTTCGCAAGGGTTGTAGACCAGCCCCTACTTAGAGGGGTTTGGCGTCCCTCGCGGTACCCCAGTCTAACAGAAACACTACTGACAACCAGTAGACTCCCTTGACGCATACCTATACACTTTCTGCTCACACAACATTAACAATACAATTAGCATACCATACAAATGATCTTTATACATATCAACTCTTATATACTTCCTATGAGTTTATGATCGGTCAACTGATTGCTGTGCTGAAAGGTTCAGAGCTTAACAAACTCTGGTTTGGGCTGCTTATGTGTAAGCTTGCTCTGCGGAAGACGTAAGCGCGATATCTGGTCTGGGCTGCTTATGTGTAATTTTGCTCTGCGGTAGACGTAAGCGTGATGTCTGGTCTGGGCTGCTTATGTGTAAGCTTGCTCTGCGGAAGACGTAAGCGTGATGTCTGGTCTGGGCTGCTTATGTGTAAGCTTGCTCTGAGGAAGACGTAAGCGCGATGTCTGGTCTGGGCTGCTTCGTCCCTTGGTGAGGGATTGTCCGTAGTGCACAGGTGTCGGAGCTTGTCCATGCAGTAGAGCTAAGGAGGAAAACTAGGCCTATATGTTCCTAAGTTCTAAGGGTTGGAAATGTATAATTATTTTTCAGCTACTTCTATTACCTCGCTTTCGTCTATGTGTATATATATATATATATATATATATATATATATATATATATATATATATAGTACAAATTTTCAATCGGAAATAAGAAACCTTTTTTAATTCACCAAGGTTCAGATACATCTTTTTAAACGTGTAGTGGATGACACCTGATGATAATATAGTTTTTTTCAAATATTAATTCATAAATTAAATTTAAAACGAATTGGCTTTAGTTTTATATATAAGAAAATCTTTTTCCAAAAGGGGCATGGTATGCAATGTAGTTATTACGTCCCTATTGGCTTAAAATAAGAGATAACATATGATTTCATAAAACAGCTGATTTTATGTTATAGGTTACGTGGTGGAACAGTTATTTAAACGAATATACTATGTTACAATCATTTTAATATTTGTAATTATTTAAAAATAAGTAAATAAAATAAAACTTATTTAGTTGACTTTTAGTTTGTTTATATGACATATTAATCCTATTATTATTTATTCTATTATTTTATTTTACTTATAATTCAATAGTACTATATTTGCATTTCTAGTTAATAGGGATTAGGCGATTGAAAACTTTTGTGTTAGTTCTTTCTTGAACCAGTTTTTTAAAACTACTCATAAAAAAGTTTAAAAAATTTAATCAAACTTTCAATTGATATAAATAAATACAAAGAGAAAGACCTAATATATAAAAAGTCACACAAGAGAACCAAAATAGTTTTTTCTGTACTCCGTGTATAAAGTTGTCATATAATTCTTATATGCAGATCTTAAAGTATTCTTTTACGTTTTAACATTTTCCAATATGTCAATACCTCTTAATCACAAAAACCTTTTTTTTTAAAATCATTCTATCTTTTCTATTGCAGAGCAAGGTAGGGTTACGATTCGATTGGTTCAGAGGTTTTATTTGGTAAAATAAAAAAGTACACCCCAATTTTTCCAATATGTTTAGGCCTATACGTACTCATGGTAGCGCTTATTTTCGGTTTAAATAAGGACGGACAGTTAAGGAAATGTTTCCCACTGCCCTCTCGCCCCGTAAACAACTTAAACAACACATAGGTAAAGTAATAGCTCAAATGGAAGATGGTGATGAAGAAAGTAGCAATATTGCTTCACATTCGTATAACCTTATAAACTTAGCATTTACAAACCACATACCTTTTTCTTTGTATTGTAATGCCTTTAACCACACGCTAATGTATTGCATGTGTATATTGAAGTTTTAGTGTGATATGTTTAAAAGAAGTCTATCAAATGAGAAAAGGAATAAATATGTTTTAGAAGCTATGTTTGTGGAACTATAATTACACCCTATATACTCTTTCTGCAACTCTCTGTCTCTTTCTCCCTCTCTCCATGTATATATATATATATATATATATATATATATATATATATATATATATATATATAAAAGTATGATTGTGCGTTTGTGTGTGTGTTTGTGTATGTTTGTGTGAGTAATTTGTGTTTGGCATTCTCAAGAACACATTTAAACTACCATACAGAAGACACCACTGATTTATTATTGCTATACAATGTTGTCAAATTTATTTCACTACTGACAAGCGATACAACACAATGTATATAGATATGCTCCTTAGTTGGTTTTTGCACTTTTGCACTAATTAATTTCTCTTTAACTTTATCTTATTTCAAGTGTTTCACACAATATATTCACTTTAAAACAATTATTCATTTCATTTTTACATTATTTTTACGAAAATAATCATGTTCAAGTTGTTTATCTGTGTGAATTTATATTTATTACTTATGTAATTGTTTGCAAATTTTTGGGTTGTATATATGTGGTTTTGTATAAGCACTAAGACCTTTCCTATGTCTATATATTTTAGTTTCTTCATTGTTTGAAATATACACCTATATGTGATAAAAATATATCTCAAATATATATTAGTTGAAGCTTTGTAGAACATTTTTGTTCGATGCTAAAACTCGAATATATATATATACTTTCGGCAAATATATAAAATACATATACGACAAAAATAAGAGAAATACAAATAGAAAAATAATTTATTGAAGTACACAATTCAAAGCTTTTCGTTGGCAAACAGTACCAACATCATCACGAATAATAAAGAGTATCAAGCATACTAGTGGTATTTAGACTCAACAAACACTGTTACAAAATCAATTATTGTAATAGATACACATATTTCATTGATATACAAGAATATATATATATATATATATAATGTAAAAATGAATGTAGCTGTGAACCTTGGTTTATAGAGAGACAAGGCCTAAGCATTTCAAAAACACTGTTTCTCCGTCGAACTCTATCACTTATTAATTTCACCAACAAACCGAAGCAAATGTCCGCGTACGAGTTAAGGGAAGTAATTGATTGTCTCGGAGCGTAGTCAAACGTTACTTCCGGGTGTGCGGTATTACTTCCGCTAAATAAAGTGATCTTTAAATACGTACAATAATTACCTACCGAAAGTGAAAACAATCATTTTCGTCCCCAGTCGGGCAGAAAAGTCCGGAAAAAGGCTCATTGATCTTAAATGTTGTACAACTAAATTCCCTTTTTTAGTCTATAAAAGTGTACGATAGCCGATTGACAATCAGTGGAGGCGCACAATCCGAGCCAAGATGGGGCCTGTAGCATGCAAGCTCCTCCTTAGTCTTACTGTAAGTACACTGCCTCTATAATAACTGCATATAGATACAATGAAACTGTTGTGTATTATTTGAAGTATAAATTTCCTTTGTTTAGTTTTATTTTACTAAATAAATTTTATTTTACTAAATAAATTGAATAAACTAGTTTTGTTGATTAAGTAAATAAGTGACATAAAAAATGTTTTAATTGTATTGGCAATATTTGTCTTTCAAATTGCTTATATTGTTATATTGCTTATATTTGTTTGAAGATATCATATGATTCAGAAGGCAATGAACGGTTATACCAATCAGTGGTTTCCACATTTGTTGGAGCATTGCTTGTTTAAAGCAGCATACTCTAGCCATTCTTTCGTGTCTATTTACTTATCATTATCAGCTATAGCAACAAACATGTGTATTTTGAAATAGTTTATATTGTTACTCAGACTGTGTTTGTTTATTGCAAAGTGTTCTTTTTTTTAATTGAAAGTTTTACATGGCTATTTTTAACCAAAAGCTCATTTTTACCCATTGAAATAGTGTTTAATGTAAATGCTATGCTATTGGTAAATTTATTATTTATCACTAATACAAAACTAACTGCACAAATATGTAATGTATTTTATTAGCATGAAACACATACACAACACACACACACACACACACACACACATACACACACACACACACACACACACACACACACACACACACACACACACACACGCACTCAAAGACACACACATACACATTTTTAACTTAAATGGATTAAAATTATTATTACCATAAATATTTAATATTATTTCAAGTAAGAAGTAAATAACAGTAGTTCTTAAAATGCATTGAACAATAAAAAACCATTTTCGAATAATTTTAAATTTGTTTTGTTGAAACAGACCTATAATCGTGCTATGAAGATTGTATTTATATATTTTCTTGTAAAACACTTCAAGTTCAAATTTAATGATTTTGATTCATTCCGATTTTGTAAAAACTTATTCTTACAAGTTTAATATATTTTAAATGAACGAAATAAATATACTGTGGCTGTACTATAAACATGGTCAGTTGTAATTTTGTTAGATTTTGTAATATATTTTAAATTTGTAACAGAAAATAATAACTGCCAATAATCTTTAGCATTGTTCATTATTTAGAAAATTGTTTAGCAATATATATAGTGATATACAACTGTTTAAGTTATTTATGTTTTTATATATTCGATTTGACAGTCAATTAATGACAAAATATTGTGTATATTTAGGCTTTCCTAGTTTTAATTGTGGACACATTTAGCCATGATCTTGACGGGTGGTAGATCAAAGTTTATTATCTTACACGGGCAATGATACTTGGCCATTGCTGAGTGATCTGTGACATCAATATTCTTTTAATATTCTCATTACATCACAGATTATACAAACATCCATCTGTAATCATTGTTATTGGTTAATTATAATTACTATCATTGATAAATGATTTGCAATTGATGAATAGGTATCAAACAAATGAATTAGTTTACATTTCAACCTGATCTTCTTCTGATTTTAATGTGTTTACCTCGAAAAAACTCTATGATTCAGTAGCTATAATTATTTCCATGTCAATGCCAGTACTTAATATTTATAGCCTCTGCATTATACTGAATATAAAGTCCTGTCAACTAGGCAAGTATTAGACATACTTCATGTAAGGGGCCCTAGACACGTAAGCCATGATTTATTGTACACGTGACTTATGTTCCTAGCCAAATCCGATAAAGGTATATTTTATTAATAGCCTTAAAAAGACGAAAGAAATCAACAATTCCTTGAGAGTATACTGTTTATATAGTGTGAAGACGTTGAAATATTGGCAGTGTGGGATTTTATTTAATAAATTCATTTCGAGAAGATCGAACCATTTTAAACATTACTATAAATATAATTAAGAAGCAATGACCACTTGCCAATACGTAATTACGTATACACCCGTCACTACAGTACAAGATTACTAAATAATATCTCAATATTAAACTTTTTTAATGATATTTGAATAAAGCATGCGTTTTGGAAAGTTGTGTGAACCTATTGTTAATTACATTTATTAGTATAAACGATGAGCTATTGAATTATATATTAGGTTTTTATTACAGACTGCTAACTTTACAAAATCCAAAGAATAATTCAATATACTTATGTATTTCTAGACTGTATTTCACATTGTTATATATGACGCCATTTTTTGTCACTTGGCTTTGGAGTTATGTGTTATATACGTTGGGACATTGAAGTAATGATTTATATTTGAGGAAATATTTTTGTTTTAGACAAAATTGAAGATATATTTCGAGCTGTAATAAACAAAAATATATAGACTGGCAAGGGGTTTAAAAATTGTGTGTATTTCCGCAGTTTAACAGTTGTTACATCTCGTTCTAAATACAACGCAAGTAAAATACTTGTTGAAGTATGATAATATCGCAATAAACCATGATTTTTAAAAAACTTGAGCGGGTTTAAGCCCCTAGCCAAATTTGATAAAAGTCTATTTGCGTAATAGGCTTAAAACAAGAAACAAATTTACATTTCTCTGAGATTATACTATTTAACAGTTTGAAGATGTTGAAATATTTAGTAGTGTGTGATTTAATTTATGGAATTCATTTCGATAAGATTGAATCATTTTAAACATTGATATAAATCGAAATAAAACTCACCACGTGCAGTATTATAACTAAATATAGGCCTATACCAACTATACTACAATACTACCAATCGCATTACATTAGAAAACTCTTTTATTGTGATTTGAATAGAACATGCATTTTGTAAGGTTGTGTACTAATGTTAATTACATTTATTAGTATAAACGATAAGTTATTGAAAAGTATTAAGTTCCTATAAAACATGAAATTTACAAAACCCAGTTTACAGAAGGAAATTAGCAAAATAGTCTAATCTATTGTTATATTAAGTTGTAGGCAAATATTTCACAGTTTAGAAAGATAAGTATTGTTGTATTACATCTTTATTAATGTCACTTTATTCTGGACTTATGTATTAATCATATTGGAGCATACAAGTAATAAGGTATATTAGGAAAAAAACTTTTAGTTTAAAGAAATGAGTTTATTTAAGCGTCAGGTACAACTATTTATTTACACAGGCCACGTTTCAACAACTGCTACGCTATCATCATGAGGTCTACGATACATAAGTACACAATTGAATTACAACACAAGAATAGCAATAGTTTAGAAATAAACATAGCTACAACGAAATTTCTTATAATTATAAATCATTCTAATAAGCACTAAAATGAATAACGTCCAACATTTTTAAAATAATGATATAAAAATTACAACCGGTCACATATTTAATTGTAACAAAATCATAAAAAACCCCTAGAAAAGTTATAGCCACTGTAACTGTGAATCTAAGCGAGAGTGAATGTGATTAAAAATATTTTACTTATTTATGCTGGAACATACAAATAATAAAGTATATTTAAGAAAATATTTTTTTTAGATAAAATTCAAAATAATTTTCGGCCTATAATAAACAAAAAATGTATTCTGTCAAGGGGTTTACTATTGTGTGTACTTTCGCACTTTAACAGCTGTTGCCACTTGTTTGGACGCGTGTTTAACACTTGTTGCAGTGTGATAATGTCGCACTTTCATATTGTATAACATATCAGAACAACCACATGAGAATACCACTAGACCGCGCACCTGACGGGCGTTTTCCGTTTAGCGGACAGTTTCACTTTTATAATTTTATGACTATAAGTCACGCGGTCTTATTAGACCACAATAAAGGTGACTTTTTAATACAAACAAGACTCAGTTAAGCCGTTTTTAAAGAAAGTGTTATGAGACAAAGGAAATGCAAGGAACAGCTGACTTCCGTAATTCGATTTAATAGGTCGTAAAATATTTGAACGGCGTTTAAAAAAAGAAGAAAAGCTACAGAGCAACAGCTGTTTACTTTTACTGACAATCTGTGCGGGATTGGCGGGAAGATTATCCTGACAAAACAGGCGGCTGATGGTTCTTGTACCAACTGTTGAAGCTATTAAATAAGTTGACCAATGGTTAGTGTCAATTGGGTATAGAGATACATGTGAAGATTTCCCTCTTATGACTTAACACAATATTATATTTTGTTATTTCGCAATTAATACAGGAAACAGTAAATGTTTAAATGTTCTCACAGCATGCATACGTATTTATATCACTTACACTTTAATTTACTTAAACTAGAATTTTACTTATTATTTTTGAGGGCTGTTTTTGAGATAATTCTTGAGCATTTTAAGAATCATTAAACATTATGTAATATTCAAAATTACGAACACTGCACTATAAGTATGCAATGTCGACTCAAATAAATAGAGTAAGGTTCTTGTTTATCTATTATAAAGTGTAATATAAATATATAATTATAAATTACATCCTTCAGGAAAAATAAGTGATCTTTTAACATGAACTTGAAGTATATATATATATATATATATATATATGTATGTGTGTGTGTGTGTGTGTGTCAAAGAAAAAGAATTTCATCTAAGAATTGCAATAAAGAAGTTTTTCGCTAATTATGTATTGGCGCCTTGTTGATCTTTCATCTTAAACTTCAAATATATATATATATATATATATATATATATATATATATATATATATATATATATATATATATATATTTATATAATATTATTTATTTAACTTGAATAAATATCAAGTTCATTGCTAGCGTATAATTTTCCAATCAAAAACCACATGTCTGCGTTGATTAAGCATGATGAAATTAATTGTATCCGGTAGAAAGACTGTTTACACCACGCACGAGGCAAGCTACGAGTTATTAATTTTAATTCTGCACAGTCAGTGAGTAAGAATCGAAACTGGGCAGAATCGATCTTAACAATGCGTGTTTTCACGCTGAGATAAACACTATGAAAGATATTTTGTTTGGAAAGTTTACGTGTAGAGTCAGAAAATTAAAGTGGACACAAACATTGCACAAAGTGCCTCAAACAACGTAGAGTGTCTCTTCTTGTCATACAAGTTACCCAACTTTGATGAAGTATTTTAAATTTAAACAAGTATTATAAAAAAAATTAAGTCAATTTCTAGGTAGGTCAACAAAGAAAATGTTTGTTTTGGTTATTTTTTAATAAATAATTACAAATAATATAAATATGTATATACCTATAATAGAATGTGAGTGTGTATGTGTGTGTGTGTGTGTGTGTGTGTGTGTGCGAAAGAGAGAGAGATCCGGCGCGTACGTATGTGTGAGTGTATGTATGTGTGTGTGTGTGTGTTTGTGTGTGTGTGTGTGAGTGAGAGTGTGTGTTTGTGCAAGATATATATATATATATATATATATATATATATATATGTGTGTGTGTAGAGAGAGAGAGAGAGAGAGAGAGAGAGAGTGAGAGAGTGTGTGTGTATGTGCAAGATATAGTGTGTGTGTGTGTGTGTGTTTTATATAGGTATGTGTTATATATATATATATATATATATATATATATATATATATATGTTTATTTTTATAGATTCATAATTATATTTTTCTTCATAACTGCATATCTATTATAATAAAACTGTAATAACAAAATAATAATAAACAGTAATATTATTGGAGTTAGTTCACAGTGTGAACGACATTTTCCTATACAGAACTATAATCCTGTTATTACATTCCATCTACTGGCAAGTTGTCTGACTAATTTTCTGTTCCATAAGTCTTGTATGTTAGTATTTTCTGAAGAAATTAACTCCCAAACTTTAAGGAATAATTAAATAGACCTTTGAAAATAAGTAAAATTTTAAGGGTATTTTGAGTCGGGCCGGTTATTTATAATTAATATCATGAAATATGGTCGCTACATTATTTCATATTACAACCCCTAACCCCGTCCTGTATGTTGGACTTTAAGCATGAATATTTATGGCGAAATGCATGGAACAGCCTGTAAGAGGCCATTTTGTGGATTTATTTAAACAAGAAACCGTTGTGTCGGATCTATGACATTCCACTTTAACTAACAAATAACCTTTCCCTCAAATAGAATTAACATTGGCTACGTGCGTTGCATTGTTTGGCCGCAGCTTCCGGTGCGGTGAAGAACGAAGCTCAGTTTTTGTTGGGCTGATTTGCTTACTTTTACTCGAGTCATTCTCTCTTGAAACCCACGGCGCCGGCATTCCTTCCCAAGTTGCACTCGTTTTCATTTGCTAAATAAAAGTTTATGGGCACTTTGAAGCAGAAACCTATTTTGAAAAATTATTTTGTTACTTTCATGTATTTTCCATCTAGTTCCCCTTGAAAAATTATTGAATCCTGTAGGAAATGGTATCTCTGGACTTGAAATAGTGAATTGTATTATAAACCTTCGTTATTATCAAGAACTCAATTGGGAATATTTCGAAAAAAGAAAAGACAATTTTCAACCATATTTATTTATCAAGATAAAATAAACCTTTTAATAACAAAATATCAAATTTACAATTATGATAAAAGTGTTTAAGACAGATTACATTTAAAACTAGTTTTTTTTCGAATGTTCTTTCAAATAAATAATAAAATTAACTAGAAAGGTATCATTTTAATACGAAAGTAATAATAATAGCAATGAAAACACAAACAAGAGCAATAATAATAATCAATAGGTAAATCATTCTTTAAGCATAGCTTGTGAGGTTATGTTAAGACAAATAAAAACATACACAAAACTCACAAATTAATCATTTACGAACTCATACGTGTTTCAATGGCCAAGTCATCATCATCAGCGAGTGTTACTACTACAAACTCTAACTTACACCTAAGGTGAATGTTAGAGTTTGTAGTAGCAACACTCGCTGATGATGATCATGATAACTTTGTCATTGAAACACGTATGAGTTAGTAAACGATTAATTTGTGAGTTTTGTGTGTGTTGTTAGGTAAATCATGCATCCAAATTAGTCAAAGTCGAAGATATTTTACAGCCTTTAAATATAGGTTTTGGGAAAATCCCTTACAACAAATACAATACAGTTTTAACACATTAAACTATTGTGCGTAAGAACTAAATAATTTTCCTTGTAAGGGAATGTATAGCATATTTTATTACTCCTGGAACCATGGAAAGACATTGAACGACAGACAGTAGAAAAGGATACTGAGTATCAGGAATCCAAACAGATTTAACATAGGGCAAGAAAACGGAAACGGTATGTCTCTGGTACTCGCAACTAAAACATTTACAGTTTACTTGAAACACTAATGGAGATATAAACTTTAATATAACATACCACATTAAATTAATGCCCCCAATAGGGCTTACCTGAATCTACTTTTATAACTAAAATATGAGTATATAGACCCACCTTGTGTAGAGCTATTTTTGTAAAATTTGCCTAAAATAAATTTAAAATAACTGCTAATATTTATTTATAGCCCAACTATTCGTTTTATTCAAAATAAATGTTCACAACGGTAAAAATTAAAACAGTTATTTCTAAATCTCACTACACATTAGTTTATTAAAACAGACTAGTTTCGACGACGATGTCGCCTTAACCAGTGCGTGGCTACTCGTCAGTAAAACTAGTATGTTTTAATAAACTAGTTTGTTTTAAATAACTAATTTGTAGTGGATTTAGAGCAAACTTTTTTAATTTTTACCGTTCTGAATTGTTCTCACTAGCTAAGATCTAATTAACTTAACTAATGTCCACGTTTTTCAAAATATATTTAATTGTATACGTTTTTTAAATATTTATAGCTGAACATTTTTTTACAAATAAAGGGATAATATTTGCAAAATATTTAATTTAATTTGACAGATAAAGGATTTCAATGGAATTTTAATTATTTAACATACAAAAACACTAAAGTTTAACAGATTTGAATCTAATTAGCTAAAGCTACATAATACAACTTGGTGTTATCCAAGAAAACTCTGATAATTTCCATAGAATTTGTTTGTTTAATTGAATAACAAATTTATTTCTCCTGAACATTGTGCTCACATGTCGTCTTCTTTCGTGAAATATTTCCCCAAGGTAGGCTACATAACTTCTATAGATCTAAAGATCTTGCCTAAAGATCTTTTGAGGGTTTTTGAAAGTTTAGAAAAATAAGTACAAGAATATTTCTAGATGGAAAATAAAGAGAAAATTAAATTATTATTGTAACAAGTAATATAAACCAAAAAGTATAAACCATATTTTATGATAAATAATTACAATTATTATAAATAGAGTACTATAACCACTGTTCAATCACATAAGAAATAACAATAACCTATATTTTATTAAATCATATGTTATCCCTTATTTTAAGCGAAATGGGTCGAAATAACTATGTTGTATCAATTGCCCTTTTCGTGAGAAGTTTTTCAGTCACGTAAAACTAAACAAATTTCATTAAATTTAATTAATGGATAAATATATGAAAAACTCTATTAACATCAAGTGTCATTCACTACAAGTTAAACAAATGCATTTAAACTTGTGTGAATGAATAAAAAGTATTTTATTAAAGATTGAAAATTTGAACAAGACATATAAATAGGAAGAGTGAATTAATAGGAAAAATTAAAAAATATCTAATTTTTGAAATTCGCTAATTATTTCAACACTTTTAGTCATATATTATGAACAAAATATTATTTTATAAATACCCTTTCATTGAATATTAATACATAAATAAGAAACTCACACAAAACAATAAAATTGTCTATTATAATTAAAATAATAATAAAGAAATGTAAATATTCGAGAAGCTTAACAAAACTTAGGCCTACGTGAAAAACAATAAAATTTCCTCGTTAATTTTAAGTAAACATTTATTTTTGAACCTATTAACATAAATGCCATTACAATATCAGAAGATCTGGATCCTTACCAGATATAAAAATGAAGAAATATTTTTTATAAAGGATAAACGTATAAAACACTGAAGAAATTAGTTGACAAGAAATAATTATTGCTATAGATTAATTATTCCAACTAAATTTAACTTAATAAAATAGTTTTTTTAATGCTTATTTAAAATCATGTTTATATAGGCTTTTATCGCAAATGAGGTATTCGTATTGTATTTATATATTGAATGTAATAAATTGCTACTGTAAATTTATTCAAATAGTCATATCTCGATTGTGAATTAACAATAGGATTTTGCCCATTATTTAATACTTAATAAAACGTGAATTTTTAAAGTTTAGGTTTATTAGTAAAATATATCGATTAAAATAACAATTGAAGACCTATTGCAACTTTTAATTACAATAAAAAAGTTACGATCAAAAGTCCAGGTTTTTTAGAATTGAGTTGTTATTATCAAGATCAGTTATATTTCCAAGTAACGCCGCATTAAGGCGTTCATAGTTAGGTCACCACTGCAGTCACAGATATTTGGTATGTGAGCTAATATACAAGTCTGTGTGACAGTATAATGTGAAGGATCCCTCGACAATGCCAGAAAAGTAGCAGTTCATTGTAACCAGAAAAGTACTTATCTAACACGTAATGCCCGACTTTGTTTTGACAGGCAATTTGTCCTCCAACGGAACCAATCTCTTCCTTTTCGCAGGAAGTCAGTGCCAGAAGGGGGCAACGATTTTCTGTTACGACATGAACGTTACCAACATTACCAGAACGAATAGAGTTTACTAATTGCGTGTGTCTCAACACACAGACTTAGCATCGGCACAGGCAATTCCGTTGCTAAGCGTTGGGATTTTACCGAAGGAAAACTAGCCCAAGGTTATGGAAAATTTGTCATAGTTGTTGGAAGGTTGAAAGAAAATGCTAGCTATATTGTACGCTGCCAATTAGGTGATTCCTATTTTACAAAATAAAATATATAAATTACTTTAGTCACGTTAAAGATGTGTTTCATATTAGAAAACAAATTTTATTATCTACAAATTATTTTACTATGAACTAAATTATTATGAAAACTTTAAGGAACAATAATATTACAAATAATGTGGATGGGTGAGATACAGCGACATCTAGGTTTGTAGAGACTGAAGCTCAAACTATAACTATCTGGAAATAAATTGCTGACCTTTGTTTCAAAATAATATGAGTACAGTTAGCAATAAACCCCTAATACAATGCGCACAGTGACAATACGAATAAACAATAACCAGCGACAATAAACAAACACTCAATAACCATAAAACAAGATATAAAAAATAACTAATTTATTAAACTTATATAATAAATAACGAACAAATATAAAAAAACCTACTAACCAAAATGTAAAAATCTTTCATTTTACTACAATTACTTTATGTACATTTCGATTACATGGTAACCATCTTCAGAGGCTCTCATTATGCTTAATTCAATATATTGATAATGAGTTTTATATTTTTTTTCTAATTTTTGAAATCAAAACCTTCTTTGGCAAGTCAGATACTTTTTAAGAATATAGTATGTTAACTTAAATTTATATTGTGCTTAGTGGGTTTATATTTATTTAGTTAAAATGAGGCCACAGTGCTCAAGAATTTCATTAATAAATATCCAAATAACAAAGATATCAGGATTATATTTGTCATATAGATTTCGATAGCAATATCATCGTTATAAATATATATAACTACTAAAATAACTTTTTTTCTAGTCATACTCTTTGATGATGATGATTCACCCTTAAATATATTTCTAAGACCTTGTCAATTACTTTCAGATGTTTTTGTTACAATCTATCTAATATAAGTGAAAGTGAAAATCGATAAAACCTTGCAAGCTTGTTAAATAGGTATTCGATTATCTATTTATTTTTTAAAGTATAATTTTCAGTTTAGTGGTAATTATTTAGTGAAATTAAATAAGACAATCCTCTTTATTACCACAAAAGTGTGTAGGGGAGGCAGAAGAGACTGATATGTAGCCATACTATGTTCAAAGTAGTCAATATGACCTTCCGTCGTCCTTAACTACCACAATGTTGGCTACTAAGTCTTGAAAAAAAAGAAAACACCTGAAAATATGAAATAGGAATAAAAATAGTTTTTATAGAAACATAACCAAACTGTATTTATTAGAAACACAGTTAAATTATGTTAAATATTGTTAAAATAGGTTAAGTTCCATTTTTTAAAACTAAAGTTATATTTTTGTAATGAAATCATTGATAATGATGACTTAAGGTCACTGAAACGCGTTTGAGAATAATGTTCTGTATTAATTACAGTGAGTTACATATATTTCTTGTGTTTATAATCTTAACTCACAAGGCAGCTCGAATATTGTTTATATGTATTTCTTAGGTTTTATTTAAATGAAAAGGTTTATGTTCTACTTTACTTTCCCAAAAATACAGACAATTATTTAAAGACAATATTAATTTGATTATTTTAATATAAATTGACGCTCCAATTTCATCTACTAAAGCATAAACTGACACAAATCTCTTCGGTCTATGTGAGGTTTATTTTGTTATTACAGAATTGACAATAAAACATTATTTGAAAAAATTGAGAAATGAAAAATTAAAACATGTTGGAAAATATTATTTGCACAATACTACCAAAACTATTCCACTGAAACTGTAAGATTTAACGTTTTACCGTGATTGGAACTCGGTTGAGTTCCTGGAAAATTATTTAAAATTGGTAGAGATTGCTTTGCACTTTGTGCATTTAATGACCCTGTCAAGCAGAATAATCACAGAAGCTTTTCCCTTTTGGTTAGTGTTAACTTTATCCAAATCTTTGCTTCCTTGTTGTTTGCAATTTGAAGTGCATCGAGGTTGGGATCGGAATTATACTTTAATGCGAGAAATTTGTTGGAATTTAATAAATATTTTGTCCAAAAAATTATTTAAATTAGTAACAATACTATAAAAAAATACTTTTGCAATTCCTTCTATTGGTTCGCCCCTTTCTTATATATATATATATATATATATATATATATATATATATATATATATATATATATATATATATATATATATGTATATATACATATTGTTCAATTGTCAATCACTAATAAAATACATTTTATTCGTCCACTCAAGTTTAAATACATTTGTTTTACAATTTTGTAACGGATGTGAATTGATGTTAATACAGTTTTTTTCAAATAATAATTAAATAATTAAATTTAGTTTTATACGAGAGAAAACTATTTCTTCTATTAGTCCACACTCTGCTTGTATATAGAATTGGTTCAAAATTTCAATTGTTGATAAAAATACTTTTTATTCATCTACTCAAGTAAAAATATATTATTTTACATTCGTAGAAGATGACACTTAATGGTGAAATCGTTTCATACAAATGTTAATTTAATAATTAAATTTAATAATGTATTATTTGAGTTTCATGTAGGACAAAAGGGGCAAAGTGTGCAATTTAGTTATTTAGTCCCGTTTGGCATGAAATACGTGATAACATGATTTCATAGAACACCTGATTTTATATTATAGGGTATGTGGTAAACGGAGGATTCAAAGCATAAGGTATGTTACTTTATATTTATTGTAATTATTTAATAAAAGAATTTTTCTTTGTAGACCTAAGAAGAAATAGACTTTAAAATATTTTAGTTTATAATAACGGTTTTTTGAGTATTTTACAAAAACAATGTCGACTTTTTAATACAAAGGCAACCAACAGTTCATAACATTTAATATTTTAAAATCGTAAAAAGTAGCTCAAAGATTTTGATAAAATTAAAATGTATAAAATCTCAAGTATCTATGAAAACAAATTCCAATAGATTAAAAAGTAAACATTAATAAATTAATAATTACTTTAGGAAATGTAAAAAGTTAATTTTATATTACAAGAATTACTTTAATAAATACGGAAATATAAAAGTATGACATTTCTAAAATATTTACTTTGACTGTGATAGTAAAAATTGCTATCGTATTCCTCGTTTACAACACGTTAGCTAAATACAATTTTCATTATTACAGTTTTAAAAACATATCAGAAATTATCAACAACAAAACTAATTGCTAATTGGTTTTAAAACAAAGGCAATCATTGTTAAAGAATTTTCTAACCTAACTTAACAATACCTGACCTACCATAGCCTATTATACTACTACGTTTTAGTATAGTAATTCATTTATGAATTCGATTTAACTTTATTCATACATGTTATGATTTATAAATATTCCCTATGAATAATTGTAGGTAGAAAACTGGAAACAATCAATTAAGTTAGTTGGGTTCTATATTACCTTATAATTAAAATACATTTGTATTATTTCTCATAAATGTGTTATCATAAACTTTGATCTTATTATTTCCTTGAGAAGTATTTATTTTTATTTGTTCTCGAAATTATTTGTAAAACGAATAATTTAAAAAAAAATTGAAAATATATTTAAAAATCAACTCAGCTTATTAGCTAAATATACTTTTAATTTTTTTAACACTAGTTTAGTAGTTGCATTAGAAGACTTCTAGATATATTCCCTTAGGAACCAAGGTCACATTTAACATTTGTTTAGTTATAATTAACTATTATACTAATATAATGTTAAATAGTAAATGTATTTACTCTTGCATTGCCAGGACGATTGGGAAAATATAATTTCGTTTTGTTTTCACTGGAATCTTCATATAAAACGTACTATTCAAGTACTTCTATTAGTTCAAACTAATTTTATATTGTTGAAATTCTCAATCGTTAATAACATATATTTTAACTATTCATTCATGTTCAAATACAGATTTTCCAAATATGTCATTAATTAAATATATTGAGTTAATTTTAGTTTCATGTGGGACAAAAACGTTTCACAAGAGGTAAGGTATGGGATATAGCTATTTAGTTCCACTTGGTTTTAAATAAAAGGTAACATATGATTTCATAAAACAGCTGACATTTTGTTATAGGTTATGAGGTAGAACAGCTGTTTTAACGTAAAGGTTATGTGACTTTATTTATATTATTTGTAATTATTTAATAAAAATTAACTAAAGTAAATTTTTTTTTGTTGATTAAAGTAGGAGTTGACTTTAAAAAACATTTATTTATAAAACTGCTCTTAATATAGATAAATAGAGTCTGTCCCTCCATCTACAAGTTAATGAAGGTTTTAGTATATTTAAAATTACTGTTTTATTTAATTGTATTAGGTTTTTAAAAATAGGATCCTAGATTAATATTACTTTAAAAATCTATTCGTCTGTTATCACAATTATTATTATTTTTCAAAATATAGCAAAATTATAATGCACATAATGTGCATGATAATATACAATGCACCTAATGAATAATTTTACCCCGTTGAAAATGACTTCTCTTTAAAAATTATATATTGCTTTTCCTTTTAATGAGTTAGATAAATATACTACACACGAACACATCAACTAATCACACTGCAAAGTAATAAGTTATATACCGAGTACATAGACTTGTGGGATATCGATACCCACTTCGCTATCGAATAAGCCGAAGTCGATGACGTTTGCAAACCCTCTCCATAGCCCAAGTACAGTCTACGAAGGAGAAAGGAAAGGTCCGTTTTTCCGGCGTTCTGGATTACAATGGCGACAGGCGAGACCACCCCGCTTCTCTCTCGGAACCTAGCGTTTTGTATATATATAGATAAGGCGTTATCTTCCACTATCAGTTCACCGTTGTCTTTTGTCCGTGGAGGACACATCCGCACATGGGGAGATCTGGATATAACAACATGGTAAGTTATAATGCATTCATTTATAACAAACATTAGCTCATAAGATTTGATTTTGATTTAGGAAATTTTTGCCTACTCGTACTAGAAAATATGTATTTTCATACAGTCGTTTGGGTCTAGAAGTAATTCAAAATAAATGAAGCACTTAATGAAAATATTTTTAGAAATAACACAATAAGCGTTCACTAACATTAAAAATTGTATCAATATTTAAAAAATAAAAAAAACATTAATTTTTAAAAATAGTGACAATTTTTAATCACAGAAAATATATTTATATAATTTTTTTTTAAATAATGTGAAGTTATTTTATAATGAAAAAATAATAAATAAAACAAGAGCAAATTTTGCTTTCAAAAAATAAATATAATAAATATATAAAAATATAAATATATGTTTAACAAAAAGTATCTCACCTTGTTTGAAAGTTACAAATACCCACGAAAAGTTAAAATATACGGCGAAACTTTGTCAATTTTTCAGTTCACCCACATGTTTAGCTATTATTTTAATTAAATTGTACGTTTATGTTTATCAGTAACTATAAATATTGAATAAAATTTAATAAACAATTTTTAAATCTGTAAAACCAATTCTATCATGATTTCAACTAAAAGTTTACCATATAAATATATATTAGGAAAAAAATAAATTTAAATAAATACCAATGAAATATTAGTGCAAACTTAAATTTACCTGTGACAGTTAGGGAAATGCTTTCGCAGCTACCAGAGTTTCCAACGATAAAATCATGTTACATAATTTTATTTAGGTTAGATTTTTCTGATTGAAAATTTAAAATGCTTATTTAAAAACAGATTTAACATTTAAAATAAATTTAATTTGTTTCGAATGTAGTTTGGTGCATTAAAAAAAATATTTTACATTTTAAAAGCAATTAATTTCTTATTTAGGGCCTATAGTGAAATAACAAATAAAAACCGACTTTTAATATAAATATGTAACTAAAATTTGTTAAATACCTATGGCTTGTAATTTTCAAAGTAATGGAGATGATCCTGATGTTGGGTTTAAGACTATTTCATAGGATCAGGAAATACCTGGTGACGCAATGCTTTCGTTTTCTTCCGATTGTTCCGGGAAATGCAGCAAACAGTTTTTATACCGACGTACGTGGCGGTCAGAGAATATCGAAAGGATGGCGAACGAAAGTTTAAGATATCCTCACGGGCTCCTTTCAGTCTGTTATTGTTCAGAACAATTTTTCACCGCAACTAATCTTTGACTGATGTTATAAACGGTTCAGGAAATTATAGTTAAACTTATTTCGAGATTACTTTAAAGAATTAATTAATTTTTGTTAGAATGCTTTTAGAAAGTTGTTACAACAATATCTTTTACTAAAAGTAAAAATATTGAGGTATCACCTGAAATTCTTTCGTAAAATGTTTTTATTCATTGCTTCACTTATTTTTTAATCTTCACGAATCACACCTATTAAATAATTTTAATAGAACGTTTTTAGAAAATGTAAACCTATTCAAAACATATAAACTATTTTTAATAAATAAAACATCTATAATGTAAGATAGTAGCTACAATATACTCTGTATTTTCAGATCACTCTTCCAGTTGCCGCCGTAGTGGTAACATTATGCCTTCAGTGGACTTTGGCAGCAGTTCTTGAGTAAGTACTTTACTAGAAACTAAAATTCGCCATAATAAACTAGAAAACGTTTTGATTTAATTTTGTAAACGATAAAATATAGGACTAAAAATAAAATGAAAGAAATATTTGTAAGAATTATCATTTGGTTTAGATCTATTTATAGAAACAAATATAATATTAAACAACTTTTTATAACTAATCAAATTAAATATTTTAAAAATTATAAATCTTGTTATATAAATGCAGTATAGTTAGATACTGTTGTAGAGAATCGAAGTGAAATGTGTAATGAATAGGTTTTAGACGTATTAATGTACAATTTCACCCTGACAATATGTACTCATGCCCTGTATTCTTACAAATAGATTTGCAGTAATTACCAAACGCGCCAAAATAAACAGTACTGAAACTATTGTAACATTTTATTTAATGTAATTTTATTTATATAGTTTTCAATGCAGTAGTTAGCACCATGTCAGCAAAAACTAACCTCAAATGAAATACGTCAACACGAATACGCGACAACAATCAAAAGTCGGCACAGCTGATCGAGAAAACAACTACAGCTGATTCAGTTTCAGTACTGTTTATTTTGGCGCGTACGGTACTTCATAGAGCAGAATATTAGAGCACTAGAATATTAAAGAAAATTATGTAGAATATTAAATCAATCATCCCACAGTTAAATTGAAAAATGAAAAAGTGTCCGAAAAAATTGTTTAGATCGTTTAAAAATTACCAAAAATGTCTGACGTCTATGCTAAAAAATAGATAGCTCGAAAGATACCAGAAATATTTTTTGTTTGCATGGATTTGATAATGTTGATCCATATAAACAATGAATACGAAACTATAAACGGTAATAATTGTTTTCAGTAATGGCGAGGCGTTATTATTGTGTTTTAAATTGAAATATAAATGTTCAATTGTATTTAAAATGTGAATAATCTATTTAAACATTTTAACAATAACTTTACAAGTAGCCTGTTTCAATAATTCAGTTCATTTTATGAATGTAGAGTTTTAACAAAAACACAATGAAACAATTTCAGTGTAGTAGCTTTATTTTGTACATGAAATGGGAACTGTAGCCTATAAACAGCTGTTTAGCTGTGCAACTGGTACTAGTGTTACCAGAATATTTGTTTAGTGCATAACTACGCTCGTAATCGGGTTTTACAATTCTTTTTATTGGTTTCTTTTAATAATAACCCCTCTTAAGTGATCTACCCTAATGTCGAAATCGGATTTTTAAAACTGCAACTTTATAAAAATAAGTATTTTATTCTAGGCCATTTATTATTCCACTTCAAAACGAAAACAACTATCTGGTGTACGTTTTTCAATCACTTCAATTTAATATTTAACTAAAACATTAATACATATGTAAGAGAATACGTGTCAGGATTATATCTTTACGTTAACACAATTGTAATTAAATTTAAATACAGTCAGAAATTTCCATTTAAATAAATAAAATATTTACTGCAATATAGGAGGTAAAGTATAGATATTACAAAATACATGTTACAAGTTTTATTAATATTACTAGTTATAATAATATTGTAATATAATATCAATACTATTATATAACATATGATCAATATTACTATAAGTTCCATTATTATAATTATTTTGAATCGTGTTTGTTTAACAGTTAACTAAAACATTAATAAACATGAGATAATGAGTCTTTGGATTATATGTGTATATAACAAAAATTTAAAAATAATTGTAATTAAATTGGCAGAAATTTCAATTAAAATAGATAGAATATTTAATGTAATATTAGGTAAGTAAAGAAAATACAAAATACATAAGTTTCAATAATATTATATAATTATAACATATTATCAGTATTATTACATAACATATAAACATTATTATTATAGGTTTCGATATTATAAGTATAGATTGGTAACTTTATAAACAATCTATTTCTTCAGCACTACAGAAAGGCTTTTTCTCTGAAGCTTCTTTATCTACCTTGTTAGTAGGTTTTTAAAATATTATATTTTTGCAATAAATAGTATTACTATTAACGGCGTTTTGAGAAACATACACCAAACTATATACTTCGGTAAAACCTATGTTTTCAGTTCTTTTTCAATTTTTTAATCTATATAAACGTTTGATGTTCTCTTCTAATTTCCCTTCAAAGTATAGCCTTATGCTGAAGATAAATGAAAAACACAATTTTCTATCCGAACATTTCCGACATTAACCCTGTAGTATAACAGGGAAATCAATGTACAAATTATGAAATATAGCTTTCGCGACAGCTATGTTTTAAAATAAAAAGGATATTTTAATTTTAGTAATGATATCAAGTAATTTGACTTATAACTGAAACATTTCTTATAGAGACATGAATATAAGTGATTTTATAGCTGGTAACGGTTGAAGCTGTAACCTATACTGTCTTTAACAAAAATAAATTCTTTAACCGTGGTTGGAACTGAACACTATGTCTTGTATTTCAAAGAAATCGATCAGAATAAAAACTTTCGTCAGTTACGAAAACCAAACGCGCCCTGAAGGGATAGCTTCAATTATAAATAACAAAGATATATCGAATACTTCAAATAAAATATAATCCACTCTAAGCGGCCATTAAAGTTGATCAAATTGTAAAAGTATTTTCATTTTTAAGGGCTAGTTTTATTTACAATAAAATGTTTATGTTGTCATCAGTTTTAGAATTAAATAGTCGATATTTTTAAGAAGTACCTCTGAATGTATTCCAATATCGATGTAGTTTTATCATTTTAATACATAAATGAAATTTAATTTACAATACCAGAAGAGCTAACTTTGTTTCTAATCGAATTCTTTGACAAATATGTACTCGTACATTACTTTCAGATTTTCTGCCAATACATTGATACATTGTTTCGAACACATGTGTCTAGAATTTTAATTATTCATCAAACTAACAAGAATGATGGAAATATTTTTATTTTGTTAAACTTTATCATTATTCATGAAAATTATATACAGTTTATTTTAAAGTTTATACTAGATCAATAAAAAAATCGACTGCCTTAAATACATTAATTAAATGGCCATATATTTGAGAGATTTTATGTCACAGGACACGTAGTGTATTATATTTTGAAGTTCGTTTAAAATGTGCACACGTGTAGACACAAACGCTCACAAACACAAATGCTCTTATTAATAAACACATAAGTATTTTTATATCCTTTTCTATTTAAGCCACAAAAATAATTAGATTTACAAATAGTTTATTATAGACAATCATAACTAATTATATCAATTTTTTCCAGTAACCCAGTGATTGTTCCTCTAAATGGCGAAACGAAATTAAGTCAGGCCAAGTATCAAATCGTCCACGAAGCTGACAAAAAAATAGACGAAGACAATGACAGTCAAGCAAGTGACTCAGTGACTCACCATCACTACCATTCTGGCCATGTCGACCACATACATAAGCATGAAGGGGAAGCCCATCATGACCACAAGCACCACGGGCATGCCGAACATGCCCACAAACACCAAGGTCACGCCGACCACGCTCATAAGCACCACGGGCATGCCGAGCATGCGCATAAGCATAAGGGTCATGCCGATCATGCGCATAAACACACAGGTCAAGCCCAACATGGGCACAAACATATAGGGCATGCGGAACACGGTCATAAGCACCATGGTAGCGCGGAACACTCGCACAAGCACCATGGCCATGCTGAACATGGACATTCGCACTCTGGTCACGCGGACCATTCTCATAAACATCATGGCAGCGCAGACCATAAACACCATCACGCAGGTGATTTTGGACATGGTCATAAACATCATGGAGCTTATGAGCATGGCCATCATCATGGTGGTGATTTCGGGCACGGTCATAAGCACCATGGAAGTTACGAACATGGACATCACCATGGTGGTGATTTCGGGCACGGTCATAAGCACCATGGAAGTTACGAACATGGTCATCACCATGGTGGTGATTTTGGACATGGTCATAAGCATCATGGAAGTGCTGACCACAAACACCATCACGGTGGAGATTTTGGACACGGTCATAAACATCATGGTAGCGCGTCACACGGACACCATCATGGGGGAGATTTCGGTCATGGACACAAACACCATGGAAGTGCTGACCACAAACACCATCATGGTGGGGACTTCGGACACGGCCATAAGCATCATGGAAGTGCTGACCACAAACACCATCACGGGGGAGATTTTGGACACGGTCATAAACATCATGGTAGTGCGTCACACGGACACCATCATGGCGGAGATTTCGGTCACGGACACAAACATCATGGAAGTGCTGACCACAAACATCATCATGGTGGTGACTTCGGTCATGGTCATAAACATCATGGTAGTGCTGATCATAAACACCATCATGGAGGTGACTTCGGTCATGGTCATAAACATCATGGAAGCGCATCTCACGGTCACCATCATGGGGGAGATTTTGGGCATGGACATAAACATCACGGAAGTGCTGATCATGCCCATCACCATGGGGGAGACTTCGGTCATGGCCATAAGCATCATGGCCACCATGCTCACGGCCATAAACACTCTACCGACGATGACCATCACGGAGGTGGTGGTGGTGGTGGTGGCGGTCATCACGACGGTCTTAGCGCGTTCTATGAAGAAGGGCTCGACCGCACGGACTTTGAAGGTACCGCAGTTATCCCTCAAATCTCTGATATTGACGCCCACTCGCTCCTCCCAAACATTTTTGCCATTCCAGAACTCCAACAGATACACCTCATCGACCAAATTTAACTCCGGGTCTAATACACATCAAATCTTGCAATAATTTGTAAGGAAGTGTTTTCAGAACATGAAATCTAATTTCCACAATTTATCTACGAACAATATCCAGTTATGTAGAAGGCTGCCACTGCCCAGAATAAAGTTAAAAGCACTTTATTCTTAATGATTTAATTTATACATATTGTTTATATTGTTTATTTCAGAATATTTTATTTATGTTATAACTTTATGTTGTATTTCCTGATAAGGAATGTATAAATATTTCATGTGTTTTGTTATGAATTGTTTATACTCTGTTTTGCTGCATAAGTAAGCACATGTTTTTGTTGTGTTTTTATATTTTATATTGTTAGTTTTTAAATACACGTTTTTCAATACATGAATAACAAAATTTATTTTATCCTTCTTTCATATTTGAAGTAATTAAATTAGATTGTAACTTTTATGTCTCAACATTTGTTAAAAACATAGACATTTCATTTCCCAAAACATTTTTAAACTTTATGTTATTTTAAGAGAAAGTCTCGTCTTTCATAATCAAATAGGAACGGGAAAATGTTGTTTGAGACGATGCCACCGGGCAAAAAACCTTTCTACCTACTTGTTGTAGGCTTACAGTATTTTATAAATTCCATCTAGCTTTGTCTATTTTGAACAAATAACATCACTCTTAGAAATACGAGTAACAGCGAGTATATGTGTGGTGAGTAACTTATGTGACGGTAAAGGCTTCAAAAACTTTACTCATTCAACACCCGTTAAAGAAAATGAATATTGGGAATGTAATAGGAATATTGGTAAATGCAACAAGAATATTGGAAAATGCAATAGTAATATTGATAAATGTAATAAGAATATTGGTAAATGCAATAATAATATTGGTAAATGTAATAGTATTATTGATAAATGTAATAAGAATATTGGTAAATGCAATAATAATATTGGTAAATGGAATAACAATATTAGTAACACCGGAAATTTAAAAATTTCTTTACAATTTTTCAAAGCTTTATAAATTACGAAAAAAGTTTCAGTTTAATAAAATGTCAAGTATCACGATTTATCTAACTAGTAATAATTTATTTACTTTTTAATATATTTACATTTACCAAATACAATACTAATGGCTGAAACAAAGAGGTATAGCTTTAACAATAAAAAAACCTTCTCAAGGTACACATTTTGTGTATAGCATACAATTACTTTAACAGCATCAATATAACACAGTAATAATATTTACTAAATTATTAATCCTAACTCAAGTAATACTAAAATAATAAATTTACCATATATGTCATAATAATTATGTAGGAATTTGTTAAACACGGATCAATGAAAACGTTATAGCTGCTTGCACACTTATAGCGTATAATATAACTACATTCGACAATTATAATTAGATCGCAAAAATATCTTTAATGTAACGTAACTGTTAGAAGTGAAGGATAGTTTTCGTAAACTTTCTAACGTTTTCAAATTACAGGTGTTTTTTGTTCTTTTTTATTTCACTCTTTTAAAATCTGTAAGACACACGAAGAAGAAATAAAAAATAAACTAAAGTTTGTAATTTGCAAGAACATCGTAAACGTTCGTAAAAAATTAGAATCAGATATTTTAAAATGAAATTTATTTCTTACATTTGTTTTTGAATATATGCCAAATTTTTTTAAGAGAAAATAGCACAAGTTATTAAATACTTAAAAACATTTTTCAACTCAAAAAATGATTAATTGTAACCAGTTTTGAATAAGTTAAAACCTTTTTTATACTTTACAATAAAACATTTTAGTAATTATTTTTAAAATAGTGTTTTACCCAATATATAACAAAAATTAAAAAATTTTTTAGTTAAAAAAAATAAATTTATTCAATGTCAATTAAATATTGCCACATTTAAACTATCGAAATGTATTCTAGACAACAATAACTTATGGTTTTTCTAAATGAAGGTGATAGTTTCAAGTTATTTCTTGTAATACATACAGACAGTACTTTTACGTTTAAAAAAGACACCACTCCCAGCATAACAAATAAATTTCTATCCGTCCGAACCAAAAACGTCATTTCAAAGGGAGATAACCCTCCTTGTAAACTTTTTAGTACCACCTGGAGCTGTCGAAACCACGTTTCTGTGACTGACTGACTGAAATAAAGCAAAAAATAATATAAAAATGGCCCATTAAATATTACTTTTGTCTTAAAAGCCATATTAACATTCTTAAATTCATACACACAATGCTAACTTGTAAACAACAAGGACGAGTATGTAATCAGAATTATTACTTTCCCATGTAATATTTATTACAATAACGAATGCCGCAATGTTTATAAGCGCTAATTACTTGTGTTTGATTATTCTGTAAGTAATTTGATTTCATTATAACACAATGGAAATGGTTTTGAACCATTTCAAACCTTTCTTCCTCAGTTCTCGCGTTCAACAATCGATTAAACAGAAAGTTATTTCGAAGTAACAGACTGAAATTGTCCAACTGATAGAGAAAGCTATTTGCTGGGACAATGCAATGACTTCCTTCACGGGTAATTTGAGGTTTAGTAGGCAGCCCGCAGTCTGGTAACACTGTCTTGCGTCATTCGCGATTTGTCAAACCTTTCCGAGCTGTTTCCCGTAATTTACACCTTACATCAAGTCATCTGTGTAAGAAACAATCACAAACAATGACAGATGAAACATTAGGTAGTTTTAGATTTTTGTTCAAGTTTACTTTATTTGAAACGTTATAAGTTTTTTAAAATTGTAAAAGGTTATTATTTTTGTGTGTTATAAGATTCAAGTAATTAACAAGGTAATAAGTCAAATAACTATATTTATTGGTCACTTAGTATATATATATATATATATATATATATATATATATATCTCACGTTCACTATATGTACTTAAACAAGAATCTTACTTGGTATTTATGCGAGTTAACTTTCAAAGACTGGCCTTGTCTCCATCATCGGGCATACTGTATTTTAACACAAATATAAAGTAAAATTATAAATAAACATCTGTTGTTCAAAATCATTTCATATTACTTAATTTAATTGAATATACAATACTTTTTTCAATTCCTTCTATTACTTCACACTATATATACATATATATATATATATATATATATATATATATATATATATATATATATATATATATATATATATATAAACATATATTCTTTTTCAAATTTTTAATTGGTAATAATGTTCTTTTTATTCATCCACTCAAGTTCAAATACATTTTTTTAAAGTTGTTGTGGATAACACTTGATGAATTTAATTAAATTTAATAAACGTAGTGAAACGTTATCTCTAATAATTGACTCATTACTTGTTATTTTTCAAATACAGTATTTGCAGATTCCAAGATGTTATTTCCTAAAATACATCTATTTTTATCAAGTGATAATTTATTTACTGACCTTATTAAAGCAATAGATTTGATATTCAATCCCTTCTGTTAGTCCACACTCGCATGTTATATATCTTGTTTAAATTTTCAATTGTTAATAAAATACGTTTTTATTTATCCCATCAAGTTCAAATACATTTTTATAAACTTTAATTGGATGAAACTTGATGTTAATATTGTTTTTAAAAATAGTAATTCAATATTAATTTTAATGAATTAATTTAATTTTTATATGGGAGAAATACGTTTCACAAAAGATGCAAGCTATGCAGTAAAGTTATTTCGCCCCGTTTGGCACAAAGGAAGTGATAATATATATTTCATAAAACAGTTGATTTTGTGTTATAGGTTATGTAACAGAACCGCTGTTTAACGCATAGGTTATGTTACTTTTTTTTATAATAATTGTAATTACTTTATAAAAAAATTGAAAAAATAAAATTTTTCTTTGTTGACCTAATTAGGAATTGACTTTAAAAATATTTTGTTTGTATTACTTGTTAATGTATAAAACATTACATATGCAAATTAACGCACAATATCATATGAACATCGAACCTAAATGAAAAGAAAAACACTTGACGTACGAAACCATAGGTTTTATGTGAGAGTAATAAAAGTTTAAGCGTGAAGAAAGTCGTATTCTTCGAATCTGCCTTACTCTCCATCCAAAATGTGTCTAATGCGCCTAAGAATGTTGACCCTACAAATGATTATTTGTAATAAATCTAGAATAATTATTAAACACCATAGGTAAGTATTTAAAAAAATTTTATATATTGGTAATACCGCTGCTTCTCTATTTACCAGTTCTAACACTATGTAAAATACTTTTATACCTATATAGTTTATATATTTGCAATTACTTAATAATCTGATAAAATATATTTTGTCAACAATTTGAATACATTATTTGTATTTATCAGCAAACTCTGGTTTATTGATCAGTTATTCGGTTTTAAAGAAATACAGTGTAGGCTTACAGAAACAATCTGCACACGGTTCATTTTAAACTAGTGGGCTGATGGCATATAAACAAAAAGAAACCAAATCAAAAGACACTTTTTATAAATTTTGACATTCCAGTATCACCTTTAATACTTGAATGTACGTGTTTTGTAACAAAAACAGCATTCAATGTAATAAATTAGGAGTAAACCGTTTACAAATGCCACCGTTATCTCACGCCCTTGCTAGGAGTAGTTATTTTCATAGTTTAGGCCAGAGGTAAGTGTTATTTGCAGTTACACTTACAAGCCTAAAGGTTTCATTCAAATTTTACTTTTTTCAGTAATAAAATTTAAAATTGTAAAAAATAACTTCTTGAAGGGTTAAAATATAAACTTTAAAGTTTCACACAACTGGATTTGCATAAATATATAAAAAACATTCACTAAACACAATAAATAAAAAAAAATAACAACCACTTGATGTGAATTTTGATTACAAGGTTACCATCCACTTAGTTATATTGGAAATGTCTACTTTGTATATGTAACAACAATTAAGTATTTATTTATAACCTTAACGTACAATGCAACTCAATTATTGCCTATGTTTACTTCATGGTTTAGTTAGAAGGAATACATTAATTTTATTGTGGTCAGTGATTGGGTTTTTATTTACTGTGGTAATTATTGATATTCCACAACTACACAAGATTATGTAAAGAAATGGGCCCGGCACCCTCTTGGATTACCGAAAACTCGGATTACATAAAAATACGTTACGTACATAACAAAAAAAAAAAAAAAAAAATGGCATAGTTATCAATATTATAGAACCATATTACTGTAAATGGAAATGCACAAAATAAATCTATAAAACTTTATATGCACAATTCATGGAAGCCCGACATCATTTCCATAGCATACAGTATTCAGATGAACATTTCTTGGAAACTCGACTCATTTGCTTTGCATACAGTATTCAGATGAACATTTCTTGGAAGCACGACTAATTTTGCATGCATTATTTATATGAATATTTCTTGTAAGCCCGACTCGTTTCGTGAGGCTTTGCATATCGTGAGGCTATAAACATTTTTTAGAAGCTCGAATTATCATTTTCTTTCAAATGTATAAAATAGGCTCAAATAGAAACAAGATGAAGTTTAACGGAAGTTCGAAAAATCGGGATTAGAAATTTCGAGACTCTTCTGTATATATATATATATAATGTAGGTTTCCTTCTATAATATTAAATTATTTATTAATTTATATCCAAAGCTTTTCGTTGATAAACAGTATAAACATAATCAGGAAAGAATAATACAATAATGCAATATATATATATATATATATATATATATATATATATATATATATATATATATTTAATGTTGCCTACGATCCCCAACACTGTGAAATATTTTAAACTTTTAGTTTTACTCACATTAAGTGAAGGAGTTGAATAGTTAAACAGTTAATCACCTAAACAATAGTTTATGACTATCCGAACTTAAATTGTGTAAATTTGTTAAAACTTACTGAGACGGAACGTTTTCGGTCGCTATGTGACGATCTTCACGTTCGCCACGAGTAGCGATCGAAAACGTTCTGTCTCAGTAAGTTTTAACAAATTTACAATATTTAAAATTCGGATAGTCATAAGCTATTGCTTAGATGAATAATTAAGATTCAGCGAACGTAATGGACTATAAAATTCAAGAAGTTATACAGAGTTAGAAAATACTCCGTTTTTAAAATCAAATTACCACATACTCTCTAGAATTGGCTCATACGTTTTATATTTTGTCTATGTTCTAAAACCAGAATATTAACGACTGTATACTAACGTTCTGTTACTGTATCATTAAGATTAAATAATTGTAACGAAAAACTTGAGGAATATAATTTAAGCATTCGAACGTTATTGTAAGATATATACAGCTAGACTGACAAACAGACGGACAGACGGACAACAGACAGAAGGACAAGTAGATAGAAGAGTGCTGACTGAGCCAAGGTAAAATAGACACCTTGCTCTACGCAATGACCGAATAGGTAAGGAGTTCTGACAAAACATATCATTTGTAGTATACTTACTTTAAAGTAAATGTGAAAATTTTGTATTTTAGTTGTACAGGTCATAATGTTATATTTTGCACATTTAAAGTCTTAATTCTGAGTTTGGCTGAATGAATTTCAGCCTCTCACATTTGGAGTATGTCTTTTACTTTCTGTCAAATTTTGACCTGACGATAATCTCTTAAAACAAAGATTTGTTATATTTTTTTTCAAATGCAATTATTGAAAATAATATTTTTAACAATTATAAAACAAACTCGTCTTAGTTATGAATCAAATATTGCTGAACATAACACTATAATTTTGATTCGTTTTTGTAATAAATATTTTTATCAAACAGTTTCAAAATATGTATTCTAAAGTGTTTCCGAATAATGAACAGTTTCCTTGAGATGGCTTTCTATACCTAAATGTTGACTAAATGTAAACTGCAAATTGCTAAAATGCGTGATTCAGGCGTAGCTTTTTTCAGCTATTTTCCATTACTATATTTCATTTCAAAGAAGCGTATAATATCCTGTACTTTATTTGTTTGGAGTGATGCACTGACAATACAAATCTAACTTACATTTAACCTTTTAACCACTTTTATGGAGTAAATTTTCCCACAAGTATATTTTAGTAGCCTAATAGTTTTCATTAACCCCCCCCCCCTCTTACTGGTGTCGATTCAAGGGATTTGTTTAACAATTTTGATAATCGAAAAGTGTTTTATTCGTCACGTTAGAACTAAAAAATGACCACAATATTTGCCAGCTACCAAGTGTTGTAGATTGTTTATCAGAGTATGTCCTTATAAAGTGTTACTTTATATTTCAGTACAGTTTTGAAACACTATCATTTTAAATGTAATTTTTAAAGTATATTAGTTATAAAGTATACGATATTTTAAATTACAGAACTTTAACTAATAATAGGGGTTTTCTTTGCTTGTTCACAGTTCATAGCTTCTCTTTCTGGAACCATTGCAGAAAACAACGAAACTGCCAACATCACCGCTCAGGGGTAAGTGTTTTACTTAGAATAAATTTGATACTTTGCACTGAAATGATTTCAGAAATACGGATTCAGGAAATTTTATCTTTTTATTTGTATTCATATTGCAATTTTTGCTATAACTGTTGATTTTAGCACTAAAAATTATAATCTATAGAAACTAAAATTTTAAAAAGCATTGAAATCTTTTAAATTTTACTGAGGAAACAATACTAATCTGGGAGTCATTAAAATCAGTACATCTCATGATAATGCAATACTGAAAATATTTTCAATCAGAAATAACTTGAAAAGAGGGTGAGAAACTTGTAAATCTGGCAAACAAGCTTAACTTTAGAAAATAATAATAATTTTTAAAAAATTTTAAAATTTTAATAATAATATTTATGAAACTGAGAGTAAAATATTATTATTTTTTTTTTAAACGGATCCCAATACATATTTTGTTGTTTTGGTTTTAGATCAGAGAAAGAGTTAGTCGTAGTACCGCTGCCAATAGATGATGTTCAGAATGAGGGAGAACCCATACGCAGAACCGGTGTCGAAGCTCAGAGACGCAAAGGAATTGTACATCACCATCATCACAGTGGTCATGTAGAACATATCCACAAACACGACGGTCATGCAGAACATCACCACAAACACCACGGCCATGGTGAACATCACCACAAACATCATGGTCACGCAGAACATGCACATAAACATCACGGCAGTGCGCATCATTCCCATAAACATCACGGAAGTGCTCACCACGATCACAAACACCACGGCCATGCGGAACATTCTCACAAACATCACGGACATGCTGAACACGGGCATAAACACCATGGAGATTTTGGGCACGGTCATAAACATCACGGGAAAGCTGAACACCATCACAAACATCATGGACTTGCAGAACATGATCATAAGCATCACGGTCATGCGGAACACAGCCATAAACATCACGGACATCATGAACATGGACACAAACATCATGGACACGCAGAGCATGGACATAAACATCACGGCGACTTTGGTCATGGTCATAAGCATCATGGACATGCAGAACATAGTCATAAACATCACGGACACTATGAACATGGGCACAAACATCATGGACACGCAGAACATGGACATAAACATCACGGCGATTTTGGTCATGGACATAAGCATCATGGTCATGCAGAACATGATCATAAACACCACGGACACTACGAACATGGGCATAAACATCATGGCCATGCAGAGCATGATCATAAACACCACGGAGAGTTCGGGCATGGTCATAAACATCACGGACATGCTGAACACGATCATAAACATCACGGACACTACGAACATGGGCATAAACATCATGGCCATGCTGAACATGGGCATAAACACCACGGAGATTTTGGTCACGGTCATAAACATCACGGGCATGCAGAACACGATCACAAACATCACGGACATTATGAACATGGGCATAAACATCACGGCCATGCGGAACATGGGCATAAACACCACGGAGATTTTGGTCACGGTCATAAACATCACGGACATGCTGAACACGATCACAAACATCACGGACACTATGAACATGGGCATAAACATCATGGCCATGCGGAACATGGTCATAAACACCACGGAGATTTTGGTCACGGTCATAAACATCACGGACATGCTGAACACGATCACAAGCATCACGGTCATGCTGAACACCATCATAAACACCATGGACACGCAGAACATGATCACAAGCATCACGGACACGCTGAACACCATCATAAACACCATGGTCATGCAGAACATGGACATAAACATCATGGAGATTTTGGACACGGTCATAAGCATCACGGCCATGCTGAACATGACCATAAACATCATGGACATGCAGAACATGGACATAAACATCACGGAGATTTTGGTCATGGACATAAACATCATGGTCATGCCGAACATGGTCACCACCATCATGGAGAATATGAACACGGTCATAAACACCATGGAGATTTTGGTCACGGGCATAAACATCATGGAGATTTTGGTCACGGGCATAAACATCATGGCCATGCTGAACATGGTCACCACCATCATGGAGAATATGAGCACGGTCATAAACACCATGGGCATGCAGAACATGATCATAAACATCATGGAGAAGCTAAACACTCTCATAAGCACCACGGACATGCTGAACATGGTCATAAACATCACGGTGATTTTGGTCATGGTCATAAGCATCATGGGCATGCAGAACATGGTCATAAACATCACGGAGATTTTGGTCATGGTCACAAACATCATGGACATGCAGAACACGGTCATAAACATCACGGTGATTTTGGTCATGGTCATAAGCATCATGGACATGCAGAACACGGTCATAAACATCACGGAGATTTTGGTCATGGTCATAAACATCATGGTCATGCCGAACATGGTCACCACCATCATGGAGAATATGAACACGGTCATAAACATCATGGTCATGCGGAGCATGGTCATAAACATCATGGTGATTTTGGTCACGGTCATAAACACCACGGGCATGCTGAACACCACCATGAGCACCATGGACATGCTGATCACGGACATAAACACCACGGGCATGCTGATCACCACCATAAGCACCATGGACATGCTGATCACGGTCATAAACACCACGGGCATGCTGAACATGGACACAAACATGGAACTGATGACCATGAAGGACATGATGAGCATCACCACGATGGGTTTGATAGTTCTGGAGACCACGATTATTTGGACGACGAAACTCAGAACAGAGAAGTCATCGAAACCAGCAGCCTCGGTTCCAACGGCCCGGTTGTGTTTGCTAAGCAGGAAGATGCTCTGGTAACACCGTCCGAAACGAAACCAGTACTGGCTGCTCTTAATGACAAACCAAACTCTGAAGTGAACGATCTTTCTTTGCTTCCTTCCACGGTGGTAGGAGCGCTAGTAGCGACAACGAACGGAACTGTTACTGTAGTATCTCCAGAAGTACTTTCTCCTACAAGCCTTGCTGAGAACAAGTACCTCGGAAATAAGTACACGAAAGAAACAGTTGAAGTCACCACTAAACAGCCTCCCTACAAAGTATTAGTCTCAGCTGTGTAGACTGCAGAGGTTCTATAAGCCGCATATTGTTTCGTCACTCGATAATCAAATACTATTCTAGAAGGATAGTTCATATAGTTTCGATCAATAGTAAGGTTGCATTTTCGATTTCTAGGTAATCGACTTAGATTAATAGGAAATATATTTGTCAGCACACGTATTTATTATTTACATTCAATTGTAATTTTTATTCACAAACTGAAATGTTTAGGAGAACAAATTTTCTCAATATAAATCATGTTTGAGCTGGCTTGTGAGCAAATTGATACATAACTATATACCGACTTACAATTATAAACCTTTATTATCATACGCATTTCGACTACCTATGTTATCATCGTCATGTGATACTCTACAAAATCACAACTATAACTAAAAATACGAAGTTTCTAAACACCTGTTTACTTGCAATTCTGAATTTGAAGTATTTTCACTGAAGATGATAATATACGTTAGTGAAACGCGTATGATTACAAAGTTTCTATACTTTAGTTTGAGAAAAGTTACTTGTTTCTTAATAGTTGTAATAATCTTACTTAATTTTTAATAATAATAAATGATTATATTACTTTGATCAGTAGATTTTTTCAGAATTTATGTAAATTACATTGTAATTTTTTACGGAAAATCCACGTTATTTACGAAACAGTTTAGACAACTAAGCTCAATTTAATGTGTACACTTTATGCAAGACAGAGAAAAGAAATGTACAAAAAATATGTAATTTATAAATAATAAATACATTGTTATTGTTGTGTAAATTTCTTATTTTATTTAATGATTTATATTCCTTTTACATAATTCCTCTTTTTATTGAAGTGTAAATTTCCTTGACAAAACTGTATCATAATACTAAACATTTTAAAATCTTCAAATTGTAGGCTTTTGAAAAAGTTTATGTGTTTCTATATTCAGTAATTTTTATTTTCTTATTTTCTTTAGATTGTTTTTAAATAGAGAGATGTTTTCGTGTGTTTATTGTATTTAATCTCTTAAAGGGATTGTCACTGTTTAAAGAAGCACTTTTTGTATCTATATTTAAATAAAAATGATTATTATTTTAAACCTTTTTTAAAAAAAAATGGATAAGGACGAGTGTAAGAAATGGTTTCAGAGAATGACGCAGAGTTAAATGGATAAGTACGTTCAACATCATTTCAAGTTTATATAAATTGTTGCCTAAACTTACGAATTCATTTATAGTTTTACTTTATTGTGTTGGTTTTTAAATTTTTAATAAACCTTTGTTTTGTAGGTCGTCATAGTGATAAATACGAAAAGGCTTGCAGCGGGAGCTATAGGGAACACGTCATTGGCCAGGTAAAATGCTATCACGTTATCGTAAATAGAACAGTTTCTAAGAACAGAAATTAAGATACTTTGATTATTTATGTATACGTAATATACTCTATGCGACATCATAGGCATTCCTTTGTAATATAAAATATGAAAATATTTCTAAACCTACCTTTTTCGCTGATCGTAAAATTATTCACTAGATAAACTGAATAATTTAGGAAAAATAACTATATGGATCAGATTATTTCTTCAAATAAACATACACGAGTTTACTAGCGAATTATCTTTATTGTTACCCTAACGGTGATAACGCTTAGAGCTAGCCACGGACAATTATAAACTGTGTCTATTTGCAGATAGGCTCGTTTGCTCCGTTACCCCTTCTCTTACGAAAGGACCAGTTGTAAGAACTACCTTCTGACCGTTAGCTCGCTTCCTTTGTCTTCAACACGATTACCTAGAACTTTAAAAATAAATATTTTAAATCTTATAGTGACTGGATATACTTTTTTATTTATAAAGACTGAATGTGGTCGCAACAAAACAATAATTATATCACCTACGATAAACTCTCTCTCTCTTCTAAATTATCTCTCTCACTCTCTCCCTCCACTTGTCTGTCTTTTTCCTTTTACCTCCTAATATTCACAACTTCTCGTCACTAACAATTTATTCAAAAAATATTTATATTTTGACCAGGATTCAAAATAATATCCCACTGGCTTTCAACTTTGTTAGTGCTTATATTTATATTCAAGAAAATCTGCCTCGTTCTATTGAAAAACGAATAAAAAGAAATTAGTTTACCTTAAAGTAATAAGTTATGGTAGCGTAAATCAAAATTTTTATAACAATTTTAACATAGAATTAATTTTTAGTTTTGCACCAAGTAAGTCATATGTAACACTTTAAAACTAACAAGAATTTTTTTAAAATTCTACTTACAGTTCATCAGTTATTGAGTTTGGAATTAAGTCAGCTGCTGCTTACGAGCCATTAAAAGACGATTTTGTTAGAAGATCTGAGCCTGTTGCCGAAAGACGTCACGGAATCACGCACAAACACATCCATCAAGGCCACGTAGAGCATGTGCATAAGCACGATGGACATGCAATGCATAGTCACAAACATCACGGAAGCGCCGCCCACTCGCACAAACATCACGGAAGCGCCAAACACGAACATAAGCATCAAGGACATACAGATCACTCACACAAACACCACGGAAGTGCTAAACACTCGCACAAACATCACGGAGAAGGAGAGCACTCTCATAAACATCACGGCACGGCTGAACATTCACACAAACATCACGGGAGTGCCAAACACTCACACAAGCATCATGGTAGTCACGAACACGACCACAAGCATAAAGGACACGCAAAACATTCACACAAACATCATGGAAGTACTGAACATTCACATAAACACCACGGCAGTGCAAAACATGAACACAAACATAAAGGAGATTACGAACATGGACACAAGCACCACGGAGAATATGAACATGGTCATAAACACCATGGGAAATACGAACACGGGCACAAACATCACGGTAGTGCCGAACATTCTCATAAACATCATGGCCATGCGGAACATGACCATAAACATCACGGTCACCATGAGCATGGACATAAGCATCATGGAAGCGCAGAACATTCTCATAAACATCATGGACATTACAAACATGGGCATAAACATCATGGGAGCGCTGAACATTCTCACAAGCACCACGGACATGCTGAACACGGTCATAAACATCATGGGCATGCAGAACATGACCATAAACATCATGGTCACTACGAACATGGCCATAAACATCACGGTGAAGCACAGCACACGCACAAACACCACGGGCATGCCGAACACGACCATAAACACCATGGACATGCCGAACATGATCATAAACATCATGGACATGCCAAACACGATCATAAACATCATGGCCATTACGAACACGGACATAAACACCATGGTGAAGCTAAACACTCACACAAACACCACGGACATGCCGAACACGACCATAAACATCATGGGCATGCCGAACATGACCATAAACATCATGGTCATGCCGAACATGATCATAAGCATCATGGTCACTACGAACACGGACACAAACATCATGGGAGTGCTCAACACTCTCATAAACACCATGGGCATGCAGAACACGACCATAAACATCATGGACATGCCGGCCATAGCCACAAACATCATGGGCATGCCGAACATGAGCATAAACACCATGGTCACTATGAACACGGTCACAAACATCATGGGAGCGCTGAACATTCTCACAAACACCACGGACATGCAGAACACGACCATAAACATCATGGCCATGCCGATCATGACCACAAACATCATGGCCATGCCGAACATAATCATAAACATCATGGTCACTATGAACATGGTCATAAACATCATGGTGAGGCAAAACACTCACACAAACACCACGGACATGCCGAACACGATCATAAACATCACGGACATGCCGAACACGACCATAAACATCACGGCCATGCCGAACATGATCATAAGCATCACGGTCACTATGAACATGGCCATAAACATCATGGTGAAGCAAAACACTCACACAAACACCATGGACATGCCGAGCACGATCATAAACATCATGGACATGCCGAACATGACCATAAACATCATGGACATGCCGAACATGACCATAAACATCACGGCCATGCCGAACATGACCATAAACATCATGGTCATGCCGAACATGACCATAAACATCACGGCCATGCCGAACATGACCACAAACATCATGGAAGTGCTGAACATTCTCATAAACACCATGGTCATGCAGAACACGACCACAAACATCACGGACATGCCGAACATCATCACAAACATCATGGAGAAGCTAAACACTCTCACAAACATCATGGACACCATGAGCACGGTCATAAACATCATGGTGAAGCCAAGCACTCACATAAACATCATGGTCATGCTGAGCACGGTCATAAACACCATGGTCATTACGAACACGGGCATAAACATCACGGAAAAGCAGAACATTCTCACAAACATCATGGACATGCCAAACATGATCATAAACACCATGGGCATGCTGAGCATGATCACAAACATCATGGGCATGCTGAACACAACCACAAACATCATGGCCATGCTGAACATGATCACAAACATCATGGACATGCTGAGCACGACCATAAACATCATGGCCATGCTGAGCATGATCACAAACATCATGGACATGCTGAACACGACCATAAGCATCATGGCCATGCTGGGCATGATCACAAACATCATGGACATGCTGAACACGACCATAAGCATCATGGCCATGCTGAGCATGATCACAAACATCATGGACATGCTGAACACGACCATAAACATCATGGACATGCTGAACATGATCACAAACATCATGGGCATGCTGAACATGACCATAAACATCATGGACATGCTGAACATGATCACAAACATCATGGGCATGCTGAACATGACCATAAACATCATGGCCATGCTGAACACGACCATAAACATCATGGTCATGCTGAGCATGATCATAAACATCATGGACATGCTGAACATGACCACAAACATCATGGAAAAGCTGAGCACGACCACAAACATCACGGGCATGCTGAACACGATCATAAACATCATGGTCATGCTGATCATCATCACAAACATGATGGAGAGGCGAAACACACCCATAAACATCACGGTCATGGTGAACATAAACATAAACACCATGGTGAAGCCGAACATTCGCACAAACACCATGGGCATAGCCACCACAGCCATAAACACACCACTGACGATCATGAAGGCGGCGGACATGGCAGTGATCACAGCGATAATGATGAAGCAGTTTATGATGTTTCAAGTTCGTCTGATTATGTTCCAAGCGATAACCCGACGGTTCTTTCAGAAGAAAGTCCTGATTCATCAGTCACCGAAGATTCTGATTCTTCTTTAGAATACTCTCCATCAGGCGAGTCAGATACTGAAGATGCTTTGGACAGCAGTGAAATATCGGAAGGGTCTTCTGGAAGCTCAGGCGAAGCCCATTTACCTTCTTCAGATCAGTTTATCACTGGCCTCGTTATCCCTGAAGAAATCTTAGAAGCTATCAATGAAGACGAAGAGAAGTATGTTACTACTGCAGGCTATGAGGTTGTTGAGGAAGTCGATAGAAAAGCTCAAGTTAAGACTAAAACATAAGCTCTATCAATCGTAATTTTCTTTCATACTGACATATATTTAAACAAAATGTTCTATACATAGCAATGGCCATGATAGTTTTGGTTTTGTAATAAGACTATTAGTTCATTGTTCACTTACTATGTCAAATTATAACCAAAAGTTAACCCTAGCTATAAGGTACTACTATTCTTGTTAAAAATATTCGTTAATAATATTATTACCCTATTTTATGTGATATGTATTTATTTTTTCATTATATATTTACTGTTGGAAATTGTCTGTTATTAATTACTTGTGATAGTGTGCATCTAGTTAGTCAAACTTTATTTTGATTATTTTTCTGTTGTTGATTATTCTCATAGACTGATTACGCTACGTTTACGGTTTTAACAAAATTAAACATAACTATACGTAATACACAATAAATACAAAAAGGAAGTGAGTATATATTATTTAATACCCTGATCAAAAATTTGCAAAGAACAATATTTTTAGCTTCAAGTTTTTTTAAAAATAAATATTCGAGAAAAGAGAAATTTTATATTCTCACTTATAGAAAGCATTTTATATGTCATTGAATTCTTTAGATAAATTTTACGTTCTGTAAAGACATGACTTGTCTTTCTTTCCAACATTCCAATATGTTTTGCTGAAATATTTTTCAATTTTTGTTATGTAACCCTTTTTATTTTCAATATGGAACCTTCTGTTGTAAATATTAGGTAATTTTCCCTAGGCTTTAAAGATACATTTCTATACACGTTGAAGTTTTTAAAAAAATGTATAGCTATGTTTGGTGCTGTATTTCTAAAAACCTTGAAACAATTCACTTTGCGAATAAGATTAGTGGACTAGATCTTTTTTAGATTTACAGTTCGGTAAATTTTATCAGCCCAGCTTAATTGATGGTAACGCCAATTAAATTTACATCCAACTAAATAAAATACTGGAAGAAGAATATCCCACTATAAGTTACCAAAACTTATTTGTTCTTAACCGGTTTCTTACAGGTTACAACACACGCGCGCGCACGCACACGAGCTCCGATAAGGAGAAATAGATAATCAAACGAGGAGTTATATGCTATAAAAATATTCCACTTAGTCTAGAAAAGAACCTTCCTTTGTTATGTGTTTGCTGAAAGGAAGATGACCAATTTTAAAGGCTATAAACACGAGCCTTTTGTGTAGAGCGCGTGTGGAGGAGGGGGAACATATGTTTAAGTTCCTAGAGAGCGCTTATTTCTTCACCCATAAGGGGAACCTTTGTTGTATTTTAAAATGGATCAGTTGGTATACCTATTAGCATTCTTGCATAAGAGTACTAGGTACGCTCTGCCAATATTAATTCTACCAGGTAGACCTACGTATAAGTACCTGGTAGGACATGGGATATCATTAGAAGGAAATAGACCTAATATTAAAACCTACAATGTACGAAGTAAAATCGGCCCTTTTTTAACCTAGGCCACTTCGTAACGTGAAACATAAAGCTATGGTTTGTTCTACCTAAAAAGTAGTTTTCAGTGTTCAGTAATTCATAAGACTCTTGGTGTTTATTACAATTAGAAAATGTAGGTTTCCTTCTATTAGATAATTACACATTTTATTAAATACCCTATTTTGAAATAATTATCAAATATAGCACCTTTAAAAGTTGATTTCAATTTCGATATGTTGATCTGGATTCAAGTTATGTACAAATATGTTTTACTTAGTAATAATCTATTATCTGACAGTTTTAGGAAACTTAAAATTATTTAGAATTTCAATAGAAATTTAAGGATAAAATTGTTTTTAAATTAATTTTTCCAATAAATAAAACACTTTTAAAATTTGAGCTATGAGCACAACCTATCGGAAAGAGAGCGCACTACGTTTAGAGACGCTAGAAGCTATTTCATAACGTTAACACAGACTGCAGCACCTGTATATTTGGAATTCATGGTGTATACGAGAATTCCTTAAAAATATTTGTAAACATATTTATGTGTTTCTGCATTAAATAATATTAACAAATTTTAAATTCAACAGTTATTAAAAACTTGTATAGTAAAATTTATTTTCATTTTTCATAATATTTTTAAAATCTTGTAACCAATTTGTTAAACATTATTTAATAATAGTTTAAACATTTATAGGTATTAAAGTAATACCTACGTAGTCTACGATATTTATTTCTAAATTTGAATTTAAAAGCACGAAGTGTGATGTAAATATTTTTAAAATCATAGAATAGTATTCGTCGCTTCGATATAAAATCACAGAATTCGATAATTTCACATACACACACCCACATCCAATCCCCCCACAGAGATGTCCATAGCGTTTAACGTTATCCCCCAAATATCTAAAATTTTTTTAAAGAAGACCAGTATGAAAATTATTTCAGTTCAGTTTTATGCTATTGAAATTTTGGTTTCAGGCACTATCAACCTAATTTTATCAACTTATAATTATATATTAACTGTTTGGTATCACATTTGGTACAACGAATAACGTTTAATACACTGCCTCAGATAGGAAAATAGTTTAGAGATTTCCTTCAAGTGGCGATGAATCCAATTTTACGATTTAAAATTAATTCAACGTTTTTGTTTTACCTCATATGTATTGAAATATATAAAGTCCCTCATATAAAAATATATGTCGAAATATTATTCTCGACGTCAATAAATTACAGCTGCATTTTTCAAAACTACGATTACATTTATTAGTCTATATCAGAATATTCTGTTAATAAAACTAATCGCTTCATAAAATTATGTTTTCAAAGCCGTTAAAATCTCCCAACATGACTTCCTTTTCTCAAAGTAATTATTGTTTTTATAATTATGTAATTATTGCTGAGTCATGTGCCTAATATATATTACAAAAGATATATGAGAAGAGTAGATGAATAAATTATGCCTCCCTGTTCCTGCCCTTCCTCCCTCTCTGCCTCTGTCAGTCTCTTTCTCTCTCTATGCCTTTGTTAGTCTGTCTTCCATTCCCTCTCTCAATTATCTGCCTCTGTTAGTCTGTCTGTCTCTTTTTCTCTATCTCTCTTTCCCTTTCTCTCTCTCTACTTCAGTCGCTTTGTGAGTCTGCCTGTTTCTCTTACTCTACCTCCTTCTCTGTTTCTGTCAGTCTGTTAGCCTGTCTGTCTCTCTTTTTCTCTCTCCCTCTGTCTGTCAGGCTCTGGCTCCGCCAGTTTGTTTGTCTCTCTTTCATTCTCTCTTTGCCTCTGTTAGTCTGTCTGACATTCTCTCTCTCTCTCTCTCTAGACATATATATATATATATATATATATATATATATATATATATATATATATATATCTGCTTCTGACAATCTGTCTTTCCATCTCTTTCCCCCTTTTCATTCTGTCAGTCTCTCTCTTTCTGCTTCTGGCAGCCTCTCTTTATTCCCCCTCCTCTCTCTTTCTCTGTTTCTCACCGTCTGTCTAACTGTTCTCTTTCTCTCTTCTGCCTCTGCTAATCTGCCTGTCTCTTCTTCTCTCCCCTCTTCCTCTTTTATCGCCTTTTTTGCCTCTGTCAAATTGTCTGTATCTCTTTCTTTCCCACTCCCTCTCTCCCCCATTCTGTTTTTTTTTCAGTCTCTCTTTCTCTCCCACTATCCCTCTTCCTATCTGCACCTGTCAGTCTCTTTTTCTCTTACTCTCTCTCTCTTCTCTATTTTCTATCTTTGTGAAAATTTCTGTCTCTCTTTCCCTAACATCTTCCCTCTCTCACTTTTTCCATCCTTTTCTTCTACTCTGTTTCAACTAATGTCCTATTGATGAAACTATAATTATAAGACACCATTATCATTTTACATCAGGTTTTATATTTTACAATTTTGAACTAAAGTTGTTTTATATATATATATATATATATATATATATATATATATATATATATATATATATATGACTATGTTTAAATAGGCTTTCGAAATTGTGCATTTTAAGCATCGGACAGCATACAGTCTAGAAGTTATGAACTATAAATTGTTTTCTACTTACGTGACCTTATAGTTTACTAAATAAAACTGAAATAGTTTCCACCGTTATTTTAAAATTTGCCAACGGTCATTATTATTGAGCAAATGGTTTATTTCATATGTTACTTTGAAAATTGTATTAACGAAAAAAGTAAGGTGTATTACTTACTAAGTAAGTAGTTGGGCACACTTTGTTTTATTGTGTTTATTTGTTTACAACAGTTTCACCCGTCCAGAAATACAGGTTAAAACTTTTTAATTGTTTTATAGTGTCCCATGTAGGAAAGCTGATACTGTCTGCAAGTACTAAACGTTAATTTAATCCATAGTTGTTTGAAAGTTCTTTAACTAAATCGAAAAACTTCTTTATAAATTTGTTATATAGTAAATAATAATTAATATTTCCCTAAAAAACTTTGTACTTTTTGTTATAAAAAGTGAGGTTATTCGCTCTTTTGCCAACATAATTACAGCTGAATTTAAAGTCATCTTTAAGCACAAGTGTTTCAATTTATTGTGGTGAAATTATGTTTTTTGTGAGATATAATTTATTTTTTTTTAAATCGTACTTGATAAATTGGTTTTACTAATCTTAGATATTGAATATTTATTAAAAATGTTACATTTTTTAAAAACATTTTATGTTATTTGATATTACCAAATTTTTTAATAACTACGAATTTCAAAGATATAATAACTCTTAATCGATAAATAAATTTAATTTGTGACAAAGCGTAAACTGTAACACACATGGTTAGTGAGCAAACTATCTTCCATCAAACACTTTTTTTGGGGCTGATAATATTCTCAAGGACTATGTCTGACAAACACCTTTATTCGATATATTAGTTATAAAAGGTGCATAAGGGTGACGAAACTTACACTCTTTTGATGAAGCCTTTCATTTGTTTCAATATATAGTTTTATTCTTATCAAATAAGTTACTGCCTTTGAAAATCTCCATTATATTAATTAAAAATATTGTCTTCAATTTCTTAAATTCCTTCTATTAGTTCCCACTTAACCTATATGTAACGTGTTCGAATTTTCATTCATGGATTTTTATTTTTTTCAACACTTTTTATTTATCAACTCAAATTCAAAAACATTTTTTTAAACTTTTAGTGGATGTCATTGATGTTAGTACAGCTTTTTTAAAATATAAGGACATAAATTTAATGAATTAAGTTTAGTTTTATATGGGATAAAACTTAGCATAATAGGGGAAAGGTATGCAATATAGTCTTTTTGTTCCATTTGGCTTAAAATAAGTGATACGAATGTTTTCATGAAACAGCTGATTTCGTGGCATAGGTTATGTGGTAAAACAGCTGTTTTAACACATGTTTGTTACTTTATTTATGTGAATTGTAATTATTTAATAAATAGCGATTGAGATAAAGTATGTCTATAATGACCTCAGTAGGAATTAACTTAGAAGTGTGTCGTTTTTATTTTGTAGTTTTATTTATTTGATCACATTATATCATTCTTAGGATCATGCTTGTTACTGTTTTTCAACATTCATACACATCACCTTTTACAATAACCACTATGTAAATATCAAATTTTTTTTTAGAAATGACCATTGAATTGTCGCATTTTTTCTAAAATAAAACTTTTACAGAAAATTATTTTCATTTTTAAAGAATGTAAAGGACACATTTTTTAAAGACATTCACAAATGTATGCAATATTGAGTAAATACATTTTAATATACATAAGTGCGGTATAAGTTGTCACACAATAAGGTGCTAAAACATAACACAACTAATACATGTAAAATATTTATTTTCTAACTGTACAACATATAACACCAATTATCCAACAGAGGCATAACTTTCTAGAAAAAGTCTAAGTCGCCTCTATCTATTTATTGTATTTACATAATTCAGTTCATGTGTTTTTGTACTACGATTTTTTTTTTTTGTAACCACAAATCCTACACTCTTGTGACATAGAGTCAATGATGGTGACAGAGTCAGTGATGCCAGAATAAGTGTTCAATTAACTAATACTGTTGGTAGAATTGGTCCTTGAGTGAATCTGAAAAATAAAATGATTCCGAAATTATATTTTTATACTACCTAAGTATATACTGATAAAGTCCCAATAAGCCTCTAGTAACACTTTAACATATACAAGTATGTTACACTTCCCAATAGCAGCTCTATTGAAAACCTAGTATCTAAAGTGAAGACGGAATGAAATAATAATAAAATTACGTTATTTTAAATAATTAATTGATTATTAAATATTTTAATTGATTTCTCTCTTGCAAATTACAGTTGATTATATAAACAAGGATGCAAATATATGTATATGTACTTATATATATATATATATATATATATATATATATATATATATATATATATATATATATATAAAGAACTAAGTCAAAATACAAATACAAGAATTATAATTGAATTTACAATTCAAAGCTTTTCGTTGGCTAACAGTACCAACATCATTAGGAATATTAAACAATTAAAATTAACATATGTGCAAATTAGATCAAATAAATTTTGAATTGTAAATTCAATTACAATTCTTGTATTTGTATTTTGACTTAGTTCTTTATTATTACACAAGAATACATATTGCGATATATATATATATATATATATATATATATATATATATATATATATATATATATATATGCTGATACGTATTCCTTCACGGATGGAAAAATATGATAAATAGTTAAGTTATTATCTGGAGTACATTCGTTCATTCTGCAGTGCATAAAATCGCAGTTTCGACGTTTCGCTAGAATCTCATCTAGCATTCACGAGGTGAACCCAACAACAGTTGAAGAGCTAGTCAACTGTTGTTGGGTTCACCTCGTCAATGTTAGATGATATTCTAGCAAAACGTCGGAACTGCGATTTTATGCACTGCATAATGAACGGATGTACTCCAGATAATAACTATTCATCATATATATATATATATATATATATATATATATATATATATATATATATATATATATATATATATATATTAAAGCTCACCTTATTTAAAATAAGTTTTGACTATAGGTTATATTATAATTTCCTTAACTTTCTATAGCCACACCTTCAGGTTTCTTAATAATTAACAATCATATAAATTTAACATCACTTACATTTATTCCTCTGACATCCAATTGTTACAAATTATACCAAATTACATTAATACGATGCAGTGACAAAAATTGATTGCTTAACTAATACTAAAATTCCTAAAAAGGTGGACTATTGAGGCTTTAGGTTTTTATTACAATAAAGTTTAATATTTACAGTGTTAAATTGCTCTTTCTCTCTCGGGTCGTTATTACGGGATCTTCTATAAATTAAAAAGTGGTGAGAAAAAACCAGATTAATTTTTATAAATACAATGAGATTAAATTTGTTCTATATTCAAAATTTATAAAGCTCTGTTGGCTAAATCTGTTGTAAGAAAGAAATTACTTATTGTTTATTGAGTTCCTGGCATCCTGACCGTTGCGTTAACTGCTTCACTGCACGTTTACACATACATAACTTACTTTCCTAATTTCTTTACTATCTGCCTAATTTATTTACGTCGCACTTTTAAATTTTAACACATACAAATAAACTTAACAATTCCCTTAACTCTTCTAAAGAAATTTACTTCTATTTAAAACATTGTTATCTACTTTGTCCTCCTATACGTCTATACTCGTCTGAAGTTCCTCCAAAACTCTTTTTGCAAGATGATTTTAGTTTTGAGGAACCAACATAATATTCCCCCTTACGTACTTCAGTTAAATCTGTGATTCCTACACAGCTTTTACAAATATCCATCCTATATTTCCCAGGTTAGATTGGTCACTTGAAATTCTTTTTTCAATAGACTTCCCACAGCACAGGTTTATGACTACACCCGAAGTATAACAATGGTTAAGCCCTCTTTGTCGCTTCTTTAGTAACTATTCTTGGTCATTCCTTTCTTAATATTTCTACAAATTATTATTACTTTGGATACTAGCTAAATTTATACTATATGCCTCATACGTTTATGTTATAATATAGTAGTTAAATTTAACTACGTCTTGTGTACAATTAATTCTAAAATATCGTTGTGCAAATAATTGTAGGAGATGAATAAGCAGCATTTTTTTTTGTAATAGTATTTGATTTTTAGAAGTGTATGAAAATAACTTTAATATAAAATAATCGAATTACATATAACAAATACTATTTTTATTGAACAAAATTAAAATATAGGCCTACTCATCTATATTTTCATATTCATTACGTTTGACCAGGCGTTCAACATGATTACGAGTCCATAACACCTCGTAATCTCTCTAACTGTAATTATATGCATGTTTTGTAAGTATATGCATTTATTGTAAGCATATGAATTTATTGTAAGTATATTCATTTATTGTAAGCATATGAATTTATTGTAAGCATATGCATTTATTGTAAGCATATGAATTTATTGTAAGTATATTCATTTATTGTAAGCATATAAATTTATTGTAAGTATATGCATTTATTGTAAGTATATGAATTTATTGTAAGCATATGAATTTATTGTAAGTATATTCATTTATTGTAAGCATATGAATTTATTGCAAGTATATGCATTTATTGTAAGCACATGAATTTATTGTAAGTATATGCATTTATTGTAAGCATATGAATTTATTGTAAGTATATTCATTTATTGTATGCATATGAATTTATTGTAAGTATATGCATTTATTGTAAGCATATGAATTTATTGTAAGTATATGCATTTATTGTAAGCATATGAATTTATTGTAAGTATATTCATTTATTGTAATTATACGCATTTATTTTAAGTATACACATTTATTGTGAGATCATAATGTTTCACATACAGTAAAAAAAGGTTTGCAACAAAAAAAAAAATAATAAAAATAAATAATACGTCTATTTATTTTAAAGTAATTGTTTAGTTTGTATAGAGTTTACTTACTACGTACATAAATTACATATAAATTTTATAATTATAAATTAAAAAAAAAATACTAATAATAATAATAATATTATTATTATTATAAGTAAAAATGCTTAACTGGATGTCTTTTTAAATTACCTGGAAACGTAGAGTGTGCTATGTGGCTACTTGTCGTTACTGTGATATCAGCCTTTTAGTTATTGTTTGTGGCTCAAACAAAAAAATTAACATGACGTCAATGAAAAAAGAAACGAAGAATACTCATTTCATGAAACATCTTATACCCTTAAAATAGATATTTCTACTGGGCTTTTAACAGAAGAATCTTTAGATTTTACTAAATTATGTAGCAATTTAATAGTTTAATAGATTTATTAACATAAGCCTAACAGTAATAGTAGTTAAATATTTATGAAAAAAAGTAATCTATGATTCATGAAAAATGATTTTAACACATTTATGTATTTAGTATTATTCTTTACTAAGTTAATAACAATAATAAATACCAGATTAGTCCCAAAGCCATGGTTTTCCCACGTAAGTATGCTCCTTAATGTATACAGGAACCTTATGGTAATGGTGGACTGTTCGAACCTCATATGGGACGTGAATAATGTAGTGTTCGCTGAAAAAGGAAAATGGTTATGTTTGTTTAAATACGATGGAAGTACGGGTAGACAAAATGCATGATGTAGGTAAAGTAGTTCTATATTAGTAATTCTCTAGCTATCACATTAATTTACGTCTGTCTCTCTTTCTCTCTCTCTCTCTCTTCTTTCACTTCTAGTAATTTTATTCAAGTATCAGATAATGCCCAAAACACTCGAGTAATACACTCTTTATTGGAATATTAACGAAAACGTAGATGATTTTTCTATGTTGAACAATTTAATTTAGAGGGCACTATCTTAACGCTTTCTCTGATACACAAAAGTACTAAATTGTTACAATTTATCTATAATTTTTTTTTGAAAAATATAAATGTGGATAAAAATTTTTTTTCTTTCAAAACAGAAAAATGCACACAAGAAAAGTAAGCAATACATTATTGCGGATAAATTTTTTTTACCCTAAAGTTTTATTTTCAAGTTTTATTTTTCTAGATTTATTTTGTAATTTTTATTCAATAACAAATTATATTTTTTCGAAGTCAATTCCTACAGATTTTAGTTTCTTTTTGTTAAATAATTACTATTTAAATAAATACGCGTATACGTATGACAGAATCACAATATTAGGTGGCAAAAGAGAAAGCGAGATTATTGTTAAAACTAATTATTTAAATTTATTTATTGAATTACTTTTTGAAAAAGCTTCAAAATAAATGGCCATTTACTATAAATGTAAAATACGTATTTGAAATTGAGTGCATTTCAGTATATACAGGGATATTATGAACTAATAGTAGAAATTAAATTGAAGAATAAATTACTTTCTCCCTCCTTATCTTTCTCTTCTCGCTTTTTCCTCTATTTTCAATAGTAATTATTATTCATTAAATTATTAACCTAAAAAATGTAAAAAAATTGTGTATGTATTCATTTTAATCATTTTTGGACAATTTTAATCTTATCATTTGTTCAAATATTTTCGACATACAGTCGGTGTAAATCTCATAATACCCATTCATCCTCCGAATATTACCGTAAAGCTGTGAGCTAGACAGTAAACGTATTTTTATTTTGTTATAACTTTCGCTTTAACTAAGTAAAAACAATAATTAGGTAAGTACTAGAGTACTTCAATTAACGTGAACATCTAAACAACTGAAGATACACAAGTAAAAATCTATTTAAATTTAATATAAAGAATTGAATAAATAATTTTTGTGTTTCTATATCGTCAGTTGTTTTGATTATTATACAATAATACATGTTATGTATACATAAATACTTTTACTAAGTAAGTTCTTACTGAATTTCAAGTAAGAATTTAGATATTGAGTTGAACAATTACTAGAATTTCGTAATAAAATTATTAAAAGGTATTTCTTTAATAATTTATTCAGAGCTTTTCAAGGAAAGACCTTAACTCTTTTTAAAGGAAAAATTTCGTAATAAAGTAGTTTCTATAACGAAAGAGTTTTATACATTTGACAGCAGAAGGTTAAAGAATATTTTTGGATAGGCAATAATAACTGACTTATATTATCTTCTAAAATTATTCAAAATAACGTATGTTACGTTGGGTACTCACTGTTTTCCTTTGAAAGTTGGCACTGGGACGCAAATGGCCACTGCGATGAGCATAAGCACAAGTACGATCTGAAAAATAGGATGGAAAAAGTAGCACTGTAGCGTTTGTAGATTTGTATGTTATTACGTTTGTTTGTTGGGCTACACTAGCAAATAACAGAGGTGCTTTCAGCAAGGAGTCTATTATTATTTTATTATTATTGTTATATACATAATATATATATATATATATATATATATATATATATATATATATATATATATACGATATTATATTATCGTATAATGTATAATGAGTGCTATATCATTATACGAGTTATGATGATTGTTGTAATAGATAAAATCTTACTTCAAATGCATTCAAAAGAAGTAATTTACACTTTACTAAATTTTCAATTCGCTTCATCCGAAATGTGAGAAAATACACAGAAGTGTTTTTGATTTAACAGGAGAAATATTTTTGATTTGAGTAAAATATACCAATATTGCGTATATAATTACCAATTATTTTGCTTAAATTGAAATATAGTATAAAGTAAACTTTGATAAAAATATTTTAATTTTTAAAGTGAATTTTGTGCTAATTATTTTAAACACAAGAATATAGTTTAACTTTGTAGACAGACTCATAGAAAAAATAAATACAATTTTAGATATGTTAAAGTAACTTATCATAAACAAAGAACTTAAATTAGTATAATTCATAGCAAAATATGATAACGAAATCCCTTAGTGATTTTTTTGGTTAAAACTAAAATGTTGATACATTTCATGAATTACAAGTTAATATTTAAGATGAATTAATTATAAATGATAAGGAAATGCGACTTTTTTTTATTGTATTTAGAGTATTTTATGCTTTATATTTCATACATTCTAGACGTTGATTATTTACTAGGAGTCAAGGCATTCTAAATTTATTTATTGAAGGTATTTTTCAATATCCATAAATTAAAATATATTTGTTAAAATTTTTTTATTATAATTAAATATAAAATATCCTGAGAAAAAACTACAATCAATTTTTAAAGTATTTTTAAATACGTTAATAATAGAAATATATATATATATATATATATATATATATATATATATATATATATATATATATATATTGAGAAAACACATAAACATTTGTTTTAATATAAGACAACATAATACAAACGTTTTTCATTTAACTCTAAAATGTGAATTATAAATAACAAATTAGAGGTAATAGTTTGCTAAAATTTTTAATTAAAATCTTAAAAAGTTTGAATTCATACAGTTTTTATTCAGTAATTATATCTTGTGCAAGAAATCATGTTATAATTTAATTTGAGGTGCCTCATAGAGTAACCTGACGGACATCGCTAAATTAAATGTTTATCCATCCAAAAGTGTCTGTAGACGTCACTATAAAAGTTTTCACCTAATAAATTTTATGAAAACAAAGATAAGTCACAGGTCATACTGGACCTACTACCCTTATACACTCATAGGTTAATATTTTACTATATTTAATACATTATAAATATTTTACTGCTTTGTATTTTGTGTCAAGATAGACGTCGCGATTTGTGTTATTGCAGAACAGCAAGAATACTGGTGCCATTAAACCCATTTCGGACATGCCCTATTAAGGTTATGCATAATTGTCTTTACTCTACTTTAAACTGTCAACTAATGTCTTATGCATTCTATGATTTACAAAAATCGGGGAAACTCATTTATTAAACATACGAAGGTACATTTTAAAACAGAGTACCACTTAGGAGTTGATGGAAGCAAATTTCAATGATAAATTACAGATAATAAACACTCTAAGCATTTGTTCTTATACCACTTGAAGTCACTGTTAAGTACAAACACTACTCACCGAAAGTTTCCAAACGGGCGCCATGTTTTCAGTTTCGTAGCGTCGGCTCTACTGCATCATGTATATATAAGTCCCGACCCTCTACTAGAGCATTGTGTAACATTAAGGTCCATCGCGGAACCGTGTTATAACAGTTATGCAACGTCATTGGGTCAACCGGTCGCTGGATGTATGCCTTAAACTGATTTTATTGGCAACGTGTGATTTGTCTGGTTATCTGGAGGATTTGTGTTCGTCTGTACTCACGCCACGTTCGTTGCACTCCCCTCCTGCCACAGTAATGTACGAATTCCTCGAAGTAAGTTACAAAGCCAGTTCCTTAAGTGCTAGATATTATCGTCATGTCTTTGAAGTGTTTTAATCATTTCCGTAATTCTGGCAGGCAATACATGTATCCACACATTTACAGAACATTGTGTGAGAAATATGATCACAAAACTTTCGTAATAGATTCTACGCAAAACTATTATTTACCCATTAAACACACGATCTACTCAAAAGAACCACATACATAGACAATATATACATATCCATAGACAGACAGACACACACACACACACACACACACACACACACACACACACACACACACACACACACACACACACACACACACACACACACACACACACACACAGACACACACGCACACACACACACACACACACGCACACTCACACACACACACACACACAACCACACACACACACACACACACACACACACACACACTCACACACGCACACTCACACACACACACACACACACACACACACACACACTCAAACACACACACACACACTCACACACACACACACACACACACACGCACTCACACACACACACACACACACACACACACACACACACACACACAACACCATACACCCTCACACACACACACACACACACACACACACACACACACACACACACACACACAACCACACACACACACGCACACTCACACACACGCACACTCACACACACACACACACACACACACACACACACACACACACACACACACACACACACACAAACAACCATACACACACGCACACTCACACACCTCACACACACGTACACTCACACACACACACACACACACACACACACACACACAGTACAGTACTTAGCTCTGACAAACAAGATTACCTACGTGTGTGAAGTGTAATTTGTTACTATACCCTATTTCATGCTTTGTTGTCACCTGTCTTTGAAATGTGTACAGCGTAGCCAGTTACGATTTACTTGGTTTAGTGTATTGTGTCAAAGTTGTCTTGGTATTATAGTTCGGATATAAAAAATGGGGCGTTATATAAATTTAAATCAACCAGGGAAATTGTGACACCTCCACATTAACTTCAAAAGAAAACTTCCTTTACCAAGCTCTTACTTGTGAAAAAAGAATTTTTAATCAAGCTAAAACCACTATTTTTTTTAGAATATGTCTTTTCCCCACTCTCATTACCTCCACCTCTCTTTACGAATACCTTTTAGGCCAAGATTTCAACGGAAAGTGTTCGTTTTTCGTAATTTTGTTACAGCTTATAAATACCCTCGAGTATATTCCATTCTCCTACTATGCTTATAAATTAGAAGTTGGGTTTAATAATATCTTCTATATACAAAATTATATACATTTATTTGTAACAAATATGACAAATTCAACAAATATACATTACAGGTAAGGGTATTATGTACATGAATAAAGTATCGCTTACAGTAATGTTGTGACAAGTTCCTGAGGAACGTGTTATTTGTACTTACAGTTTTTAGTAACACTGTGAAATACTGTAACTTGTAGTTTGTACACACACACACACACACACACACACACACAGCGCGCGCGTGCGCAATACACACACACCACGCATGCAGACACACGCGCGCTTCAGGACATTTGCTGCTTCTTTAGGAAAGTGCCAATATTACTACGCAATATTGGACATCGATTCGTATTATAGTACCAGAGTCAATGGAAAAGGGCAACTTAATAATAGGTGAAAAATAATATATTCAGCGATTTCTGATTTCTAAAAATGTTATTTTTAACACTCTACACATTCTTTAGGAGACGGGCTCAAAAACACTTCTCTTTGGTCATGCTCTATTCATGAGAGGTAATGAGCTCATGACCTCTTATCTCAAGGTTACCTTATCTTGAGCCAACCTGGGGATTAGAGAACAATCTTGAAAATATTTTGTGCTTTTGAGATCGACCCTCTAAACAATTGTAAATAGGTCCACTAGATTTCAACAGCAGTAATAGCAAGTAATATAAACAAAAACTATTTAAAATCAACATCTACTTAGTTCAACAAAGACAAATTTCTCTTTATTTAATTTTTATTAAATAATTATAAATGATATAAATAAAGTGACATAAATTATGCGTTGAAACATCTGTATACCACATCTGTTTACCACATAACCTGTAACATAAAATCAGCTGTTTTATTAAATCATTTGTTATCACTTATTTTAAGTGAAATGGGATGAAATAACTACTGTATATTGCATACCTCCTCCTATTGTAAAACCTTTCTCCCCTCTATTAAACTAAAATAACTAATTGAATTTGTATAATGAATTAATATTTGAAAAAAAAACTGTTTAACATTAAGTGCCATCCACTACACGTAAACAATATTAAATAACAGCGGTTGACCTGCGAGTCAGGTACAATTATTTATTCTTACAGATCTGTATAAATGAATAGTTGTATCTGATTCGTAAGCCAACCGCTATTATTTAACAATCATCTCTGCGAGTGTAAACATGATTTAAATAAAAAATTGTACTTGAGTGGTTGAATAAAAAGTATTAATGATTGAAAATTTGAATAAGATATGTGTAAGGCACATTCCTTATAAAGAAAACTAATAAAAGAAATTGAAAAAATCGCGTATAGATATATTATTATATATTTGTTCTCCCTTTTCTGTCATTACTATATTTTCCTTGATTGGTGCGTTTCGGAATCATTTAATTTTCAAAACTCAATTGTACTGAAATAGAGCGTACTACTGAAGTTTTGAGAATTTATTTATGGAAAGTTTAAGAAAGTACAATTTTAGTTTTGAAAATGGAGCAGTTACGAAAAGCGTCAACAAAGGGAAATATAGTAATGATAGGAAAGGCAGTAAAATGCGCTCAAAATATTTCTAGTAGAAGTGAAGATGAGTGCATTAAGAATTTCAATGTATTAATATTTTAAAATGAATAATAATTGTTTATGGCCTATTACTCATCAATGCTATTAGCATTGGTTGTTGGAATATAATATTCTATAAGGGCACATTGTTCCCTAGCATTACATCCAGGTATATAGTCTAATTATATTACTTACATTTATTTATACTAATATGCAACAGACTATACGAGCTCCAATAAGATCAGAGACATGGCTTTGGGTTAAATCTGTCCTTAGAACCATGATAAAATTTCTTTAATCGTATTACTTTAATTTCATCAGCTTGTAATAAATTTCATAATAATTTCAACATGTTATAGAAAATGTGAAATGTCATATTTTGCAGTCTTCGTACAAAATGAGTTGAAAATAAACAGAAAGATAATAATAAAAACCTAACAATGACCGTAAAAGTCGTCGACTTCGTTTGACGACACAGTATATTTGAGTAATTAAAGCAGATAAAAGTTTATTGTAATATCATTTATTTAGCGGTATCCGATAATTAGCAATTGGTTTACGTTTAGGCCTGAAGACACTATTCTATATTCTTGAAACAAGCAAGAATTATTATACATTGGAGCTGCAAAAGCAAAATATTACCTGTAATTTACGCGAATTTCGTTTGCAAGGAACGAAACCTGTCACATAAAATGCGTTCGGCGTTGCCATATAAACACACTCTTCAGCATTCTTCCACGATTGTTACGTAAGAGTTGTGCCGGTGCATTGGCGTCCATAATGTGTGGAGCAAGTAGTGTCTCAAAAGGCATTAGTTATATCTATTTAAGGGAGCGGACGATATTTGCTGTGCAAACTGCAACCGGAATCAGTTAATCAGTAAGCGACATTACTAATAATAGAGAGAAAGGAAGGATAATAATTTCATTGAGAGTTTTAGATAAGGTAAAACAGAGGAGTTGTAAAACAATGAATACGTTTTAAAAACATGTAATAAAATTTAATTTGTTTAGGAACAAACGTAAATTTGTGATCACGGATTGAGAATATAGAATCTATTGTCGACAAATTCCCTACAAGGGCACCTTGTATATTACCAATGGTAAAAATCCAAACTTTAGGTACAAATAAAAAAAAACTATTTTGTATAGAGAATTGAAACTCTGTAAATTGTTTATTTACACATTATTTGATCAATGTTTAATACATTTTAACTAAATATAATGTATTATCTTTAAAAATTACAATATACGAATAACCTATACGTTATTCAATTTTTTAAATGTAAAATTGTTTTAAAAATAACCCTATTAGTTATAGACTAAACAAGTAGTTAACAATGCGCTGTAAGCATGTATAAACAACTAAACAACTTAGCTTGAAATGTCTCAGAAAAAGTTATTTTTCAGGAGGTCCAAAAGAAGGTTGATTTATCTTGTTGGTACACTAAAAGAGTCCAGCACTACACTCAGAATTTTTCTTCTTCCTTGTTCCCCTTTTTCTTTTAAAATTTTTTTTCTGTCTTCTTTTGTTTTTTGTGATCTCTAAATTTGTCTCTCTACACAGCTACCTCCTGCGTCACCACACAGTATCTGTATCACTCTTACTTTATCCAGAGCACCACAATCGAATTGAATTATCGATCATTCAGTGTTTTATCCCTACAAAGTTATTTTTGGGAATTCTTGTCCAGATAAAAATTTTAAAAGCGATTTATTTACGCAATAACAGTTTATGCAGACATTGTTATAATATAATTATACTCGGGTGCAGTATTGAAAAAAATAACTGTTCATCATATAACACAATACATTTTAAAAATAATTTAAAGTTCTGCACCGCACTAATTGAAACCAAGTCTATTTTCCTTTTGAACTAATGCAACTTTTTTGTAATAAATAATTATACTATTTATAGATTCTTTCGGATTTGCTCCGAGCTCTTAGACTGCATAAATTAAATCAACGCACAGAGTTAGATAGAAGACAATTTTTATTCTGTACGAAGAATTGATAAGAGTACAAACGGCTACATATTTCTGGAGAGATTTGAAACAAAAATGGGACCAAGGATTAAAGTACCACCAAACGTTTTAATCTGACGAAAACTCTTTATTATTTTAATATTTTTAAAGAATATTTTATTATTTGATTCTATTCTTAACTGAGCTAATAGTGTTTTACTAAAAACACTTGATCATATGTTAGTTTATTACACTTGGCTATAGTAGCATTTACATTTTTGTTTATTAAAAACTCCCGACCTCAATAATGAAAAAAGTAAGTGCTACTATAGGCAATTGTAACACACTCAAGCGTAACATACGCTCCAGTGTTTTTAGTAGAAGTTTATTTTATTAAAATTCAGATTAAAACTTTTTAATATCTATACTAAAACAAAAACATCTAATGATGTGTGTGTGTGTGTGTGTGTGTTGTTATTCATCTTTCTAGATTAGTTAGGTTATAATCTTTCTAGATTAGTTAGGTTTTAATTTAAAAATGTTATGTTACAAGCAGAAGTTTTTCCTTCCCTTGGTTTCCAAAACAATAATCAGTATTTGATTAATCTAATCATAGCTGACTCTCTGCGTCGCCCGATATAATTTTTTACTCTAACGTCGACATGTGGGAACTGCAAATAAATAACTGAAATTCTATATGAACATTCTTACGGTCCCTGGTTAACACATACGCCTATTTGTATTTAGAAATGTCGCCAAGGAACCGCCCCACTGGCCTTGGAAACTCCCTTAACGGTAGCTTTATAAACTAAACTAGTTTCATATATTTATTTGGATTTTATTGCAGTAAATTAAATTCAACCCAAATACAAATACAAATTAAATCAATAGAAATATTCATCAACCTCGTACGAAGGACGGATACTCTGTTACTTCATAATAAAAATTAAAATGTAAGGAAATACGTAATATGAGAACCACAAAAAACCTAGAAATAAATACTCGCGCGCTTGCCCACATAGTGTTACCAATATAAAAATTTAAAGTTATAAATATCTGAAGAAAATATAAGCGAAACGGTGGAATATAAGTCGGCAAAGAAACGTACAAAATCTTTACATATACCCGTTGAAGTAATCTGATTCGAATAAATAAGATGAAGTAAAAGAAAAAATAATTTAGTATGGATTTTATTTAAATTTTCAAGTGTTGACGGTAAATTATGTTGAAATAATAAATTTTCAAAAACAACAAAACAATTTACATTTCATTTAACCAAGATACCTATCGAACTCGTATTGCCACCTTAGCAACCAATAACACGTGCTGTACAGCAGCACAGTTTAAGGTGTTACTCAGGTCGTTACGTCACCAAATGAAAAGGAACCTGTCTCGTCATATTGGACATGTTTGGCATCCTGCCCATTGGTGCTTTGTGTTACAAGCTCACTACAAAACGTTAACCCACTACTTGGGTAATATTTCATGGAGGACGCTGTCAGCCATCCACACACATTATGTAATTGCGTTTTGTTTTATAAACACTATCAAATCAATAAATCACAAATACCTAATTTTTCATCCAAACAACATGTCAAACATTTATATATATTGTTCAAATCTTCAATCGTTAAGAAAATACTTTTTATTCATCCATTCGAGGTCGAAAACATATTTTTAAACTTATAGTGGATGACACTTGATGTTAAAACAGCTTTTTCAAATATTATATCATTAAATAAATTTAATGAATTAATCTTAGTTTTGTATGGTTTTTTACAAAAGGGACTAGATATGCAATATAGTTATTTCGTCCCGTTTTGCTTAAAATAATGACAACATGTGATTTCATAATACAGTTGATTTATTGTTTATGTGGTAGAACAGCTGTTTTAACGCATAGGCTATGTTAATTTATTTATATTAATTGTAATAATTATTTAATAAAAAGTAATTACAATAAAATGTTTTTTGTAGGCGCAAGTAGGAATTGACTTTAAAAGATTTTCGTTTGTATTACATGTTTATATTCAGATTGGACTAGTACTTTGTTTATGAGTTTTTAAAATTCATTTTAATGAATAAATTAGAACGTTTTCAGTATTTTTTAATAATGAATTGGCTATTGTCTAAAAGACTGTTTCTGAACAGAAAATATTTGTTTCTGCGTAGTTTAGTACCAAAAACATAGGGGACTACTTAAACTCAAATAGGCCTTATCTATAGCACTAATAATAGGCAAAATGTTGAACAGTTTTTTTGTTGTTATAGTACTTTCATCTCGTAAAAAGTTCTTTTATTTACATTTTATAATTCATACTCTTCTATTATTAATTGTCTTCTAATAAAGTTCAGATTATTCTCTGCGTCATTAGGAACTATGGCAGAAAAATAACCCCGAAGAACCGAAAACGACTTCATATTTTATCTTACGTGTCAATAAGTTTCAAAAAATAACCTAACAGTACATCAATGTGTCGAAATACGTGTAGCACATGTATTTAATATTCCCGCTTATTGAATCATGTTCACACATATTGATAAAGATTTTTAAAGTGAAAACCTCTATAGCGACGTCTAGAAAAACCTATTGGATAGACATAACATAAGGTCTCGCGACAGTATAGTTTCCGTCAGGCTATGCTATGAGTCACTCCAAGGTGAATCAAATGATAACATATGATTTCATATATCAGCTGATTTTGTGTTACAGGTTATGTTGTCAAACAACTCTTATTAAATTTATTAAATGTAGTTAAGGAAAGGGTTAATATTAAATAGTTTTGATCAGTTAATAAATATATTTATTTTTAAACATTTTGATAAATCTCCATACAAATAATCTAATATAACGATAATAATAAGTTATTTTTTTAACAAAAGTTTAAAATGAAAACCTTCTTGTACGTTTTAGTAGTCTGATTTTTTTAAGAACTGATTTCATTTGAATTTCTTAAAAACTTGTATTCCGTAAACATGTAATACTATTTTTATTTACCTACAACAATCTATTATTAACTACAATAATTATTAGCATTTATGAAATACATTCCTCAAATAAAAATATAAAAATTGAAAGAAAAATTTATAATTTGAGATTGTTGGATATTTTCTTGGTGTTTAAATGTCAAAATTCTGTAATATTGTTTATCATGTTATAACAAATATTTAGATAATTTCTCATTACCCAAAATTAAATGATTCCCTGAGTAAAAAAAAAAAATTCCACTTTTGTGGGCGTTCATACGAGTGCCACAAACAAGCTTTTTTCAAATTAATTCATTTAGAGCAATTCGATTAACTAAAATAAACCTGTAGGAAGAATTAATCATAATGTAACTATTCACAAGAAGGTAATTGTTGGAAATATCGCACATGTTAGGCCACAGATGTTACTTTATTTGCTAAATCTATTTATTAGCATAACAATTAGTTTTGTTTTTATAATGTCTTATTAGCTTCTGTTAGTATATGGGGTTATCATTGTATATAAAGTATACACTATTATACACATTACAATAAAATGTAAATAATGTAGGCCTATACTTATGTTACATTACAATTAATAATGTATTTTCTATATTGTAAATATATATATAATGTTATATTGTTATTTTTTTAAAA
>JBAIZL010000011.1:990000-1097500 GCA_036971475.1 Prosapia bicincta | reverse complement strand
AAAACACTTGAATGTAAATCTAGAAATTTAATATCAAATTTAGGGTAAACAAATTTATTGCGTTTCGTACATTCGTGCAATGTTTTCAATGAACTTGTTGCAAAAAAGTAGATTCTATAGCAAATCACTTTCTGAATTAGAAAAATATATTAGTGAAAATTTCTGGAAATACATTAGAAAGAATATATATTAGTGAAAATAATGTTTAGAAAATTGCAATATTAGAAATTTACAATTAGGAAAATTGCATTAAAACACTTCCCGTTACAACTTGCCAAAGTGTCGCTGTCCTAAAACTCGAAAGGATTCAGGGAGAAAAAAGAAGACCTCCGTCTTAACAAGATACAAGGACCAGGAACCAGGGAAGACAGGAAGTGACGACTTGGCCAAGGCATTTTTTTAAATTTCAAATTTACAAGTTAAAATTTTAATCAACTTTTCAGAAGTAACTAAGTTAAATTTTTATCAATATAATCAATGGCTTCCCTCTTAAAAAACTTGTTAAATAATATTTAAAAAAGTAAAACATTTTTCTAATATCTAATATGTCATATTTAAGTTGTGTAAAGTAGTTAAATTAAAGGAATTAAGTCAGTTTTCCGAAAGGGAAAAATTTCACATATAAATTATTCAAAGTTCATTTTAAAGTCTCTAGACCAACTTAATCAGAAAGGAACCGATGAAAGAATAATTACGTAAATTTTTAGAGTGGTTTCGATTATAAACTCGGTCATTTTCAATAACATCAAAAGAGAAAATATTTAGTAAAAAAGTTTGAATAATTTAGATTATTAGATATTATAAAAATTTCATGAAACAATTTGTGAGATAAAACGTTGTTATCAAAATAAGATTTTGTAATATTTAACTAATTATTAATGTCACAGAATGTTATGCTAAATTAATTCCAGATTTAAAATTTATTGAAAGAATCCAAATGAGATATACTGTGAAATTCAAGATAAAATCTTAATTTATGTTTCAAGAAATAAATATGAAATTAATTATAAATTAAATAAATGTAAAAAACGTTTATTTAATTAGAAAAGTAAGGCTATGTATTGTTTACATTATGATAAAAGCAGGAGAAATCAATAAGTTAAAAATTATGTTAAAATTTATTTTTTTGTATCATTAAAAATAATATACAAAATCTTCTTCATTTAATAAAAATATCCGGTGTTAATAAATAAATAAAACTTTAAAGTTTTTCCCAACTATTAAATTAAATGTTGCAAAGTTAAATATCAAGTGTGGTTAAATTCATAATACAGTAAATTAAATAAAATAAAGCAAATTGTTACAACAGGAGAGTTACTCATGATGGTCACTTATTTTAAATATTTGAGCAATATCAAAAGATAGTTGGTTTTGTAAATCAACGTCCAGGGGCATGTACCACTGGCAGATGCTGCTTAAGTGTAACACAGGAGCCGATAAAAAGGTAAAATTAAGCAGGATCATATTTTGCACAGGCCAACCTGATCATCTGTTAATATTAGGATATGGTAAGATAAAATGTATGTGATGATTGTTAATACTAATATGTATCTTTTCAGCTGACAAAATTACTGACAAAATGACTACATAGCCCTCACAATATCAATCAACATGAGGGGGTTTTTAAGAACAATAAGTCAGGTCTGCGTGCCATTGCATGGGTTTTGTGCATATTAGATAGTTGGCAGGTGGTTATGCGTTATGCGCGCGGAAGTGCGTGTGAGGGACGCCTTAGCGGAGGTTCGTTGCAACAGACACACACACACACACACAGAGACACACACAGACACACACACACACACACACACACACACACACACACACACACACACACACACACACACACACACAAACACACACACTCACTCAAATATTTACACACACACACACATACACAATACACAAACACACACACTCACACAAACATTTACACATACATACACACACACTCACACAAACATTTACACACACACACACACACACAAACACACACACTCACTCAAATATTTACACACACACACACATACACAATACACAAACACACACACTCACACAAACATTTACACATACAAACACACACACTCACACAAACATTTACACACACACACACACACACACACACAAACACACACACACACACACACACACACACACACACACACACACACACACACACACACACACACACATACAAACACACACACACACACAAACACACACTCACACAAATATTTACACACACACACACATACACAATACACAAACACACACACTCACACAAACATTTACACATACATACACACACACTCACACAAACATTTACACACACACACACACACACACACACACACACACACACACACACACACACACACACACACACAAACACACACACACACACACACACACACACACACACACACACACACACACACAAACAAACACACACACACACACACACACACAAATATTTACACACACACACACATACACAATACACAAACACACACACTCACACAAACATTTACACATACATACACACACACTCACACAAACATTTACACACACACACACACATACACACAAACAAACAAACGCACACACACACACACACACACACACACACACACACACACACACACACACATACAAACACACACACACACACACACACACACACAAACACACACACTCACACACACACACACACACACACACACACACACACACATACAAACACACACACACAAACATTTACACACACACACACACACACACACACACACACACACACACACACATACACACAAACAGACACACACACACACACACACACACACACACACACACACACACACACACACACACACACACACACACACACACACACACACACACACACACACACACACACATACACACATACACACATACATACATACACACACACACACACACACACACCCACACACACTCACACACACACACACACACACACACACACACACACACACACACACACACACACACACACACACACACACACACACACAAATATTTACACACACACACTCACACCTAAACACATACACACAAACAGACACAAACACACACACACACACACACACACACACGAACATTTACACACACACAACACACACACTCACACAAAGACAAAATTAACACTTAAACCAAATTCTTGTTTAAGTACATTGAGGTTGCTTATCAAATATACAAATGCATTTTAACTAATAATGATATTTTCCAATATAATTTTTGTTCTTTGAGGAATGTATATATGTCCGGATGGTTTTTTCCAACTACCAAATTTAATCTATTGTGCCATCCTCGCTACAATTTTTTGTACGCTGCAAACCGTGGAGAGTAGCATCATATTGATTTCATAACGTCATCGTTTATCGAGGAGGTACAAAACCATCAAGAAATAATGGGTTTCCTACAAATTTCGTTTTCGGATCCATTCGTAAAACACTTGAATGTAAATCTAGAAATTTAATATCAAATTTAGGGTAAACAAATTTATTGCGTTTCGTACATTCGTGCAATGTTTTCAATGAACTTGTTGCAAAAAAGTAGATTCTATAGCAAATCACTTTCTGAATTAGAAAAATATATTAGTGAAAATTTCTGGAAATACATTAGAAAGAATATATATTAGTGAAAATAATGTTTAGAAAATTGCAATATTAGAAATTTACAATTAGGAAAATTGCATTAAAACACTTCCCGTTACAACTTGCCAAAGTGTCGCTGTCCTAAAACTCGAAAGGATTCAGGGAGAAAAAAGAAGACCTCCGTCTTAACAAGATACAAGGACCAGGAACCAGGGAAGACAGGAAGTGACGACTTGGCCAAGGCATTTTTTTAAATTTCAAATTTACAAGTTAAAATTTTAATCAACTTTTCAGAAGTAACTAAGTTAAATTTTTATCAATATAATCAATGGCTTCCCTCTTAAAAAACTTGTTAAATAATATTTAAAAAAGTAAAACATTTTTCTAATATCTAATATGTCATATTTAAGTTGTGTAAAGTAGTTAAATTAAAGGAATTAAATCAGTTTTCCGAAAGGGAAAAATTTCACATATAAATTATTCAAAGTTCATTTTAAAGTCTCTAGACCAACTTAATCAGAAAGGAACCGATGAAAGAATAATTACGTAAATTTTTAGAGTGGTTTCGATTATAAACTCGGTCATTTTCAATAACATCAAAAGAGAAAATATTTAGTAAAAAAGTTTGAATAATTTAGATTATTAGATATTATAAAAATTTCATGAAACAATTTGTGAGATAAAACGTTGTTATCAAAATAAGATTTTGTAATATTTAACTAATTATTAATGTCACAGAATGTTATGCTAAATTAATTCCAGATTTAAAATTTATTGAAAGAATCCAAATGAGATATACTGTGAAATTCAAGATAAAATCTTAATTTATGTTTCAAGAAATAAATATGAAATTAATTATAAATTAAATAAATGTAAAAAACGTTTATTTAATTAGAAAAGTAAGGCTATGTATTGTTTACATTATGATAAAAGCAGGAGAAATCAATAAGTTAAAAATTATGTTAAAATTTATTTTTTTGTATCATTAAAAATAATATACAAAATCTTCTTCATTTAATAAAAATATCCGGTGTTAATAAATAAATAAAACTTTAAAGTTTTTCCCAACTATTAAATTAAATGTTGCAAAGTTAAATATCAAGTGTGGTTAAATTCATAATACAGTAAATTAAATAAAATAAAGCAAATTGTTACAACAGGAGAGTTACTCATGATGGTCAATTATTTTAAATATTTGAGCAATATCAAAAGATAGTTGGTTTTGTAAATCAACGTCCAGGGGCATGTACCACTGGCAGATGCTGCTTAAGTGTAACACAGGAGCCGATAAAAAGGTAAAATTAAGCAGGATCATATTTTGCACGGGCCAACCTGATCATCTGTTAATATTAGGATATGGTAAGATAAAATGTATGTGATGATTGTTAATACTAATATGTATCTTTTCAGCTGACAAAATTACTGACAAAATGACTACATAGCCTTCACAATATCAATCAACATGAGGGGGTTTTTAAGAACAATAAGTCAGGTCAGCGTGCCATTGCATGGGTTTTGTGCATATTAGATAGTTGGCAGGTGGTTATGCGTTATGCGCGCGGAAGTGCGTGTGAGGGACGCCTTAGCGGAGGTTCGTTGCAACAGACACACACACACACACACAGAGACACACACAGACACACACACACACACACACACACACACACACACACACACACACACACACACACACACACACACACACACACACACACACACACACACACACACACACATACACACAGGTTTGTATAAAGACCTCGGTGTACCTCGGGGTTAAACACTATCCGGCCAACCGAGGACTCCGTAATTTTCCGAAACCGACCAACGAGGTCTCGCCTAATTATACCTAAACAATTCAAATATTTCGAAAAAAAATTATGGCAATGTATTATACTTTAAATTTTGAATCGAATGGTATAACTTTTTTATTTCGGAAATGAATTTTAAAAAGTTGATTTTTCTGCACGCAAGCGAGGTCTTGTCGTTTTAGAACCTACTACTGAGGTCTCAGCTCCACTATTTATATAAAAGCAAAGCGAGGTCCTAATGAAATGTTTGGAACCGACTACTGAGGTTTTTTTCTTATAAATATGTAAAAGATTTTTTGTGTTCAGAAATCTTTATATAATTGTAATGTTAATGAATTATTTTTAAATTAATAAAATTTGGTAGCAAAATTTGAATTTGTTTTTAAAACTAGACTGTTTTACAACACATGTAATATGAAAGGTACTTTATTAAATGGATTAACCTACATTTTTCCTTGCGAAACTAACAGGATAATTAGAGTTTGGATTGTATGTAATTATATAAAATGCTCTTGAATATACAAATATTTTAAAATATACATAAGTATTCGATCACTTTAAATGTTTACATTTTTATGCCTAATAAAGTTATATAATAACGATTTTTAAATTGCTTTCATATTTTATTTAACGGTGTCGTACCCGTGATAGAAATATACTGTAAAATATTTTATTATAATACAATACAATTATTAATATTATAAAATAGATATTGTAATTAATATTAACCTATTAGTCATGTTTCAGTAAATTGGGAATCTTGGCTTAAGTTTTTTGAATTTAAAAATTCCTAATTAATGTTGGAATATAAGTATTTTATTTGTTTCTACTGTTAATTTAAATTTCCAGTATTTTGAAATTGTAAAATAGTACACATTAAACTTTACAACTGGACTAAATTTTAAAATGTTTTAAGCGCTACTTTTACTCCCGTAAAAAATGTTTTAAATAATTTTGCCGTTTCTTATAGTATGTAACAGATTTAATAAAAAAAAGCGTTATAAATCTTTCTGTTTGTACAATTTGAATAAAGACCTCTGTTGACCGGATAATGAACTTCGTAGGACCTCGGTTGTATGTTAAGAAAATGTTGGATTCCTCGCTAGGCCGTTGCTGTACCGCACACATTTTCGCAATAAGAAACACATTTAAAAAATGTAAGACGTAACAACTACTATTAAAATAATGTTTCACAGCACCATTTGAAGAACTATTTTGTGTATTATATCATAAGAATGGTTAAAAATCTTTCTGTTTGTACAATTTAAATAAAGACCTTTGTTGACCGGATAATGAACTACCTAGGACCTCGGTTGTATCTTAAGAAAATGTTAAGTCCTCTCTAGGCCGTTGCTGCACCGCACACATTTAGAAATACATTTAGAAAATTTAAGACGTTACAACTTATATTAAAATAATGTTTCACAGCATTATTTGCAGAGCTATTTTATAAACTCCATTATTTGTAATATGTGTCATGTTTTGGTTATATAACTGTACTATCATTTATTTAAATAATAACAAGCAAAATTTATTTTATATTAGTTTAAATCTAAATTACAGTACTTTATTAACGATTGCTGTGTATTAATAAATTAGACAACGGTTAGTATGTGAAATTGATTGAGGATTTAAGAGCTTTTGTTAAAATAGGATTTTAAAATGCTGATATCTTGTAGCGAAATCTTGTACTTTTAATGCCGAATATGGAGGTTTATACATTTATACCAATGGGTCCTGACGAAATGACAATTACCGGTTACAAATACAAATGTCTTTTTTCATACAATAACAATCCGTTCTATGTATCTATACTATTTCCGGGGATATATGCACATATTACAAAAGCATTTTTCTTATATAGATAAGTTACTGTTACCTATATTCTTTCGATTTCATACATGTCGTCCCTAGTATTAATCATTAAAACCCTATAATATTATAACACTTTGAGTACAATGTAGTTATTTAAGCAAGGTGGTTTGGGAAACGCACTGTTCACTAAACAATTCACTTTATATTCACACTAATCGTTAGTTCACTTGTTAAGACACGGACCTGGAAGGCACATTTTCACAAATAACTCTTTCAAAGTAACCTGTTCTTGTCTCAACTCCTACTAAAAATATTTTTGGCTTACGGTAAAACCCATGTTAACCTTACTGTAATCTTTACCTGGATTCTCTGCCTTTGTCATGTACAAGAAACCTCCCTCTCTTGTACATCATAAATTATTTGAACAAATATATTCAAGGCCTTGTTTCTCTTGACATAAACCATTTTCTAATTTTAACGTCTATCACAATGCTGATGTTTTTATTAATGGCTGTGGTCGACACTACACTAGATTACAAAACAAATTTTTCATTTAGAGTTCCTATTTTGAGACATTTCTCCTATTTTAGTATTTCTTTACTTTTATATAGTCTTGAATGTATTATATAGACAACTTGTAAACTTTGCTAGTACAAGTTTTATAACGATGGAATCCTGAATACTCAATATTTCAATCCTGAAATATTAAGCTCTTATTTCAGAGTTTATAAGGTGAACAAAAATAAGTTTTATTGTTGAAAGTCATAGATCTATTGCAGTATTTAGTTTGATTATTACATGTATTGCGTATTGTTCACAATAAAAGCAATATGTCTCCTGCAATAGCTTAAAGTTTAACTACCATTACTCATTATGCATCAAAAGTTCAAATTTCATAAGAAGTTTGGTTAAGATCTGAATCAAATACCGCTTAATGGATTATATCAAATAGTTTTTATTTTGTAAAGAATAAAATTATTTTATTTTATAGGCATGTAGAAACATTAATTTGATGCTACTAATAATTAGGTAAACTAAAAAATATTGTGAAAACTATTTAAACTATTTAAAAAGTTATATGATTTATTTTAGACTTTTAAAGTTAATGATCAAAATTAATTAATTATCAGCTTGATTATAAGAAACCTTGTAAAATTGTAAAATAGATGATTACCACTATAAATGTAATTTTGTGTCAAATGCGAATTTTATTATTTTTTTTAAATGTTCGGTTTGATAAACCTAGATATATGTTACTCATAAGTTACTTTACATTATTATAAGCATTGGACTAGATATTACACATTATTGAGCTATTTATTTTTAAAATATCAAGTCACTGCTAATCATTCAAGTTAGAGTTTTATAATTGTGAGTTTAATGTCTTTAGGTTAGGCTACACTAAATCAATAACATTTCGTTTAGTTACAGTTTTATGAATAAACCATCGTAGTAGTTTAGTAACTAGAGGATTTCGACGAGCGAGCTGTTCAAGTTTCACGACTCAAACATTTAGAATAGGACCTATATTTCATTATCATCAGGTTGAACCCCATATTCGACATAAATTGTCGTTCCGAATGTATCCAGGGGGTCGTGAAGAAGTAACTTACTTTGATAACCAAAATTCTATTTTAGTTTATGGGACGATTTTAAGTACCAAAATATTATAATGCACTGATACACAGTGATCCTTTGTTACTCACTGGGGATATGTTCCCCGAACTTACCGCAACTACAGTCGGTTCAGAATGTGTTTGCGCCAGAAGTAAACACTATCACGAGGCGAACACGTGAAGCTATGAGTCCGGTTCACAATCATGCATCGGCAATTAGGGCTACGTCTGACACTGCTACACTTAATCATTCGAAAAAGAGAATTGTAGACTAATGAAAGCGATAAGACTACTCAATAATTTATGCTACAAGTTTTTAATATTCTCCTCTTTATTGTTAATAGCTGTATTGTTATACGCAACATAACCTTTAAAATCAGCCCATATTATTTCTATTGGGTTTAATTCGCAGTGATAAGGAGGGGTTCTCAAAACTATTATATTTGTTTCTTTAGCAATTTCATAGTTAACTTATTTTTTGTATTTTGGCATATGATAGGACACGAGTTTTAGTAGTTCGACCTTCAACATGGTTTCATCTGAAAAAATCCCTTTGTCAGTCAACCAGTTTCGAATTTGTTGCTTATTCCAACGGGTCGTAGGTAACACTTGTACAGAATGATACGGAGCTTTGTCCATTACTATAAGCAGTTGTCCAATTTCTGTATTATCGCGGAAAACCATTCTTTATTATTTTCACCATTCATTTCTGAATGGTAGTCAGTATCTGATTTTGATTCGAAAATCAACAGTTTATCTTCTAAAAACCTTTTTGTGACCCAATATGAGTGACAATAAGTCTCTTACCCTTTCCAGTTGGACATTTTAAACCCGCCGACAGACCTTTCAGAAAAGTATCTTTACTGGAACAGACTGATTTATCTGATAAAACCTTTGATTTCGTATGGCCTGCATTGAGTCACGTTTCGTCCAAATAATAAATCGTACGCCCTTCCTCGCGATAGGCTTTTATTTTTCTCAAGTAATCTCTTCTCCATAGAATAATATCTTATTTGTCCAACAGTATACTTTACTTTTACGGCTACGTTTCTCATACGTGAGGTTTAGCTTTTTTAATATGTGGAACAAAGTGGTTCGTCTTAGGTTAGGTAAGCCTAACTGTTCGTCGGTATTAACTAAGTGTAGTACTTTATTACTTTATTTAAAGTCGGAAGTTCATTTTTTTTAAATAACTCATGTACTTTTCTCCTTATACCTGTTTTTAAAAAGTAATCCATATTATTAAAAATAGTTTTGGTTTTGGTTTTTTTTTTGGCAGAAGACTTGAGCTTACCCGTTTCTTTTTTTCTTTATCGATTGAAAAAAAACACTTTTTTTTAGGGTGATGACATTGTTTAAAACTTAATTCTTAAAATGCAACAACACCACATACTCACAAAGACAAATATAACAATCAACGATCTTAAATTATTCCACTGTCACTCACAACTAAAAAATGTCAGGCACAATAAACAGACGAGCAAATGTAACCCTGGACGTATCCAGACTAACTGTTAATCGGGCGGCAGGACCGATTTCAGTTTTGTCACGTGGTCACTCAGCCAATGGGGTTGCCGAAATCGTTATGTTCACGTGAACAGTTCACCACTCGCTGATGCAAACACATCCTGAACAGACAGTAGAGAAACCGCGAATGACGATTTCGTAAGAATGGTTACAAATCTTTCTGTTTGTACAATTTGAATAAAGACCTCTGTTGACCGGATAATGAACTTCGTAGGACCTCGGTTGTATGTTAAGAAAATGTCGAATCCTCGCTAGGCCGTTGCTGTACCACACACATTTTAGGAATAAGAAACACATAAAAAAAATCTAAGAGGTACTAACTAATTTAAAATAATGTTTCACAGCATCATTTGAAGAACTGTTTTGTGTACAATGTCATAAGAATGGTGAAAAATCTTTCTGTTAGGGTTGCCTAGGATCTCGGTTGGAAAGGTAGTTGAAAAAAGGTATTTATTTGATCAAGATGGTTTGGGATACGCACTGTTCACTTTTTTTGTAGATTCACACTAATTGTTAGATTACTAATTAGACACTGGACGGCAAGGCACGTTTTCACAACTAACTCTTTTTAACTGACTTGTATTCTTTAACATTCTCAACACTTACTAAAGATAATTTTGGCTAACGGAAAGAGCCTATTTAACATATCTATCTGGATTCTCTGTCTTTTGTCATGTACAAGAAATAACCCTCTCTTATATTTCCTAAATTATTTGAGCAAATAGATTCAAGGCTTTATTTCTCTTCACATAACTTAAGTGCTTAAACTACTATACTAATTTCCAAATATTTACTTTAACGTCTGTCAAAATGATACTGTTGTTTTCTTACTGGCTGTGGTCGGCACGTCACTAAATTGCAAATCAATTTATCATTTTGAGCTCCTATTTTGAAACACGTATTTTAGTATTTCTTTACTCTTATATAGTCTTAAATATATTATATAGACTACTAGTAAACTTTGCTAGTGCAAGTTTAATAACGATGGAATCCTGAATACTGAATTTTAAATAATAGGATATTTAATATAAACTCTTTTTTTCAGAGTTTATAATGTCAGGAAAAATCACTTTTATTGCTGAAAGTCATAGACTTATTGCAGTATAAGTTTGCTTATTACGTGTATTGCTTATTGCTCCCATTAAAAGCTATACGTCTCCTGCGTAGCTTAAAATTATTAAACCATTTCTAATATGTATCTAAAGTTCAAATTTCATTAGAAGATGGTTTTTATCAATCAAAAAACTATCCAAATCAGTTATTCTTCCCTTTTAACTTAGTTCCTATATTTTTTAAACACAGGCAAGCACATTAAGAAATATTATTAAAACTATTAAAAAAGCTATATGAATTATCTGAGGCTTTTAAAATTAATGATCAAATGAAATATTTATCTGCTTGATTATAAGAAACATAATTAATAGAAAAATTAATTTGATGCTACTAATAATTAGGTAAACTAAAAAATATTGTGAAAACTATTTAAACTATTTAAAAAGCTATATGAATTATTTCAGACTTTTAAAGTTAATGATCAAAATTAATTAATTATCAGCTTGATTATAAGAAACCTTGTGTTAAACATATCAAAATTGTAAAATAAATTATTACCTCTATAAATGTAATTTTATGTCAAATACGAATTTTAATATTTTGAAATGTTCAGTTTGATAAAAATAGTTGTTGTTCATAAGTTACAGTACATTATTATAATCAACGGTCTATATATTACACATTATTGAACATATTTATTTTAAAAATGTTTAATTCATTACTAATCATTCAAGTTAAGAGTTTTAGATTGTAAGCTTAATATTTTTAGGCAAGGGTGCACTTTTCGTAAGGCAAGTCAATAACATTTCGTTTAGTTACAATTTTCTGATTAAACCACCGTATTAGTTTAGAAACTAGAGGATTTCGACAAGTGTTTGGGTAACTTACAAAAATTAATTGCCAAGCAAGCGGTATTTTGTTTTAGAATTATCGTCAATGAAATATATTTCTCCTTTTACCTGATCTTTTACTGTTGGTTCACATAACTTATAGTGGGACAGACTGTTTGTCCATGGATGGAATTCTGCCACCTAACGAGAACCCTATTCTTGTGAGTGAAGACCAATGACCTAACACTAACACCTAAGAAAAGAAACGAATATTCAGTTTCGACAAACATTCAAAATATCTGGAAATTAAGATAATATACTCGTAAATAATGCGATTTATTTACAATTCAATTGGGCTTTTATTTGTTATATTTTACTACGACGTCTCGGAAACGATTTGTTTCCATCATCAGGCCTAAGTTCATAGTAACCCAACATTATTCATACGTAAAAAAAATATTAAAACCATATATATTACTAAAAATACAAAAAAACAAACTTATTAAAAATGACTTAAAGAATTACATGAAGATTGATTTTGATAAAAACACTGAGCACTGAGTGTTAGAATTGTAGGATTGCTAGAATTAACCCGGGAATGGTAACGTCCCTACTCCGGACTTTAATGCTAACGCCTTGTCTCGGATACCTTGAGGAAAGCATTATAAAAATATATTGTGTTGAATAATTAACACTCGAGTTACTCTCAATTTCTACATTATAAAGCGATAAAACTGAATTAATTTCTAAACTACTATTTCAAATGTCACACACCTAAAAAAAATCTCGTCCATGTACAGTAAATACTGTAGATGAATAATTTATTCGTTTAATATTTAATACTGTAGTGCTACTTAAGTATAAAAAAAAAAAATCATATTTATCTATAAGATCAGAACACTACGGTCGTAATTTATGTTACAAATAACTTCATTGTTGTTATAAATGAGTGAAATATTATGAAGTTAGTAGTCTAGCATTTAATTTATTTTTTGTGAACATTTACAAAATTAGGTTGAATAAATGATTGTGTTATAATTTAAAACTTGTTGAACATAATAATGAATGGTGTATTACCGGTAATTTTAGCAATCCTTTCTACTCTAACACTCAATATTGAGTGTTATTCTTCATGTAATTCTTGATGATATTTTTATAACTTCGGATATTGCATTTTTTGTAAAAGTTATAATTTAAAATATGTTTGTTTATTATCTAATTTGGTTTACTTTAGATATACTTATGCCGGATGATGGAGACAATTAATTTTCCGAAATCTCTCGATAAAATAGTAAATTCAGATGCTTATGTACTTCTCTCAACAATAAACCGCATTTTCTTTTATCCAATCTTATACGGCTACAAGTATGGCTTATCTGAAAACTATTTTAAACATAAAATGGACAACGTAATTTCACTATGTAGTTCCAGTTTTGTAAAAGGGAGCCGATCCCTTAAGACATTATTCTGTCACGCAGTCGGGTGTGTCATTTTCCATTGGAGTAAACTAGTCAGTGTCGCGTCAGATGTGCCCAGCGACATTTGTGACCACATTGGTTCAAGGGGTGGGGGGAAGATACACTGGAAATCCCAACCCTCACCCTGACACGCTGCTAAGCCGAATGCCCCAGTCACTTGACACTTTCTCCTGGCTGTCTTGGTGTTAATTAGTATTCCTGGTTGTCTTGGTGTTAGTATTCGGACTGTTCGTATAGTGTATTCAGTGACGTTTATACTACCATGGAGCTCTCTACGACAACGAAGGGTAAAGAGAGCGCGCTATACGAAGGCTACTGCTATTACTTCAAGCGCAAAAATGAGAATGGTGTGATTTCTTGGCGATGTTCAAAGGTAAACTCAAAAACGTGTTTTGGCGCTATCAAGAGCCGAGACGGTGAGGTATTGAGTGAAACCGATCATCAATGTGGAGCTCCAGATGTTGCAAGGCTGGAGGTGAAGAAAACTGTTCAAAAAGCGAAGAAAAGGGCTCGAGATGAAGATACATCTATTTCAAAAATATATAATGAAGAATTAGGCGAACTTCACAACAAAGGATATGAATTTGTCACGGAGATGCCATCTCAACGTGCGGCGAAGAAAGATCTCCATCGTCAACGGTACAAATCTCAAGAAAACCAAACAGAGCCCGAAACACGCGAAGACATCATCATTGATAAAGAGATATTGAAAGAAGGCAGCAGTTTTCTTCTCGCTGACGAAAACATACATTAGGCTGTTTCAAATTATACGTGAAGTTATACCTAGCTGGTCGCCAAGAACTGTCAACGTTGACTTCGAAATAGCAGCGATATCAGCGTTAAAAGAGGTATTCCCTTTGGTTGTGGTAAAGGGGTGTTATTTCCACATGAAGAAGTGTCTGTGGAGAAGAGTGCAGGAGGTAGGTCTCACGCGCGACTACAAAGACAATGACCAAGTACGCCTTCACATTCAAATGTGTGCAGCTCTTGCAATCCTTAAACCTGAGGATGTTAGTAACTGTTGGTTGGAGATCTACTCTCAGGCTCCAGAAAATGCAAAACTAACTGAGTTTTTTTATTATTTCATAGAAACGTGGCTGGAAAATGATGACTACCCTATTGAACTATGGAACTGTCACAACAGATGTCATAGAACAACTAATGCTGTTGAAGGATGGAACAACAGACTAAACAGCACCCTTCGGAAAACAAATCCTAGAATCAAAGAATTGATTAGCTGTTTGAAATCTGAAGCGGAAAATGCAGCCCGCGCATACATGACGCTACAGTTGAACCTTGGAGGGAAGAGGAGAAAATCCAACTTATATAAGACTGAACGAGGGCATTAACAAAACATTCAAGACTTATGAACAAAATGGTGACATAAGAACATTTCTTTTAACTATGTCCTACTTACAAAAATTAGACTGAGCTCAAACTGGATAATGATAAAAGTAATGACCATATTTGTAAATAGTACAAAATTCATTTAAAAAAACAAAAAAATACAAAAAAAAAGAAATTGATATGTTAAACTATGATATAAAAATAACGAAGCTTATAGCTGATTTTAAACACGCGTAAATGATAGAAAACTGACTTGTGTTTCTAAGTAATGGCGAAACTTGTTTTCTATCACTTAGCCAGTCCAAAGCCTGGGCAAAGTGTGATGAGAATCAGAGAGGCTATAATCATACCTAATACAGGAAATAATGTGGGTCTCCCAATCCATGGTATATTTGGGGTAGCTTGGTCACAACTGTCGCATATTTCATCATGGTCACAAGTGTCGCTGGGCACATCTGTCGTATATTCAACTAGTCATGCCCAAAATGGTCGATGTTATAAAACCTTTTATAAGAACAAGGGAAGATGACATCCTACTAATGAAATTTTACCGCCGAGTCCTTGGGGCAACATCATCAGGATGTTATTATTCCTGATGATGTTGGTACTGTTTGCCAACGAAAAGCTTTGAATTGTATAATTCAATAAATTATTCTTGTATTTGTATTTCTCTTATTTCTTCTTATATAAAAATTTGAAATTGTAATATTGAGAAACTCGGTAACTTTCAAAGCATCACGTCCGAAATATTAGCTACAGTATAAGAACGTCATTCCAATAAATATATTTTTTGGAAACATAAAATATAAAACCTTGTACTTTTGAATTACACATCGTACGAGATGTGTACGCCCTAGGAATAGTAGACGATTTCTGTGAATGTGGTACGAGATCTGTAGGCTTGACCCTGTGGCGTAGTCCTGCCCAGGAGGACTAGTGTTGGTGTAGTGGAGAAGTGTAAAGCCTAACTTTTCGGGGTTGCCTGGCCCAGGAGGACTAGACGACAAGTAAGAGTGTGGTACGAGATGGGTACAGCCTGACCCTACGGGGTAGGCTGGCCCAAGAGAACTAGACTGCTAGTGTGAGAGTGAGAATATACTTTTCGTAAAAGTGTAATTTTGAAATACTTCGTAGGCTAATGCAAATCTAAGGTTATGTTTTTTTTTCATCGAATCGTTGGCAGAATCAATCTTATAGGAAATGATTTCGCAGTTAGTCATGACGCATGCAAGAATAGGTTCCCTCAACTCAGTCATTTATCAATTATACAATCCTATCATGAATGTTTTTATGCTCACGCGTTAATTTGTCAGTGCTTGATTGGAAATATGACCGGACATTACTGGGAGAACTCTGTTCTCGTCGCAAATCCACAGCAAATGGACCATTAATGGAATTCTTTAACTCAATGACTTGTTCGTATTCTAGAATGAGAGTAAACCTTGCATAATTCTTCTAACCTATGTTTTACATTACGAGAAACTGTCTTTAAAAAGGGTAATTTATTACATTCTATAAAGAGTGTTCTTTTAAAGAAGAGACACGTTTAACTTTATTCCAACAGTAAGTATTCTGTTACAAAAGAAAAACCTAGCAGACTATATATATACTTAAAAATAGAAACATAGAAAATAAATTTTTTTAAACTAAACATCTTCCTGTTTTTTTAGATATTAAAAAAATTATGATGATTCAAACTTAAAAATAACGAGTCTTATTATAAGCAACTCCCCAAATATAACTTAGAACAAACATAGCCTATGTTACACAAACTCCTGCTCATATCAATTTTTCGTAATAACCTAAATATCATTTTACCACATTATTATTAATTTAAAAAAAAATTTACAGCATTATGAACTAACTAGACCTTAAAATTAAAGTCCCAAGGAGTTTACGTATCAAAACTTAGATTGTGTATACAAGAGTTCGCCGTTGCAGCATCTCGCTGCTTAACAGTGCACTCAAATTACTCGCAAACAAATATAGTTCAATTCAGATACTTAGGCTATTTCCACACTAAACTGGCCCCTAATATAAGCTACACAAGTGTAAGCTATTAATACACTTAAATGCCTACAATTATTTTTTAGCTGCAGATTTTAGTTGTACTAGATATTACCTGTGTTAGCTGATGATGTAGTATTTTTTTGACGGTTATAAAAGGTAAAAAATATATTATACTCAGGGTTGTGTTTTTTATTCTTTAATCATTACAAGTTAATTTTTCGATATGGTCTGTTATGGTTTCATTCCAAAACTGTTTGACTTCTCTCGTCGTCATTGGGATTTCATTAACACAAACATTTCTATATTTTACAATATTATTAAGTAATCATTTACGTACTATCTATTTATATTTTATATACGTTTGCCTTTAGATCCGTAATTAAAAAACCGGTTGGTGTATTTAGCCCTTTTAAACACTCAATACGTGATCCTATATTCGAAAATAAACATACTGCAAATTGTAATGGAAAAACACTTTTTGCAAATTATCCTTTAGAAATAACTGCTAGGACCTAAGCTGTCCAGATTTATATATATAATGATTGTTTAATAATATATAGGCTTGTGTAGTGGTAAACGTGTATGCAAAAAAACAATTTGATCTTTAATAGTTCTAAAAATGTTTAAGTACTTTTACGCCTTATTCTACAAAACCTAGAGTAGTTTCTTTGAGTTATATTTATATCTGATAGGTAGGTTAACTCTTTTATAAAATACTGTGAATTTAATGGAATATGTTAAAACACACACACACACACACACACACACACACACACACACACACACACACACACACACACACACATCTACAAACACATACAAAACACACATCTTACAAACACACACACACACACACACACACACACACACACACACACACACACACACACACACACACACATCTACAAACACATACAAAACACACATCTTACAGACACACACACACACACACACACACACACACATCTACAAACACATACAAAACACACATCTTACAAACACACACACACACACACACACACACACACACACACACACACACACACACACACATCTACAAACACATACAAAACACACATCTTACAAACACGCACAAATCCACAAACCCATACATACTACACACCTCACACACACACACACACACACACACACACACACACACACACACACACACACGCACGCACGCACGCGCGCGCGCGCGCGCACACACACGCACACATCCACAAACCCATACAAACCACACACCTTACACCGACACACACACGCGCGCACGCACGCACGCACGCACGCACGCACGCACGTAGTACCGTACTTCGCCTTGACCCAGCTAGAATACCTACCTGTGTGATGGAATTTGTTACTATAGCCTATTTAATGCTTTGTTGTCAGCTGTCTTTGAATTGTGTACAGCGTTGCCAGTTGCGATTTACGTGGTTTAGTGTATTGTGTCATATTTCCAGATATAATAAATTGGGTGTTATATAAATTTAAATCAACCAGGGAAATTGTTACGCCTCCACATTATCTTAAAAAAAACTCCCTTTCCAAGCTCTTACTTGTGAAAAAAATATGTTTTGAAAGAATTGTTAATCAAGCAAAAACTACTACTTGTTTTAGAATTTTTCTTTTCCTCTCTCTTTTTAACTCCCCCTCTCTCTACGAATACCTCTTGGACCAAGATTTAAACTCAAAGTGTACGTTTTTCTTGATTTTGGTACAGCTTATAAATACTCTCGAGTATATTCCATTCTCCTAATATGCTTATAAATTAGAAGTTGGGTTTAGTAATATCTTCAATATACAAAATTATATACATTTATTTGTAACAAATTCAACAAATTTACATTACAGGTAAGGGCATTATGTACATGAATAAAGTATCGCTTACAGTAATGTTGTGACAAGTTCCTGAGGAACGTGTTATTTGTACTTACAGTTTTTAGTAACACTGTGAAATATTGTAACTTGCAGTTTGTATTTTATTCTTTGAAATGTCATAAAAAATTGAAAGATTCTGAAAACACTTTATAACTAAAATACTATGATTTCCCCAAAATATTTTTTTATAATGTGTACGAATCTTACAATTAATAGGCTTATTTCACTAAAATAGACATGTTTATAAATGGACTTATACAAAGTATCTGTTAGTGACGTAGATCGTTTTAATTTCTTTCCGAATATTCATAATAATACATTTTAAAGTTTAAAATAACAAATGAATGAGATTTTTTATAATAAAATACTGTAGAGTTTCGAAAATTCTGAGTGCCGATATTTCGAGCTCTCGTTAAATTTTAGGCTTATCTATTTGGGCCTATTTTATCTATTTGAAAGAAAAAATGGGCTTCCAATAAATGTTTATAGCTATACAGAATGTAAAGAAAATGAATCTGGCTTCCAAGAAATGTTTATAGCAATATGGTATGCAAAGGAAATGAGTTGGGTTTCCAAGAAATGTTTATATCAATATGGTATGCAATGAAAATGAGTTACGCTTATAAGAAATGTTTATATCAATGCGATATTCAAAGGAAATGAGTCGGGTTTCCAAGAAATGATTATATAAATACGGTATACATTGGAAATGAGTTACGCTTCTAAGAAATTTTGATGTCAATACGTTATGCAGAAGAAATGAGTCGGGCTTCCAAGAAATGATTATATCAATACTGTAAGCAAAATGCAATGTGTCGTGCTTCCAATTTAGTGCATTTTTAGTTACCTTTAGTATAAGGGTTCATTAAAACCTCTATGTTTTGTAATTCACAGGAACGTATTTCCGTGTAATCCTAGTTTTCGGTAATCCGAGGAGGGCTCGGTCCCATCTACCTCAAATTATCGAGACTCTACAGTACTTATAACACAACATGATTTTAAAAGATTTGATAAACACATATGATTTCTTTTTTTAAAAAAATGTTAATAGTGTTTTCAAAATTTATAAATCTAGAGTAATAATTTTTTATTTAAATTTAAAAATGACCAAATTCTAAATGAAACACAATTTGACATCGTAGCTTTGTAAGGCTTCAGTGTTTTCCTTTGTACATAATATTATGATGAGAAAAAACTAAGGTTTTAGCCATTAAACTACACTTAGACTATGATGAAAGATCCATGAGGTGAGTAGGTGAGATGATAGTAAGACTTGGTGACAGTGATGAATGTTTGGTGAGTTCATGATGATGCTGATGTGACGTAATGAGCGTAGTGTAATCTAAAATGACGCTAAAGATGATGACTTAGATATGTGGCGAAACTGGTAATAGCTCCGCCTGAAACAATGTTTGAATAAGAAATTACTATTATTCCTAATTTATGATTAATAAAAATCTTAATAAGTAAAATATTATAGAATATATATTAATTGTGATTTAAATAGTTTCATTTTAAAACTATTATTATATGTCATGCATATTACACAATGGTGTAACCAAATTTGAGCAAAATAATGAACAGGAAATATAAACATTATGCAAATAATATAAACAAAATGTATTTAAAGTTAGTTCATACTTAGGTCAACAATGACAATTTTCATTTTTGTTATTTACATTGAACAGTTCCCAATAATATAAATAAGGTAACATAACCTGTGCGTTAAAACTGCTGCTCTACCACATAACTTACAACAAAATCAGCTGTTTTTATAAATCTTTTGTTGTCACTTATTTTAAACCCAATATGATGAAATGACTATATAGCATATTTTGCTCCTTTTGTGATGGTTTTGCTCCCATATTAAACTGAAAACAATTCCTTAAATTTATTTAAAGGATTATTATTTAAAAAAAAGTGTATTAACTTCAAGGGTCATCGACTGCAAGTTTAAAACAATGTATTTGAACTTAAGTGAATGAATGAAACGTATTTTAATAATGATTGACAATTTGAATAAGATATATATAAGGAGAGAGTGAGCTAATAAAATGAATTGAAAGTAGAAGAAACATTAATAAAAAATATAGAAATAACATATGATCTTCAATACATAATTACATAAACTACAAAGCAATTAACATATTAAATTATAATTTACCATTGCCCATTAATGTGAACCTTAAATTTGACGAATACCAAAATCTAGATTTTCCCATCTACGCTAGCGTGAAGTCTCTTCTATTGCTACAACTAACGCCATTATTTTGTTTTAACTAAAGCTGTTTTCATCAAGAGATTTCTCTTTCCATAAGCGTAAATTTGAATATTCTTGCGTTATCAGTTTATAAATACAAGCTGCTACGTTTGTAGAGCTGGATTAATTAACTAAAGAGCATGAACGATTATTATGTTCTATTCGCCTGTCAGTTTGTTTTGTTTTCCCTTTTTTAAATGACATCAAATGAATTTAAATGACAAATTACAATCCAATTTTGATGGAAAACTTGTTATAGCATAACCAATATATATATATATATATATATATATATATATATATATATATATATATATTATATTTATTACCTGATAAAAACTATTTAATAATAACCTTTTTGCTAAACAGTGTTCAATAAATAATGTAAAATAACCCTCGTGTAAAAAGCTGTTCTACAATACAACCTGTAAACCATAAAATTAGCTGTTACATGAAATCATATTGTGTCATTTAATGCACTTTGAAGTCACTCATAGCGTAGCTTGACGGAAATTATACTGTTGCAAAATTGTATGTTTATGTCCATCCAATAAGTTTTTGTAAGTGTCGTTATAGAAGTTTTCACTTCAAAAACGGGTCTATCCAACGAAAGGTTTACTCGCAATTTAAGGTATCGAAGGCACAGAAGCTGTGAAGGCTCACTAAATAAACCCAGACGTATTGAGAAACTATGCTTAATAAAACACCGAGTTTCGGGGTTGGCAGTTATTTCCGCGTGTTGGCCACTACTGGATTTCTACGTCATATCAGGAACAGCTGGAGAAACGCAAAAAGCCACAATAAAATAACCAAGATACACACATACACACACACACACACTCATATATATATATATATATATATATAGTGTGAAGGATAAATTGTGTGCCAAGAATACTTTATGAAATATGGAGTGCCTAAGAAAATATACACCCACTACTTTGTTTTAATTATCCTAGAAAATGTACTATATCAGAAATCACGATATCAAACCATATGAGGATTCAAGACAAAGACGCTGGAGTTACAATTATTTCGGTGTCTAGGATGAAATTAAATTACACAATCCAAGGTTTAATACATTAAGCATCGGCGTGGGTCAGATAGGTTCTTTTAAGCGCTTTTGGACCAATAGAAAACACGCAAATGAAACTAGAAACGTAACTAGTGAATTTGTTCAATTCGTAAATGGCAAAGTGGAAAAATTTCCCAGGAAAAAACTAATTGTTTTTTTTCAGAATCGTTTTGTGTTTTTTTTCTTAGTTATAAACATAATACAACAAACACTAGTAATCTTATTCAAGTCTCTCTCTCTCTCTCACCCTCTCTCTCGGGTGATAGAGAGAGAGGGGGGAGTTATTTTTGAATGCACGGTCGGCATGGAATACTAGTTTCTGATTTAATAGCTATAAAGGAGCTGAACGGAACACCAGTTTATGGCCCCGGAGCCTCTCACTCGTGTATTATATCACCAATGTCAATAAAAAATGGTCGTTTAGATACTCTTCCGAGCGGGACACGTTTGTTGTCTTGTGACGACTTTCTTTTTAATTGCTCGCAAGCTATCAGCAAAGCTCAGAGCGCGCACGCTGCGAGATGAGGCGCAATGGGCAGAGTTATTATTAGAGGTTGGCAAAACTGGATTGGCTCGTAATAACATCTCTTCCTGGAAAGCAAATTACCTTTCACTTGCACTATTTCTTAATCGTAATGAAAGGTCGGAGAGTGTGCGATGACGGGTGCTGCATGAAAACGAAAGTGGTTCTACTGAAAAACCCCATCAAAGCTTCGAACATTATTTACACTGTTATGTGTTCTTATACAGTGCTTTCAAACCACCCCTTATCTGATTTAGTTTGCATTTTTCTCATTACTTTATTTATTTTGCTTATCCCTTATATTGTTCATAATCGTTCCTAATTAAATATTCCAGTTACTGTGTCTGCGTTTTAATTTCCCACTCTACGTTTGAATTTTTCCACTCTACGCTTGCAATTTTCTACTCTAAGTTTACATTTTCCAATCAGTGTTTGTATTTTTTCACTCTGCGTCTGCATTTTTTAACTCTACGTTTGAATTTTTCCACTCTACGCTTGCATTTTTCCACTCTACGTTTACAGTTTTTCACTTTACGGTTGAATTATTTCTCACTCTGCGTTTGAATTTTCCACTCTACGTTTTCAATTTTCCACTATACATTTTCATTTTTTAATTCTAACTATCATTTTGTGACTTAGTGTCATAATATCAACTAATTAAACAGACATATCCAAATGTTCTACGTGTTAGTGTTTAATGTTTAACACTAATGTTTACGTGTTTAGTTATAGATTAGTAACTCAAGTTTCAAATATAAACTCTTATACTTTTGCATATCTGATATTTTCGTTCCGAGTACAATTTTAATTTAACGTTTAGTAATAAATCGAACGCTAGTGTTTATCGATAAACTAATAAGGCTAAAAACATTTATATAAGCAGTCGACAACTTGCATTTATGTTTACAATTTTTTTAAAATTTACTCATTCACTGCGAAAAAACCGTCAGCTAAAGTGCGTTAAAAGCCGACTTTACATCACTACATTTTTTAAAATTTAGTATAAAATATTCAAGTCATTTTTATAACGGTTTTATATAACTAAATCTATTAAAAATACTTTTTAAATATCGCTAACAATAACCTAAACAAATGAACAATAAAAGAAAATTAAAGCAAATAATATGTTCTTATTTATTAAAATAGCACAAGAAACAAAATAATAAAAGTATCAATTGTGATACAAAAAATATTGAAAATTATTTTCCATCGTTTGAAAATTAAAAACATTTTCGGCTCTTTTCTAAAATTTGGGGGGAAATGAGCAGTGTTAACAGTTTTAAAAAAATATGTTTTAATTGATTTATAAATCATTCAAAACTATTGTAAAATCTTTACTTGATAAAATATTAAATTTAATATTACATTAAAACATTAAGTGTTTGACTTACTCACTTACTATATACTTTGAAATTCAATTCCGTTTGTTCTTTCACCTTTTATTTATTACATTCAGATTGTGGTATAGGCTGAGAAGGCATGGAGCCTAGCAAGGCGAATAAAGGTCGTAATTTCTTGCGTATGTGTGAGTGGGCATTGCCTTTGCGTGTATAAAGCTTAATCGCCTTCGTATATTAAACAAAATAAAGCATTGTCAAATGTATCTTCCTACTCTATTTGATTTGTTATTTACCCATTTTGGCAATTGTATAACATTGTTTAGAGTAAATAAAAACTGTTGTTTCAACTAGTCAAAATGGTATTCCTAGTACTATTATTTATTAATACAATAAGAGTATTATTTATCTATTAATAAAGTGCATTATTTAGATATTTATTATACATTATTGACAGGGAGATTGTAGGTGTACTTACTTCACGCTATAAGTTTAATATTGACTAAATAACGAAACAAATTAGTTATAAAAACGATGTCCTAATAGTTCTTGAATCGTTAAAACAACAGCATATTTTATTTTTAAAAAAATTTGGATTTAGCTTCGTAGAACATCCAATATGTCCAATACGATATAAATATCAAAAAAAAAAATTTATCACAATTATGTCTCTATATGAATGAGAAAATTTCAAGAACATTTTGAAACGAGTCTACTATAAAAATCATCTAAATGAAAAAATTACTTCAACTGAAAACACGTATGTATATAATACATGTATATGTATGTAACTTACTGCATCCTGCAACCTCTGCCTATTCGTGGTAATCGTGGTGGCCGTGGTCTTCGTGGTGGTCGTCGTGTATAAACACCGGCTCCTTCACCTTGATGAAGTGGTGGTAGTGGTGGTGGAAATCGTTGGTCTTGTAATGATGGTACACGGGGATCTTGTTAACGTGATACTTGTGGATGGTGTGGATATTGAATGGAGCGTGAATGACGTAATGTTGGCTGCAACAAAAAGAGTTACGAGTGAAAGCACGTGTATTGTTGGGGCATGAGAGGAAGCAATGAACCACGACAAAATAAACGTTTTACTACGGAAGTATTATTCCTTGTTCAATCTGCTTAGTTATTTTTAGATTTATATATACCTAACTCAATATAACCTCATTTAACCTAAACTTAACCTAACCTAAACTAAATATTATAACATTTCTTAAGTTTACCTTGCATAAATATATCCTTCAAGGTAAAATTTAAATAGTTTACTTGAATATTACGACTATTAAATCATGCGGAGGAAAGTGGATAGATTGTAAACATAAGCCCTATTAATACAGCGGGTATAGGATGTGGGGGAGGTACTATGTAGTATCTGTAGTAGTACCACTATACCAGTTAGATCCTCCTGTAAGTGTAAGCACCAATGGCCAGATTTAATTAGGACAATAGAAATGGCATAGTGATTCCTTGGTACTAGAAACAAAGGGATATTTTTCCAACGCAAGGGCAGAATAGCTTACCAGTTGATTATCAACCGTGGCGAATCATTTTAAATTGATTAAAGAAGCAATTACATGCATTTTTACTGACTTATTGGATTTTGTACCAGTTTTGTAGACAAATAAGATTGTTTAAATGAAAATAACGTTTTATTAGTATATATATATATATATATATATATATATATATATATATATATATATATATATATATATATAAAACTTTGCAGCACTGTTTTCTTGTATTCACTTATCACTTTCACTATATGTACTTAAACCAGAATCTTACTTTGTATTTATGCGAGTTAAATAATGGAGATACTGTTAATCTTTGAAAGTTAACTCGCATAAATACCAAGTAAGATTTAAGTACATATAGTGAAAGTGATAAGTGAATACAAGAAAACAGTGTTGCAAAGTTGAAAATATGGATATCACTTCACAAGATAAACAAGCAACCAAACTAATAAACAAATGTGAAAAACTAATGAAAGGGTCAGTGATGCTCGTTAATGGAGATCCGACATTAGGCTTTGAAAGTTAACTCACATTAATACCAAGTAAGTTTCTTGTTTAAGTACACATAATGGAAGTAATATATATATATATATATATATATATATATATATTTATATATATTTATATATATATATATATATATATATATATATATATATATATATTTATATATATATATTATATATATATATATATATATATATATATATATATATATATATTCCAAATATAGAAAATGTGAGACTTATAAAAGAAATTAATAAGGGATTAAGAATGAATATATATGAAGCATTCGAAATATATAAACACAATAATAATAACAAATTAATAAAAGAACAAATACAAATACATTCTAAATTTGATACTATATTCATTGTCTATAATGTTACAGTAACAAAATAAGTTTGGCAATTTGTATAAATTTAGCAACAATTCTATTTCTAGTTAAACATATGTTTTAGGCCTATAGCTTACATTATTGTAATTTTCATTCCTGATGATGTTGGTACTGTTTGCCAACGAAAAGCTTTGGATATAAAATAATAAATATTCTTGTATTTGAATAACCTATGTTGTTTTAAATTATTAAACAAGAAAACGTATTTTATATATATATATATAGTAACACATTTCTTATGCTTGCCAAAACTCCTCCAATTTCAATGCCCTTTCAGAAATATAAAATACTATCTGACCCGGCAAACTTCGTACCGCCTAAAAGTAAATGAATGTCTTGGTAACATTTAGTAAAAATTCCATTTAATGAAAGGAACCTAATTTAGTATTTTATTAACATAATAATATCTGAACTTATAGTAGTCGATCGAGAAAAGTGTGACAATAAAAGTTCTTGATTGAATGTTATTATTGAAGTTCACTCGGATATACAATATTTTTGACTTTTCCCTCTGGCGCTTACACAAAGTTTTATGGTGATCGGATAGGTGGTTTAGTAAAGCATAAGGTTCATACAAACTTTCATTTATATATTTATTTATTTAATTCAAGGGCCACTGGTAAATAGATCTGAAAAATAGCAGTGGGAGAAAGCAGTGTACCTGCTTGGTTTGAAATTACACACTTAGGTAGAGTTTCAATTACAATCCTGGTCATTCCATTCCCATAACCGTGGAGTGCACACAAGGTTTTTTTTATTATATTTTTTTCAGTTTCCATATTAAAAGAAAGAACTATTTGCAATGTAATAGATGAATAAATATCGCTCGAAGGAACAAAAAACTTAAGTATAAATAGAATTTTAAAGTTTGCAAAAAAAACTATATAAAAGTACACTTCTACCTCACAATCTCTATGTTTAGAAGTAAATTAAACTTTAAAGTTTTTCTTTAAATTTGTCACACTTTGAAATTGTTTGTCCAAAAGGGATCATTTGCAAATTTCAAATTTTATTTCAAATTTTAATTACAGCACTAAAAGCAAAGGCGCAATTTTATTATATTTAATTACTAAATATAAAAATAGTTGAGTATAAATATGAAATGGTTGTTTTCAATTTTTATTCATTTTACTAAAAACATTCATATAAATATGTAGTTTTTATTAAACTATTTAAAAATAATTATGAAAAAATGGTTTTATGAATTTGGTGTAAGGTTTGTATTTTACCCGTCGGGCTTTAATTGTAATCAAATATTTATCAGTAATTATTCCTTAAACGACAGATATTACTTGCGACCAGACTTTTTGTTAACTAAAGGTTGTTAAATAGTTAACACACTTGGAGGAAACGTTTTCGTCTTACGATTTCTTCAGCCTCGTATTTTTACCGCAAGGATTGCCGCTGTTGTGCTTCTTTGGTACCAATTTTTGAAAGTTAGAAGTGATGTGATCGAAGAGTATGTGTGATCTGTGTTGTGTTTGTTCATTTAGGATGTCATTTTTATGTGTGTTGTTATGTCTGTATATTTCATATTGTTCTAGTGTGTTTAATTTATGGCCTTTGTTACACGTGTGGAGGATGCTCATGTTATTTTCCATACTATTGCATGAGCGTTTAGTGTCCATGAGGTTATTTGCGGAGGTGGATTCAATAGTACTGAGCAGTGTGCTTTTGTGCTCTTTATATCTTTCGGTGAAAAATCTGCCTGTTTGTCCAGTATAGACCTTATTGCAGTTGTTGCATTGTAGTTTGTATACTCCTGGGTTATTGAATATGTTGGTATTGTTATTAATGCTGTGTCTGATAGCTGTTCGGCTTTTATTTCTTGTTCTGTAAGCTACATTGTATCTTGCTTTTTTGAATTATTGTGCTATTTTGTTTTTGAGTTTGTTTATCTATGTGAGGATTATGAATTTGTTTGTGAACGTGTTTTTGTTGTTTGTGTTGTTGTTACTGTTCTTGTTGTAAAGTCTTTTGTTCTTGTTGTTACTGTCTGTGTAGTTTGTCTATTAAATGATTGTCATATCCGTTTTTGTGAGCTAAATATTTGATTGAGTTTTGTTCCTCGTTGTAGCTAGATGTGGAAATAGTAATAAATACACAAACACCTCTTAACCACAAACTTTCTTTAATTTACCCTAATGTACATTTCAGTTACAAAGTAACCATCCTCAGAGGGATAACATACAAAGACTGAAAGGGTAAATTAAAGAAAGTTTGTGGTTAAGAGGTGTTTGTGTATTTATTATTAAATTCAACCACAGTATATTCCTAATAAATAGTAATGTGGACATAGGAATCTTGTTTAGTTTGTGTAGTAAATATTTGAATGCTGCGAGTTTATGATGTATTGGGTAGTTCGACGTGTTGTGTATCAGTGTGTGCCATTGTTCGCTTGCGTATATGTTGAATTCATGTTTTAATTTAACAACATTTAGTTAACAAAAAGTCTGGTCGCAAGTAATATTAAAGTGTAATAAGTAATTATCAACCAACTCGTCATGAACAGCAACAAGATTTCGATACTTCAACGTCAGAGCTAATCTACTATTACCCCTTTACGTTTTGTTTATTCTGACAAAGTCCCACACGAAATAAATATACTGTACTTAGAATGAATTATATGGAAATCCTTTCATTTCATTTTGAAACAGGATTTATCATGTTAAATAGTAATACAAATATAATCTGAGTTATGCTGTATAATTTAGTTGTTCTTTATTTGGGTTTGTTTTGTACTATTTCATAGTCATACATTTTCTTTTAATTGTTGTAGTATACAGTTGAGCTCCAAATAACTTTGGTAACTAATCAAAGCCAAAATTACTCTTTCGCTTACTTTTTTTTATCACATACTTAACAAATAAAGTATCTTTGTATTAAGTCGTGAGAAACATACTTTTAAAATTTTTATTCGTCGACTGTTTTAAATTCCTATAAAGTTTTAGTTATAATTTATTCTGAAACAGTTATACTTGAAAAGTAACTTTAATTATCGTTCCTGATTTTCTTATATATTTGATTATATTTATTAAATTGGGAATTTTATATAATAAATTTTATACTTATACAGCTCAAAATTAATTTTTTTCATGCCTTACTTGGCCTAATTTAGACACTAACAAATTATCGATTATTAAAATTTATTAGGAATATTTTTCAGTATGTAAAAGCATTGTACAAACGTCGCCTTAAAACAAAGTAGAGATTCACATCACAAGTTTGTTGGTGACTTCACATCTCGCATTCCTGCGAGACTGCAATGATAGAGCAAGCATAGAGCAAACGTCTTGGATTCTAGGGAAGTTTGCCATTCTCTTCGTACTCACTCATTACAGAATAGCAACGCGCCTCGACACGAAATAATAACATATTTTTCGAACGAAAACTCCATTCACGCAGCACCCACGTCCGCGTCATTTGATGCCGTCTGCCGAAGTTACTCTAATTTGTAATTGGACTTTCTTCTTCTTTTAAATGAGTGAAAACTGGATCGCTTAATGAGCGTGGTAAGCGCTCTGCCTCCTTGGCAGTACAGTCAGGTACAACGGAAACATTTAGAAAACGTTTCCGAAGCATTCATTCCTAACTTATAACCAAATCTCTTACCGATATCTATCGTCAATATGTGGTGTTATAGAACAATAGAAATTATTATTTTCTGACAGTGATGATTTATTCACGTAGGAGATACATTTGGGAAATGCAATTAAATAAAAAAACCTATGTGAAATGGAGAACTTGAAAACAAATTTCTTGTAGTTAATTAAAAGATGGAAGAGCGGAAGATGTGGGTTATTAGGAAAGAGGTAATACGAAATCGAAAGAGGTAAATTTAAAACGTTTTGGAATCAATTTTATAACATTATTTCAGACTATCCTTTTACGAGATAAATTTTCTATTAATTTAGAGTAAAATAAATATTAGATATAATTATTATGATTAAACACATCTTCAGATATGATTAAAACCATGCTTTATAAAAGATACAGATTACTTTTCCCCCTAAAAACCTTTGTTTCGCTATACAATTATTTCAACTTTAAAAGAAAAAGATTTAAATTTCAATTGTTTAATCAATGGATTCTATAAGCAAAAGAAGTATTGTTGATTTCAGTTACTAATTTAAGTATAAATAAATGGCAAACATATAGAACAGGCGAGCAATTTACAATTGAGAATGCTTAATTGAACTATCCAGAATAGTTTGCCCTTTTTAAAACTGAAATTACCCAACAGATCCTAAGTAATTTCTGTGTACGTCTGATCTATACAGGGGCGGCATTTCAACTGCTGTTAGGATTCCTAGTAATTATATTCAAAATTTTATTCTTTTAGAATAAAACTGCAAACCTTGTCCTGGTCTCCCTTTCTAAATCTACATTTCAAATATTCGCAAAACGAAGGAATGTTCTCATTTCCTTGTTGGCAAGCCTTGTTAACAAGTTGACTGAAAAATTAGATGTTTGCTTCACAGTCATTATTTTTCTTTAAAAATCATTAAAATCCTTCATTTCAAATAAATTTGTATACTTTTCAAGAATGATATTGTAACATACCCTTTTAGATGAAATAAAGATTTAAAAATCTATATTATAAATTATTGTTATTTTATTTAATTATCTGCATGCTATACAATATTTGCTAGTAAATTTCACTACTAATTCAAATTTAAGTGATATATTTTAGGTTTAAATATTTTTCCTTTTTGCAACACGAAGAGAAAATGATTTTTCAATATAAACTTTTATTTATATGTTTTCATTAATTATGAGGATAATTTCTTTCTTTAAAGCTATTTACATAAATATTTGTTTCAAATTATTGCACAGTCATTTTGCTTGAGGGTATAAACAAAAAAAGTAATAGTGGGAATTGTAACAAAGGGTTATAGTAGAAGGAATTATAACAGTGGAAATTATAACAGAGGGTTAAAATGGAGTGATATAATATAGCGAATTATAACAGGGAATTTTAATATCGAGTATTGCATTAACGAATTGTAAATTTTAATGAGCTTCTGCCCATCTATAATCCTAATCGAAAAAACAAGAAATGCGATTAAGGACCACTTTACTAAAAAAAACTTGGAAGCAAAGAGAATAATGTAAAAACGTGGAATGTCGATTAGCTGTCAGAGGCTTGCACATGGTGGGCGCTGTTTTTTCTGCGATGGCCATCAGGTGGATTTATATACCTGCCAAGAAAAACCTTTTCCTCGGCAAACCATTAGAACGGGTTTATATAAAAGCGGTGTAGAAATGTTATAGTAATTTGCATGGAATGTGAAACACACTCATTTCCAGCCTTTCTGTTCGCCGAAGCTTTACAAGCTGTGACTTCCAGCCAACCTTGCCTTCTCGTGTTGCATTCTTACTGACGTCTCTTCCGCACAAAACGGAAATGACGTCATCTTTTCCATTCAGAATTGAAACTTCAATGGATATTTATAAAATCAAAACTGTAGTTCCGGTCGCAGTGTTTAAATTTTAGACGATATTGAGTGAAATTAAATTTTTTTAAATATTTTTAATGATAAAAATGTATTAGCTTCAATAGTTTTTCAAACACGTTATATGTGCTCGTAAGCTGAGCTGAAAAAAATTAAAATTTTCTCTCAGGATTGGAAAATATTCCAATACGTTTTTAATCGAAATACTAATTAAAATCCTAATTATAAGATTACTAACAAAAAATAATGAAGCTTTTTTTTGTTTATATTGTGTTTGTGTAATTTACTAAACATCTATTGCCTAGTTATATTCAGTAAAGTTATCATGTTTTATGATTGTTTTCACGCATGTCAGTATACGAAAAGACAAATTTTGGTACAGGGTATCGCTCTCCTTAACCCTCTATATCCACGAGGAATAAATTATGCATCGCAGCTTGAATATGTTGCGAAGTAATTTGCCCAAAAATGTAAAACTGTTACAGGATTGAGATGGGATTTTAGATTTTCTAAAACAATGTTGAATGGTATTTGTAGCCTTCAAACGGTATTCAACATGGTATTTAAAAAAAAATAATAAATAAAATTAAACACACAAAAACACAACACTTTTGACTTGTATATAATGCAGCTACATTGTTGCCTTATTTACTTGTATTCTAACTCCTGTATTCACTTATTTCTTGCAATTTCAAATACTTGAAAAAGATTATTACTTGATTGTATTTGCAAATCGAAAGCTACTTTTATACAACAATAAACTCATTTACGAGGGTTAGAAAATTTATTGAAGTCTTCCTAATACGCTGAAATGGTGGGAAAATGAAATTATAGGACAACTTTCTAAATTCGACTTCATTAATATGTAAGATGAATCTATTAACAATTTTTTTAATGTAATGTACCCGATTTCCAATTTCTATGTAAGGTAAATTGATTTTGAGAATTTCTTCTTGAAACATTTTAAAACAAGAAAACAATTGTCATAGCTCTAAATGTTTTATATAAGTGTATTCCAACACAACTCACTGTGTATAGTTTAAATTTCTGTGTGAAAATCTACGACGACTAGATTTTACAGTTGAAATTTTAAATTTACTTATTTATACAATATAAAATAAGTTTTTACAAAAAGCGTTCTCTAATAACGTATATGGTAGATATACACTTATGCTTCCTATGTCTAGAGATTGTTGAAATTACTGGCCTAGAGTTCACTAAAATTGGTTATTTAATGTGATATAGGTGTAGTGAAATATTTGAACAAAATCAAAAAATATTTAGGAAAAACTTATATTTAAAGCGTATTAAGTAAAGTGAAAAAGGACGACAAAAAATATTTTTATATTTGTTGTAATTTAAACGCAATGATTACTCTGCATTGCCTAGACAAGAATTAAATGTTAATTTGTTAATATTTAGGTGTTGTTGCACCGCTATGTTTTTATTTATAAATTCATCAAAAATAATAATTATAATTATAATTCTTAAACGGCTCATTTAAGACTCTGTGTTTTAGGCAATGCTGTAATAGACGGCAAATTGAATTGAAGTATGTTTTATACGCAAAACGTTTCAAAAAGTTTTTTCTATCAAATTTATTATTTCACATAACTATTGTATTCATAGCTGTTTATTCGCTCGCATTAACACACGTTTCTAGTATAAAATGAAACTATTTTATATGATAAAATATTGCAGTACTACATCTAAAAAGAAAATCAACCAATTATCAAACGAATCAGAAATGATTTATGTAAAGGAGGCACTAAATAATTCTAAATGTAAATACGCGTCTAGAAAGTAGGCTAGCACCACGAATATGCTATAAGATGCTAATTGAGTTACAAATTGAATACAAGCCGGCATTGTCGTATGATAATACATTAACACACATACGTGGCTCTGTAATTCATTTATCTAAGAGCTAGTGTGTTGACTTCTTCAATAACCTGTTATTTTTTAAAATTAATCCATCCCTATACCCAATATTTCGTAGTTTTATGTGTTCTTTACAGATAACCTGTTATTTTTACTGTACTAGAGCTGTGTTTGAAGTTACAATTTGAGAGACTAAACCTACGTCATACCACTGCAAGGGTAGGTTTGTCAATACATGTTCCGCTTGCCCGTTATTTGTAGTACATTAGTAGTTCTCTAGAACTTGCTAATGCAAATATAATCTATCTAACGTTAACACTTTGCATTTGTTTTAGTGTAGTTCTACGCGAATAATACTTCATTGTGAAGCATATTGTTTTTCGCGTAGGAAATAGATTACAAAATTTAATGTCTGTTAAAATAGAAATGTTTTAAAAAACCGTCTAAAATAAATGGAAACATTATGTAAGATCGCTTGATAATATTTAAGTATTACACTAGGTTTGATAAATTTTCAGTATTATAATTCATCTAAATGCATAACAACCCATTAACCGCAGTATAAAATTTGCTAATTTTACACAACTACGTGATGTGCATTTCGATTACTTGATAATCATATTCAGAATTATAATACAAAAATTTGTATTTAATTACAATTACAATATGTATGGTTCATTTCTATTACATATCCATCATATTTAAAAGTACTTGTATTTATTTAGTTTGTTATTTAATATATAAGTTTGTTAGCTTCGTTATTCCTTCCTATCTTGTGTTATGGTAATACTGCTACTTACTAATGTGTTGTGTAATAATAAAGTATTACACTATTAATAATAAATTTTCAATAATTTAATTCTTTCTAAATAAATATAAACCCACTAACCACAATATAAAAATATTTTATTTTACTACATCACCTCATGTACATTTCGATAACTTGGTAATCACCTTCGGAAGTATTTGTTTTTTAATTGAACACTATTTTTTTTTAATTGTGGTTAGTGGGTTCTTATTTATTTAAATAAAATTAGTCCAAAGTTCTCAAGATATTATTACTAATTATTATTCGTAATAAAAATAATGTTTTATATTTAAAATGGTTCTATATGTTTGTTAACTTTTTGTACACTTTGAATATATTTGCCTGGCTTCCATGGATAACTAGTTATCCATGGAAGCCAGGAAAATATCCACAATTATAAAAACTTTAATATTAGATGCGATTCTATAATATTATGTCATCATCTTCAGTGATGCTAGACGAAACTTAATTAATTATTATTTTTTAATTAGGTTTCGATTGTGTAGCATCACTGAAGATGATGCCATAATTCCATTGAAACGCGTCTGATATTGAAGTTTGTATAATTGTGGAACTAGTTAATATGGAAAGCAGGCAAATATATTCAAAGTGTACAAAAATTTAAGAAATATATATAAATATTTTCTAGAAAGATCTTATAATTTTGAGTCGCAGCCTATTTATTTTTTTGTTTATAACTTTCACTCACAAACCAGCTCTAATATTGTTTATATCTAGTTAGTTACTTACTTGCAGCAATAGAACAATAAACAAGAAGTAGTTTTCTAGATTCTCTTAGAATCGAAAGTAAAACATATGAATGGTTTATATTGTATTCATTGTTTCCGTGTAGTGATGAATTAACGGGAAAGTCTTACATCTATTGCATGGTAATGCGGAAAGTGAAATTGTAAATGTAGGAGGCTTATAACAAATAAAGACTATCGAAATATCTTTCTGGAAAATGGATAAAGGCTGTTTATAGTTTCCTGTAGTAACTATTACTGAAACACAGTTTATTGTACGCTGAATATCGACAAATAGGAGACATTATTGAAAGTGTAAAATATAGACGAAAAAGTGAAAGAAACTTTAAAAAAACAGAAAAATGTTTAGGAATAAGTAATACCAAGTAATAAAAGTAAATGTGTTAAATGAATAGTTAAAACCATTAATTAAACTTTTATATCAATATTAGTTTATAATAGGCATAGATGAGAGATACCTAAATATAAATTTAGAAAGCATGTACACATTTGGACAACCTAATAACAGAAGTTTTAATTAAAAAAAAAGAGTTCGAGTATTTAATTAATTTGGATAAGAATAAGTAAAAGAAATTCTTGGAAATACAATAAAAACTTTTATTGAATCGTCAAAAAAGACCGTAAGTAAAATGTTACGTGCAAAAATATGATAACTGCTACTTTTTTCTCACGAACCTTTGAGTTGAGATGTTTAATTAGAAAAAAGTGGTAAAGCAAAATTACTTTATAAATGCTTTACGAAAGAAAAGGATTTTAAAAATTATATTACTTTAAAACATTTTATTAAAAGAGCAATATAACTTACTGATGACCGCCACCACCTCCACCTGGAGTTGGATAAGCCAAAACCGCAGCCACCAAACTCAAAACCACCAGCTGTGGACAAAAAAATAATCACAATATAATTGAAACAATACTTATATATTTTACTTTTTTATCAAATAAATCAATTTAACAATTTATATTTTTACTGTTTAACATTCTGTATTTTCACCGTCGTGTTTTAATCCCTCTTTTTCTCTTACAAAAAATTAAAAAATTAGATATATCAATATAAATAAAATGAAATTGTTTCAAAATATTATACGAAATATGTATTTATTACTATGGAGAACTTGCATTTATACTCGGAAAATAAAATTTATATAGTTCTAAATTTTGTATTATGATTTAAAAAAATGTTTCTTTTGACTAAAAATGTAATTATTCAGACGTTACAGGACCTAATACTGGAAATGTTATTCGTTCAAGAGCTATAGAAAGAGACGTGTTTTAACTTTTCTAAATAAATGTGAAAAAATTCACTATAAAATACACTGATACGGAAATTAATTGTAAGGCACTTACACTTTAACTATTGTTTCATTGAGGTTAATTGTGGCGTATTGAGAATCATCTTCTATGTAAGTTCAATGGCTTCATATAATAAAGTATCTTGAAATGTTAAATAATTTTAATTTTTAAAATTATGTTATATTATGTTCTTTTAAAATTATATATAACTTGCTTGCATTTAGCTGCATTACACCTCTTCTTTTAAAATTTAAAAAGGAGTGATTTAAAATCATCTTATAAATTATATGAACAATATATGCATACAAAACCTCATATTTAAGGTAAAACTTACATGTAAAAATAAATACATGAATAATTATAAAATTTATTTATTTTACAACCGATTCTACAAGTAAAACTCATATTTACAAATCTAACCAAATATTTTGAGTTGGAACTATTTTATTATTTAAAAATTCTGAGCAAGATATATTTAATACTGCCAAAAAGTCCTAAACATTTTTTTATTGCAACTAAATTTCTCATGTTAAAAACACTAGTATTCTCTATTTACAATTAAAAACATTTTGTTCAGTAATAAATAAACGGTAGGATATTGCCTGAATGCTACTTACCAGAAGTTTACAAGTTGCCATCCTGAAGATTTGTTGCAGTGTGCTGTGCTGCATTCATATCCTGATCTGTATATATATAGTGTCCAATGGATTGAAGGGGCAGCGTAGTGGGGACAGCTGCTTGGACCATGGTCACAACATTGCTTCCTCTTCAGTGCCTTCGGAGAGGGTAAGTTTGTGGTACGCAATTAGTTTGTTTCTTCCATTATGTCGTGACTGTATTTATTGCAATAAGAGAGTTTAAATTGTTCGAAAAAATATGAGATTTATTCCTATTTTAAAAAGTTTTTATATCTGCTTTCTCGATTCCTGTTTATGAAAATACATGTGCTTAATGGGAGTACTATTCATGTCTGTGCTGTTATAAAACTTTAATTTTATAGTATGGCAATTCCTAATGTATAAGAAAATACCATGTGACAGTTACTTTATAAGAAATGTATTGTTTGTTTATATCGATTATACAATTGTTTGTAGCTACGTAAACTCTAATAAATTTTACCTTTTTCTTATTGCTTAGTTATCAGCTATAAGTCATTGCTACTAAAAGATAATATAAAGTATATTACATTTAATGTATTTTTAATTGAGATTACAAATTATATTCGATAACATTTCTCTTTGGCTTTTTTCCTTCTAATGGAAGTTTTGCACGTCAGTGTAGTTTTCTACTCCATTGCCGTTTTTCTCGCGTTTATTCAAAGACTACTACCACTGTAAACCTGCATTTCCTGTGTACTAATTACTTATATTTATTTCCCCTAGAAGTTAGTGTGTATTTAGTTTCTCTCATACATTTTGTTGCTGCAATTGTTTTGGTTGTCATAGAAAGATGCATGTACCATCATCCACTCTTGTAGCAATATATCTATTGAATGTAGGTTTATTTGTAAAAATTTCCTAATTAGTAGACTTACATTTACTCTCCAAATTATACTCCAAAAATAGTTGTAACCAATTGTGTATTCATTAGTTTCATTAATGCATGTGCAAAGCCTTCAATATATAAAGTTGCTATGGTTTTATATAAAGATTCTATTTTTTTCTAAAGAAAAACAAATGTGTTAATGTAGAAGTATTTAACAAATTTCTACAATAAAATTATTATAACCTTCTAATACTTTGCTAATATGTATATTAATCTTTTGAGTGTCAAAGGTTATCTGTCGTTGATGTCATTGTCACATTGATTTTTGTTGACTCATAGAAAGTTGTGGTTGATAGAGGTTGTCCGAAACGCGTTAACAAAAATTAAAGTAAAAATACTCAAAAATCTCTGACTCACAATATAATCATTTCTAAAATATATACCGGTTTGTCGGTATTTATGTAATATAAAAACCTAAGGTGAATATCTAAGGGGTTTAATTATTAATATTTAATAAATAATAATAATATAATAATTATTAAGGTTTATTAATTATTTAAGATTGTATCTTAATGAAACACACAGAAGATTATTGAAAACATGAATATCATTTACATGACAGAATCTTAATCATTCTTTGTGTAAAAAAAATATCACATCCTATGAATACACAAAAAAATCTAAACACAATATTTCTAAACTTATCGAAACGTGAATTCCCGAGTCTGGTTATGTCTTAAGAAACTACTCTAAGTGCACATAATATATAAATCTGTAACATTCAGTTTGTTTATAATCAAAATACACTTTTCTCTATTGAATAGGTTCTTAATAAACTTTATAATTTAATAGTTCATTGGGTAAATTTCCTTCTAACTTTGGTCTAAGTAAAAACTTTAAATATCAAGAGAAATAAAATAAATGTATACATTCGCTCTCACCATATTTAGGGTATAACGCCTTTTACTATGTAAAAATTGATTTTTAAGAATCTTAAGGTATGAAAATATTTTCAACAATTTCCAATATTAACGTGTCGATAAGTGTTTAATAAATGAAAACTTCTGTAGGTAAGATTTTAATGTTAAAACACGCGTTGTGAAATTATACAGAATTTTTAATCCATATTTTTTTTAATTTAAAAAAATTTATTTTAAAGGTAGAGGTGTTATTAAAAAAAACAAATTATTGTAAAAGATTAAATAGCGGTTGTAATTATTTTATTTAAATGTAAAAATTATTATTTTTGTGTTTCTTTGTTTTAATAAGTTTTGAGCAAATATATGTTAACTATATTACATACTTTTCTATAACAAATACTATTAAAATGTTAGGTATTTTATACAACATGTGAACTTAGAGTGTAAACATGTAATTAGATGTAAAAATATATATTATATAATAATTAATATGGGCGGTATTTCTCTTTATTATACACATAGTCTGACAACAATTAGTTAATGCTAACTCTCCGTTTAATAATAAAACAAACCTGACGCCTACTTAGTCTATAATAATAAACAATATTGTTACTGATGAATAACATAAGATAACATTTGAATTTCACCTTTTTATTGCATTCGACGCATTTATTACAGTCGTACTTAGAGGCTAACGTATGGACGTTATCTAGACCAAAATATATTACAGTTGTACTTAGAGGCTAACGTATGGACGTTATCTAGACCAAAATATATTACAGTTGTACTTAGAAGCTAACGTATGGACATTATCAAGACCAAAATATATTACAGTTGTACTTAGAGGCTAACGTATGGACATTATCAAGACCAAAATATATTACAGTTGTACTTAGAGGCTAACGTATGGACATTATCAAGACCAAAATATATTACAGTTGTACTTAGAGGCTAACGTATGGACATTATCAAGACCAAAATATATTACAGTTGTACTTAGAGGCTAACTTATGGACGTTATCTAGACCAAAATATATTACAGTTGTACTTAGAGGCTAACGTATGGACGTTATCTAGACCAAAATATATTACAGTTGTACTTAGAAGCTAACGTATGGACATTATCAAAACCAAAATATATTACAGTTGTACTTAGAGGCTAACGTATGGACATTATCAAGACCAAAATATATTACAGTTGTACTTAGAGGCTAACGTATGGACATTATCTAGTCCAAAATATATTACAGTTGTACTTAGAGGCTAACGTATGGACATTATCAAGACCAAAATATATTACAGTTGTACTTAGAAGCTAACGTATGGACATTATCAAGACCAAAATATATTACAGTTGTACTTAGAGGCTAACGTATGGACATTATCAAGACCAAAATATATTACAGTTGTACTTAGAGGCTAACGTATGGACATTATCAAGACCAAAATATATTACAGTTATACTTAGAGGCTAACGTATGGACATTATCAAGACCAAAATATATTACAGTTGTACTTAGAGGCTAACGTATGGACATTATCAAGACCAAAATATATTACAGTTGTACTTAGAGGCTAACGTATGGACATTATCAAGACCAAAATATATTACAGTTGTACTTAGAGGCTAACGTATGGACATTACCAAAACCAAAATATATTACAGTTGTACTTAGAAGCTAACGTATGGACATTATCAAGACCAAAATATATTACAGTTGTACTTAGAGGCTAACGTATGGACATTATCAAGACCAAAATATATTACAGTTGTACTTAGAGGCTAACGTATGGACATTATCAAAACCAAAATATATTACAGTTGTACTTAGAGGCTAACGTATGGACATTATCTAGACCAAAATATATTACAGTTGTACTTAGAGGCTAACGTATGGACATTATCAAGACCAAAATATATTACAGTTGTACTTAGAGGCTAACGTATGGACATTATCAAGACCAAAATATATTACAGTTGTACTTAGAGGCTAACGTATGGACATTATCAAGACCAAAATATATTACAGTTGTACTTAGAGGCTAACGTATGGACATTATCAAGACCAAAATATATTACAGTTGTACTTAGAGGCTAACGTATGGACATTATCAAGACCAAAATATATTACAGTTGTACTTAGAAGCTAACGTATGGACATTATCAAGACCAAAATATATTACAGTTGTACTTAGAGGCTAACGTATGGACATTATCAAGACCAAAATATATTACAGTTGTACTTAGAGGCTAACGTATGGACATTATCAAGACCAAAATATATTACAGTTGTATTTATAGGCTAACGTATGGACGTTATCTAGACCAAAATATATTACAGTTGTATTTATAGGCTAACGTATGGACGTTATCTAGACCAAAATATATTACAGTTGTACTTAGAGGCTAACGTATGGACATTATCAAGACCAAAATATATTACAGTTGTACTTAGAGGCTAACGTATGGACATTATCAAGACCAAAATATATTACAGTTGTACGTAGAGGCTAACGTATGGACATTATCAAGACCAAAATATATTACAGTTGTACTTAGAGGCTAACGTATGCACATTATCAAGACCAAAATATATTACAGTTGTACTTAGAGGCTAACGTATGGACATTATCAAGACCAAAATATATTACAGTTGTACTTAGAGGCTAACGTATGGACATTATCAAGACCAAAATATATTACAGTTGTACTTAGAGGCTAACGTATGGACATTATCAAGACCAAAATATATTACAGTTGTATTTATAGGCTAACGTATGGACGTTATCTAGACCAAAATATATTACAGTTGTATTTATAGGCTAACGTATGGACGTTATCTAGACCAAAATATATTACAGTTGTACTTAGAGGCTAACGTATGGACATTATCAAGACCAAAATATATTACAGTCGTACTTAGAGGCTAACGTATGGACGTTATCTAGACCAAAATATATTACAGTTGTACTTAGAGGCTAACGTATGGACGTTAACTAGACCAAAATATATTACAGTTGTACTTAGAGGCTAACGTATGGACGTTATATAGACCAAAATATATTACAGTTGTACTTAGAGGCTAACGTATGGACATTATCTAGCCCAAAATATATTACAGTTGTACTTAGAGGCTAACGTATGGACGTTATCTAGACCTAAATATATTACAGTTGTACTTAGAGGCTACCGTATGGACATTATCTAGACCAAAATATATTACAGTTGTACTTAGAGGCTAACGTATGGACGTTATCTAGACCAAAATATATTACAGTTGTACTTAGAGGCTAACGTATGGACGTTATCTAGACCAAAATATATTACAGTTGTACTTAGAGGCTAACGTATTGACATTATCTAGACCAAAATATATTACAGTTGTACTTAGAGGCTAACGTATGGACGTTATCTAGACCTAAATATATTACAGTTGTACTTAGAGGCTACCGTATGGACATTATCTAGACCAAAATATATTACAGTTGTACTTAGGGGCTAACGTATGGACGTTATCTAGACCAAAATATATTACAGTTGTACTTAGAGCCTAACGTATGGACGTTATCTAGACCAAAATATATTACAGTTGTACTTAGAGGCTAACGTATGGACGTTATCTAGACCAAAATATATTACAGTTGTACTTAGAGGCTAACGTATGGACATTATCTAGACCAAAATATATTACAGTTGTACTTAGAGGCTAACGTATGGACGTTATCTAGACCAAAATATATTACAGTTGTACTTAGAAGCTAACGTATGGACATTATCAAGACCAAAATATATTACAGTTGTACTTAGAGGCTAACGTATGGACATTATCAAGACCAAAATATATTACAGTTGTACTTAGAGGCTAACGTATGGACATTATCAAGACCAAAATATATTACAGTTGTACTTAGAGGCTAACGTATGGACATTATCAAGACCAAAATATATTACAGTTGTACTTAGAGGCTAACTTATGGACGTTATCTAGACCAAAATATATTACAGTTGTACTTAGAGGCTAACGTATGGACGTTATCTAGACCAAAATATATTACAGTTGTACTTAGAAGCTAACGTATGGACATTATCAAGACCAAAATATATTACAGTTGTACTTAGAGGCTAACGTATGGACATTATCAAGACCGAAATATATTACAGTTGTACTTAGAGGCTAACGTATGGACATTATCTAGACCAAAATATATTACAGTTGTACTTAGAGGCTAACGTATGGACATTATCAAGACCAAAATATATTACAGTTGTACTTAGAAGCTAACGTATGGACATTATCAAGACCAAAATATATTACAGTTGTACTTAGAGGCTAACGTATGGACATTATCAAGACCAAAATATATTACAGTTGTACTTAGAGGCTAACGTATGGACATTATCAAGACCAAAATATATTACAGTTGTACTTAGAGGCTAACGTATGGACATTATCAAGACCAAAATATATTACAGTTGTACTTAGAGGCTAACGTATGGACATTATCAAGACCAAAATATATTACAGTTGTACTTAGAGGCTAACGTATGGACATTATCAAGACCAAAATATATTACAGTTGTACTTAGAGGCTAACGTATGGACATTATCAAAACCAAAATATATTACAGTTGTACTTAGAAGCTAACGTATGGACATTATCAAGACCAAAATATATTACAGTTGTACTTAGAGGCTAACGTATGGACATTATCAAGACCAAAATATATTACAGTTGTACTTAGAGGCTAACGTATGGACATTATCAAAACCAAAATATATTACAGTTGTACTTAGAGGCTAACGTATGGACGTTATCTAGACCAAAATATATTACAGTTGTACTTAGAGGCTAACGTATGGACATTATCAAAACCAAAATATATTACCGTTGTACTTAGAGGCTAACGTATGGACATTATCTAGACCAAAATATATTACAGTTGTACTTAGAGGCTAACGTATGGACATTATCAAAACCAAAATATATTACCGTTGTACTTAGAGGCTAACGTATGGACATTATCTAGACCAAAATATATTACAGTTGTACTTAGAGGCTAACGTATGGACATTATCAAAACCAAAATATATTACCGTTGTACTTAGAGGCTAACGTATGGACATTATCTAGACCAAAATATATTACAGTTGTACTTAGAGGCTAACGTATGGACATTATCAAAACCAAAATATATTACCGTTGTACTTAGGGGCTAACGTATGGACATTATCTAGACCAAAATATATTACAGTTGTACTTAGAGGCTAACGTATGGACATTATCAAAACCAAAATATATTACCGTTGTACTTAGAGGCTTACGTATGGACATTATCTAGACCAAAATATATTACAGTTGTACTTAGAGGCTAACGTATGGACATTATCAAAACCAAAATATATTACCGTTGTACTTAGAGGCTAACGTATGGACATTATCTAGACCAAAATATATTACAGTTGTACTTAGAGGCTAACGTATGGACTTTATCAAGACCAAAATATATTACAGTTGTACTTAGAGGCTAACGTATGGACATTATCAAGACCAAAATATATTACAGTTGTACTTAGAGGCTAACGTATGGACATTATCAAGACCAAAATATATTACAGTTGTACTTAGAGGCTAACGTATGGACATTATCAAGACCAAAATATATTACAGTTGTACTTAGAGGCTAACGTATGGACATTATCAAGACCAAAATATATTACAGTTGTACTTAGGGGCTAACGTATGGACATTATCAAGACCAAAATATATTAAAGTTGTACTTAGGGGCTAACGTATGGACATTATCAAGACCAAAATATATTACAGTTGTACTTAGAGGCTAACGTATGGACATTATCAAGACCAAAATATATTACAGTTGTACTTAGAGGCTAACGTATGGACATTATCAAGACCAAAATATATTACAGTTGTACTTAGAGGCTAACGTATGGACATTATCAAGACCAAAATATATTACAGTTGTATTTATAGGCTAACGTATGGACGTTATCTAGACCAAAATATATTACAGTTGTATTTATAGGCTAACGTATGGACGTTATCTAGACCAAAATATATTACAGTTGTACTTAGAGGCTAACGTATGGACATTATCAAGACCAAAATATATTACAGTCGTACTTAGAGGCTAACGTATGGACGTTATCTAGACCAAAATATATTACAGTTGTACTTAGAGGCTAACGTATGGACGTTAACTAGACCAAAATATATTACAGTTGTACTTAGAGGCTAACGTATGGACGTTATATAGACCAAAATATATTACAGTTGTACTTAGAGGCTAACGTATGGACATTATCTAGACCAAAATATATTACAGTTGTACTTAGAGGCTAACGTATGGACGTTATCTAGACCTAAATATATTACAGTTGTACTTAGAGGCTACCGTATGGACATTATCTAGACCAAAATATATTACAGTTGTACTTAGAGGCTAACGTATGGACGTTATCTAGACCAAAATATATTACAGTTGTACTTAGAGGCTAACGTATGGACGTTATCTAGACCAAAATATATTACAGTTGTACTTAGAGGCTAACGTATGGACATTATCAAGACCGACCGAAATATATTACAGTTGTACAAAATATAATTATTACTAAACCATTACTTAATAAACCAAATACTCGTAATTATTATTATTATTGTTATTATTATTATTATTATTATTATTATTATTATACTGGTTATATGATTCATGTTATTAATCACTTTAACTTTAGTTTAGGACAATCCAAACTTTAAATCTTTTCAATTTTTAAAAACTTACCGAGACAGAACGTTTTCGAATGCTATGTGGTGATCTTCATCAGTGTCTGTATTTAATTTATATTACAATAAAGTTTTAGTTTTTATAATAACCTTAGGTTAAATTGCAAAGGCCAGACACTAGCTAAAATATTAGGTATTGTAGTAGTTTAATTATTGTTTTGTGCTAGTCCAAGGAGTTCTGAAAAAATAACTGTACGAGTGAAGTTTAAGTTTTTTTTTAAAAAATTTCGCACTGGTTATTCTTCCCTTTCATTTACTCGTGAATGTTGACTTCAGATCGTAATGAAGACTGATTAGATTAGTTTCACGTTGTGTCAACTCTAGTTCTACGGGTTTAAATATGATATTCTATTTATAAACCTACACTTTCTCGGTTTCACTTAAAGCTTCGCACATCTGTTGCACCTCTACATATAATTACTGAAGACGTTTAGTTGAGGAATCCCTAAGTATCTCGCTAGACCTGGGGTGACATTAGTGTTGAGAACTGTCCGTTGTATTCTGAGGCTACATTAAGGTAATATAACGAGTTTTGTAATATTTTTTTATACAGCTAAATTTTTTTCTACTAACCTCTAACCTCTATATCTCAAAATTTCTTGTAGTTTCAAGGCTAATCTAAAATAATAACTATGTTTAACAAAAGGGTGTTTAAATTAACTTTTTCAATTATTTATTGAATTTCATTTTAAATGTGTTTTTAAAAATTCAGGCACGCCTTAAGAAGGTTTCACTTAAACAAGTAGTATAACAAACAAAAAATGTAAAGTAAATTTTTTTTTTTGTCATCGAAAACAATTTTTATTGATCTTTGTATTAAGTAATTACAAATAATATAAATAAAGTAACATAACCTCTTCTGTTAAAACAGCTGTTCTACCTCATAAACTAAAACATAAAATTAGCTGTTCTGTGAAATAATATGTTGCCACTTATTTTAAGTAAAATGGGACGAAATAACCTTGCCCAATGTGTGAAAAGTTTCCCTCCCTGATAAAACTTGAATTACAACATTTTATTTAATGTTTGAATAATTATTTTTCAAAAACTGTATCAACATCAATAATTGTCATCCGCTACAAGTTAAAAAAAATCTATTTGAACTTGAGTAGATAAATAAATATTTGTTTTAACGATTAAAAATTTTAGCAGACATATCCAAGGAGAATGTGAACTAATAGAAGGAACTGAAAAAATAAGAATAAAAATATAACCTATATTCAACTAACTCTAGGAAGATCTATTGCAAAATAAATTAATATATTAATTAACTGATATGTTCAATGTCTATTATATTTATTTAATAATATGCAATAATAACACTTCAACCTATTAATATTTATTAGATGAAATAAATTAACGTACATGTTAAAACAGCTGTTCTACAACATAAATTATACACTATAATCAACTGTTGAATGAAGTCATATTTTATCACCTAATATAAGCAAAAATAGTTGTATAAAGCTCATAGAAATTGACACCAATACAAAATTTTCCTCTCCTACTATTTTTATGTTTATTAATAAAACAGTCAAACCATTTCTTATAGTCTCTTGTGAAATTTAAGAAAATTAACTTTTGACTAATGGAACCTCTAGCAATTCCGTAGTATTTTGGAAAATGTTATTTTATTTACACTTGAATAAGAAGTACAATATTTCGGTCAGTTTAACTTTTAATTTACAGACATAAAGTACTTTTAGTTATTTTAGTCATCAACATTCGTTAAACAGGAATTTAAATGGTTAAAAAAGGATGTTTATATTTTAGTTGTTAATATACTAGTAACAAATATTTTTTATCAATTGATTTCCTGTATAGTCTTGGTAAAACCATCATCCACGTACAAGCTTGCTTAGATATTTTTGGTCTACTTCATTCTACTTACATTTTACCGTTTTCTGTAAAATTATCTTTATGCATTTTTGTTATTTGATTTTTATAATCTAGTTACTACCTAGTTAATTTTTTTTAAAAATAAGTAATAACATTAATAAATATAATTATTAAAACCAATTAGGAGTTAGAACATTCGCATAGTAGGTTAGGGTAGGTTAGGTAAGATACATGCGGTAATGAGACAATGTCTAATAAGTCACATTGTAGTGCAAGAAGTCACAAAAGAGTTTCATGCCATTATTCAAATCCTTCTATTAGTTAACTTTCTATTATATTTATTTTGTTTAAATTTTCAATCGTTAATAAAATACTTCTTATACATTTACTCAAGTTCAAATACATTTTTTTTTTTTAATGTAGTGGATGTCACTAGATGTTATTAAAGATTTTCAAGTACTAACTCATTATTTAAATGTAATAATGAATTAATTTTAGCTTTATATATACTGCATGTGAGAAAAAAAACCTTTCTCAAAAGGAGCATTATAGTGTATGCAACATAGTTATTTCGTCCCGTTTGGGTTAAAATAAGTGATAACATAATTTCATAAAACAACTGATTTTATGTTATAGGTTATGTGGTAGAACCTGTGATTCAAAGCATAGGTCATGTTAATTTATTTATATTAATTGTTTTTATTTATTAAAAAAGTAACTAAAGTATTTTTTTGTTGAACTAAGCAGGAATGACTTGAAAGTAATTTCTTTTATATTACTTGTAATGAAATATACATTTGGTATTTCTCAAATGTGCTGCTATAAAAACTGTATATTTTTATCTAATTTACTATTTTTTATTAATATTTATATTGGTTATGGTTAGTGCACAGAGTTATTAAAGAAATGAGTAGATTTAGTCACAAAGTTTTCAAAATTATCACAAAAATATGTGTTTTCTTCAAACACATTCCAACGACTACTTCAACCGTTAGCGGAATTTAGCGGGAATTTAGATAGTATATTATCACTATAATATAGTAAATTACTATAATTTATTAATTCTAACAATTGTATTACTCTATTACTGTAAACGAAGTAGAATAAAACTAATACATTCCGCGAGGGATTGGTTTAATTTATTTTTAAATAAATAAATAACGCTGATTATTAGTTATTATTACTTTACACATTAACAATATTCTAATCCAAATAGCGGTTATTTTGTTATCTTTGGGCTTCAGCGTCGTGGAATTTATACACTAAAGGAATCGAATAACTTTGGAAATATTTTGTAACTGTGTTGATTGTCTGGTTGCCTAAAAAACTATTTCAAATAAACATAGGGAGTACTTTATGGTAAATTGTACAGGCTTTATAACAGTATAGTGTTTAAGATTTGGAAAATAGTAGGATATATTCCAGACGGGAGGTACTTTAAAAACCATATATTAATTAAAATTGTGTCTACAGTTGTAACCTACAGGCTAACTTCTCTCAACCATTGCCACTATTGTAGTCTAAATTCCACGTCACGCCTCCCGTGTGTCTGCGCTTCATGGCCATCATACCACGAGCGTCAGCTTTCCTCTTATTCTTCTACCTTCCGGAATCCATTCATTAAACCACGTCTAACCATCCTCATTCGCCTAGCAGTCTTATTATTTACACATTTCTTCTCTATAGCCTTGTTCTCGTCACTCTTTACCTTTTTATAATCAGTCTTTCTTCATTTTATCCGTTCTTGTAACACCGCAGTTTCTTCTTCAGTACTTTATTTCTTTGTAATTATTGTGCAATATTTTTTTTGTTTATAGAGTGAAACTTCTACTGCAAGCTATAATATGCTCTCACCATCGCCTCCTTGTATATTAGTTTTACTGTTCTTCTGCTGTTCTTGTTCTTTATTACATCCTCGATTATTAATCCTCGTGTAATGCACGCTTCTTTAAGGCGCTCATGGTCAATGCAAGCATGATTAATGTTATCTGATTTAAGGGATTCTTATGTACGTAATTCACCCATGTTTAATTCACACTGTTTTCATACAAACTTGTTTAAAACTCAAGCTTTTCTACCTCACACTGTTTAAATACACGCTCGTTTAGTTAAGGCATGTTAATTGTATGCATGTAAAATGCTTGCTTGTTTAATGGGCTCTTGTTTAGTAGGGTACACACTTGTTCCATGTGCGATAGTTTAATGCAAATTTGTTTAATGTGTTATCTGTATAGTACACTCTTGTTTAATGCTTGCTTGTTTAGTACGCACTTCTTTCATGTGTGATAGTTTAATGCAAATTGGTTCAATGTGCTCTCTGTTTAGAACACTCTTGTTTAATGCTTGCTTGTTTAGTACGCACTTGTTTCATGTGCGGTCATTTAATGCAAACTTGTTTAATGCTTGCTTGTTTAGCACGTACTTGTTTCATGTGTGATAGTTTAATGCAAATTGGTTCAATGTACTCTCTGTTTAGAACACTCTTGTTTAATGCTTGCTTGTTTAGTACACACTTGTTTCATGTGCGATAGTTTAATGCAAATTGGTTTATTGTGCCCTCTGTTTAGTGCACTCTTGTTTAATGCTTGCTTTTTTAGTACACACTTGTTTCATGTGCGGTCATTTAATGCAAACTTTTTTAATGCACTCTCAGGTGTAGTATACACTTATTTATTTCGCGCTTGTTTCATACGCGGTTTTTATAATGAACGCTCGTTCCACACACTTTTCCCTAGGATAGTTTAGCTTTATAAAGACTTAGTAAATTCTCCTAAAAATATGTGACGATATGTGTTGACAATATGACAAATCTGTCGAAAGGTTGTTCCTTATTAACTAAAAACTAAGTACTATTATAAATAAGTGTTTACACATTAATATGTGCTGAAGTGTAGGTCATTTCGAAGGTTGTACCAAATAATGCCAATGAAATTAAGGAATTTCAATGATAGTATGCTATTAAAAATACAAAACACTTTTAAACGGCTTTAAACAAAAAAATAAATATAAACGATAACATTGTTAAGTTTAAATGTGACGTCCATTAGATTAAAAAAAATCAGTAAACCATTCTTATTAAAAAGAGTTAAATTTAGATTTTAAATTCACATTTTTGTAAAATGCCCATTTTACGGATTTTTATTAAAGAAAAACTGTATTAAATATAAAATATAGCTAAAACATAATAGTTGTGGTGACGGAACTGTTAATGATTGGATAGAAGGAGAGGTTAGAGAAAATTTATATTTATATTTGCCTTCCTTGTTTTCTATGACCTGTACGATGTGAGTTATCATATAATTTGTAAATGCAGAAGTGTATTTGAAAAATTATTATGAAAAAGTCAGGAAGTATTTCTATGAATAAACTCAGCTTTTTGTAGAGATATACTCGCTTCTCCTATAGTATTAAAATTTAATGATATTGTAACAGGTCTGCTTGAATATCTAAGTGATAATTTATAAAATTTGATACTTATATTCAGTACTGTTTAATAGGGATAAAACTTAAATTTGGTTTTGAATGAATGAACATGTGTAATTTTATTGTTTAAATATAATGTTATTTCAATAAAGAGTTAACTTTAAACATATTGAAGAAACTCACTACACGAGTGTATAAAGCACACATTTCTATTCGGGTTTCTCCGTATAAACGGAATTACGTAAGCACTTGCGGCCCTTTTTGGCGAGGTCCAGCCCAAACGTGTCGTGTTTGTCAACAAAATGTAATTGCAAAACATTCCGCCTTTGTTCTGAAACTTGGAATGTGGCCACACTCGGTCAGGAAGCGATCTCCCACGGAACTTTCCCCAAGTGCATTTAATTGGCGCCATTTACAAGATTACTGGATTATTACGTCATAGAAGTCAAGTCGGCCTGTTTGAGGTCAGCTAAAGTTAGATGGGTGTTCAGGAAGTTGACTGACCGGAAACCAGAGTAACAGTTCAGGAAGGAAGCCACTTGGGCGGGGTACAAACAATGCCGGAGTATAAGATGGCGGGAAAACACCGGAAGTAAGCGTGGCAGCCATGCAAAGAGAATGTGTTACAGGTGAAGAGAGAGAAAGAGGCCGTATATACTTGTTTTTATTTGATCCAGAACACTCATTAATCCAGCTGCGAGATGAAAGCGAGTTTGGTTCCTGCGATATAAACAAGCATAGATGACAAGTGTGCGGTGGTTATTTTAATTATCGAATGAAATAGATTGAAATAAATTTTCTGATAAGCAAATGAAAGTATTTACTACGATAAAGCTCACTCATTGTAGCTGTCTAAAAGTGAAACAATTATTAATTTGTTCAAGTAATATTTCTTACATTTTTGAACAATATATTGTTATTATTTAAAATGACCACAATAACAATTTTATAAATTATCAACAATTAACAAAATAACCACATTTTTTTACATTTGCCTAGGCATTACTCTATTTACAGCTTTACATTAACTTGAACAGTTCCAGTTATATATGTTTCCAGTTATATTAGAACCATTCTCTCTCTTTCTCTATACACCACACACACACACACACACACACACACACACACACACACACACACACACACACACACACACACACACACACACACACACACACACACACACACACACACACACACACACACACACACACACACACACACACACACACACACACACTCACACACACACATACACACACTCACTCACACGACCATACATACACACACACACACACACACACACACACACACACACACACACACACACACACACACACACACACATACACACACACACACACACACACACACACACACACACACACACACACACAAACATACACACACACACACACACACTCACTCACACGACCATACATACACCCCCCCCCATACACACACACACACACACACACACACACACACATACACACACACACACACACACACACACACACACACACACACAAACTCACTTACACGACCATACATACACACACACAATAGGCCCTATAATAAAAATCTATTAAAAGTAGTATTTACCTAAATTTATTAAACTTGAAGACGTATAATCATGGAAATAGAAACTTATATATTCCGTCACTATTTTGTAAAGTTTATCAAAGTAACTAAGATTGTCGTATTCATTATTGGGAATCAGAAGACTTTCATTTTTGCACATTCGTAAAATCATCACGATAATTATTTGGCATTAGAGGTTTCTACTGACGTAACTAATTGTGACAACTTGACAAACATATGACACGGCATTTCAATAACTACGCTTTGCATGTGACGGTAAGTTTGCGTTCGCTACTTTTACCTTCACGTAGCGAAAGTTGCAGTCTATGGTAAAGTCTCCCTGCAATTTTTGTTTACATTTGTACGTTTATATTTAGCTATTAAATTGCAATATGTACTTGGGTACTGTTATTTTACCATTTACTTATATTTAGTTTTCTTTAATTATGTATGGTTTTTAAGCCTACGTTTATCCTTAGCAAATACGTCTTCCTGCATATCGGGTTAGCTACCAATATTTGATAGTATTTTCAAGTTTCTGTATACTATTTAAATGCCAAAACAATCATTTGATTTTGTTTAAATTTTATACATCTTTTTTTAAATTTTTGTTACGGTTTCGTTACACCCTTAGTCTTTTTCAAGTTCGAATATCCTCATATCTGCCATTTGTTGTGTAACTTCCTCTAACCATTTCGGTTGTTTTCATTTCCAGACTTTTGGGGCGATTTGTTTATATATATTTCCCTGGTGCCCTCCCCTTTGTAGCCCAAATGTTTTTCTCTACCATTTCCGTCAGCATTGTTTAACCTTTATTCTTCCATTTATATCGTCTTTTACGACTTTATCCATTACAGGTTGCATTCATCTGTTCCTGTCTATCGACTCTTCAATTCACTTGCCTATACCACTTCACCTCCATAGGTGACAATGTTTCTACAAGACTATGAACATTATAGTAACTAACAATATTTCAATATTATTATTCCAATATTTAAAACTATTTTAATCCTTACAAAATGCTATGTAATTCTTACAATTGATAGTATGAAGTTAACTTCCTTGCCTTTAAATTCAATCGAGCAATTTTTAGAAAGGAAAGTAAAATCGAATAATAATAATAAGCACATAGTCCATCATTTAATTCCCACTATTAGTTCACACATTCCCTATATACTTGTATTTATCTATATCTTATTCAATCGTTAATAAATTACTTTTTATTCATAATTATTTTAATAATTATAAATAATTTATTTTTTAACTTGTAGTCATTGATACTAGATGTTAATTTTTGTATTAACATATATAATTTATTTATAAATTTTTTAATAGGTTTATTATTTAAGTATTATTTCCCTTTGCATTTTACCACATATAATATTGTGATTCTGTCGTATGTATACACATAGTTGTATTATTTGTAATTATTTAATAAAAAATATCCGACATTAAATTTTTCTTTGTTTACCCAAGTTTAAATTGAATTAATTTTTTTTTTATATTACTGGTTTATACCGTTGATGTGTCTTGGAAGAGACATGGCAGAGGGGAGGTTATGGGGCCGTAAGGTAATAAAAGGAAGGTACTAGATTTATACTTGTTTAATGGCTGAAACCACGACAAAGGCTGAAGAAGCACCAACACCTCTTCAGCGCAACCAAAAGTCGAACTCGATAGGTTGTCGTCAAGGTGCAGCAAAAGACACCGTCATCATTTATTATACTTTTGTGCGTTGATTAAGTTACTAACGAATTCCAAACATTTTATTATATCATCACATTTTAAAACTTAATAAATCAGAGGATCGCCTGTTTGTCGTGACATAACTCCGGATATGTGTCGTTTACCCGAAAGTTGTATAATAGGTCCGGTTTCATAACAGTTTAAAATCTCATGGGCCGACTTTCTTCGTGTTGCGGTCGGTAAAATATCGCCCTGAGTGGGTTGGGTAAAATAAAGCTATTCCTGGCTATTATCATAAGAGCAACCAGTTTGCACGAGTTGTAAAACTGGTTTCGTGTTCATATTAGGTTCGATTTTACGTAAAACAATACATGTTTGTAAAATACGTTTGTATTTAATATATAAAAACGTTTACCTATATATTTTGTATTAGGATTGTACATGATATATACAGTATGACTAAGGATATAGGACTTCAGGTAAAGACAAACCTCTTATAATAAAAAGGCAACAATGAACTATTATATATATATATATATATATATATATATATATATATATATATATATATATATATATATATATATATGTATATATAATAAATTAATAAATTAAAAATATTTAAAAACAAGAATACTTTTAATGAATATATTTATTCAAACCATAGGTAGTACATATGATTTAATTTTGTAAAAACGTTTTATTAGATAATTATTTTCCTGAAGATACTGATACTATTTTATCGGCGAAAAGCTTTGAATAAATATACTCATTAAAAGTATTCTTGTTTTTTAAATATTTTAAATTTATTAACTATATTACAAGAAAACATATCACCATATTTAATATATTTAATATATATATATATATAATTTGGTAGTTAGAAAAACCTATCGGGGATATATACATTCCTGAACGAACAAAAATTGTATTAGAAAATAAAATTAATAGTAAAAAAGCATTTGTATATTTGATAGGCAACCTCAATGTACTTACACAAGAACTTGGTTAAAGTGTTAAGTGTGTGTGTGTGTGTGTGTGTTTTTGTGTGTGTGTGTGTGTGTATGTGTGTTCGCGTGTGTGTAAGCATAGTTCTATAAATATAATATTTAGAAATATATATTTATAATTGTATAATATATATAATAATATAAATATTATATATATATATATATATATATATATATATATATATATATATATATATATATGTGTACGATTTTAAATATAGTTTATTTATCAGTATATATTAAGTATATGCTACTATATAATTAAATTCCACCAATGGACATTTTACAGTTGCGTTTCACAAGGTTCAACCTAATTGGATACTATTAAGTAGCAAATGTTGGTACAGGACATATTTGCATAGCACTTAGATAACTATGTGACAGTATGGAATTCGCGTAAAGATTTAAATCAATAATGTAGATATATGTGTTGCTGTTTTAGAAGAAAGTTGTTCCAGGAACGCAAGCCCTGTTGTCCACTTCCTGTTCCTGATTACACACACGGCATCACACTGGTATGCCCAGTGATAACCGGATATCATATCCATTAGTTGCATTATCGTTCCGCATCAGATCATGGAAGTCGTGTGTTATATAAGTAACGTGTGAGTAAATAATCGATAAGATAACTGCTCCCAATTTTAAAGCTATTGAATCAATACTCTCGGCGAGGCTTATACCTAATCGTGGTTGTCACGACTACCTCGACGTTTGGAGTCAAGCAATGCATAGCTTAAGGTAGAGGTTCTAAGTCATCTAAATGCGCCCCCCCCCTTTAAGCTGAGTATTTTGACGACCCCCAAGTTTTAATGTTAAATAATATTTTAAACCTGCAATAATTGTGTATTTACAATAAAGCGTGTATTGAAAAATTTGGAATAAGTATTAAAAAGTTAAAAAATTGTTTACCACTTTCTACATCTTACAGCTGTGGACAAGAATTTCTCACAGTGGTGATTTTAAAAACCACATCAAGGAATCGTTTGACACTCGATAATGACATTGTGTTGTGTGTTGCATGCATTCCAACACATTTCAGACATGCAAAACTTGGTTAATTACGACCAAGCTCAAGTTTATAATAAATAGAGAAGAAAAACGTAAATGTTTAGTATAACGTGAGTGTATCCCTTTTCCTAGGAAATAACTAAAACTTTAACTGTTTATTTGTTTTTTTTTCTCCGTACCTCGCGAGCCCCTAAAACACCTCCTTTTCCTACCCACCGATTGAGAACCCCAGGTGTAGGGTGGTGACAAATTAGCAGCCTATCTTTAGTGATTTTATTTTACATATTTTGTTACACATTTAAGCAAATTATTTTAGTAAAAGAAATACAAAACCTTGGTAATACTTCAAATACTTTTATAATTAAAAATTTAAAGGATCTTTAAAAGTGATAATTGAAGAATGTTTTTAATGTTTCTTTTTTTTGTTAAAAGTTTATTTCTATTTTTGATTGCTAATCTATATATGAAGAGGAAACATTCTTACAATAACTTAATTTTCAAAATGGATTTGATTTCTTTGACGTAAAATATACATCTACGAAATGTCTAGTAGGTGGAACCGTATTTTAGTAATTTTTAAAAGTAATTTATGAGTATTCTATCAATAATAGTAGAAACAGACTGGTTAGGATGACATCGTTGTCGAATGTAATAATAAACTAGTAAGTAGAGAGATTTAAAGTGAACTCTTTCAATATCTACCACTATGAGTAATTATTGACTCATTATGGATATTTTGTTCATAAATATACGTAGTAGTTAAGTTAATAAATTGAAGTTTGGATCTATATAGTTTCCTTTACTTTACAACAAATTTATATTTCAGTGTACTCTTCAGATTAAGTTCTAGTATTAAAATGTTGTAAAGATTTATTCTCTTTACAAACTTGATATATCAATTCTAATAATATAATTAATAAAACACCAAACCCTATAACACAAGTTGCAAGCAATAAGACATATTTAAAATTGTTACAAAACCAAAATTGTTAGTAGTTATAACTAATATATTTAGTTTAGGTATAGTTACAAAGATGTTTGTAAGCTATTGCAATTATCTCTCTGATGATGATGCCATGAACATATATGAACATAAAGGTTTAATCTGGATAACTTAGTTAATTGATTATTAATTATAGTCTTTAATTTAGTTTCAGATTATAACTTATATTGTGGATATTGGGTGCTTGAATTGAAAGATTCAAATATATTTAATCAAAGTTTTATATTAAATTAACGCTTGCAACATTATCTGATCAGGGAATTGGTAGTTTCCTTTAACTCTGGGATGCAATCTGCTTGACTTCCACCGACGATTTGAAGTGTACAGTAGAATCTCTCTGCTAGTAGTTCCACAAGGCCAGGTGGTATCATAAAGGAAGTCTCAGGTGTTTAGACCTTTCGTACAGGAATATTTTAAGGTAATTTAAGTTACTAGGACGGAGAGATATTTGGCGTTATCAAATGCGAGAAAAGAAAGTTTTTGACACTAGAGATCTCAGAAACAAATTACACATTTAAATTCTAGTGAAGAAACCGGCATAATGTTTAGACACACGACCTTTTAAGAACTGTGCACTGGGAAAAAGAGAATGTCCTAGAAAAGCTACAACTGATATAAAATTTTATATTTAAAACTGCTCCTAAAATATATTCTAATCAAATTTAGTTTGGAAATTGTTTTAAAATTGAAAATAATTTATGAATATATCATACTGTTATTATGTCTACATTACATAATTGGTTGTTTGTTACTTCAGTAACTGTATCAGGAACATATCATAAATGGATATCCAATCAAAGCTAGAGTAAGTTTTACATATTAAAATTTTAAAAAAAATGTTTTCAGAATAGGTACTATGTAACTGATCTTAATCGTAATATAAGCGTAATTTTCATTGTGAATATCACTCCTACTTGGGTTTATTGCCTTTAGTTAATGTTTTTGGAGTATTTAATGCATAAACGAACGATTTTTTTACAGTATTAATATTTTAACTACATTAGAAATTTAAATTCAAGAAAATATTTTCAGAACCATATTTAACCAGTTGAAAAAAAAATTGAAAGTCAATTTTTACTTAGGTGAAAGTTTTTTTAAATTGTTTTAATATTTCAATTAATAATAATAAAGTAACATAACCTATGCGTTAAAACAGCTATTCTATGTATTAAAACAGCTGTTCTACCATATAACTTATAGCATAAAATCAGCTGATTTATAAAATCAATGTTATCGCTTACATTAAGCTACATGAGACATGCATAACTATATTACACACTTCGCCCCTTTTGTGAAAAATGTTTCTTCCATATAAAACTAAAATTAATTTTTTAAAAATTTATTTAATTAATTATTATTTGAATATTTAAAAAATGTATTTCAACTTGAGTGAATGAATAAAAGGTATTTTATTAGTGATTTAAAATTTGATCAAGATATATATATATAAGGAGATCTAATAAAAAAATTGAAAAATATTAAATTAACATACAACTCACAATAACCACTTATATTTGTATTATTCTTACGAAGTACAACTCCAAAAATTTCTAACCGAACAGAGAACATCAGACTCTTTGCTCACAAATTGGTTTCTGCTTACTCTAATCACTGTCGATATTAAGGCGTTACTACAAACAATTAATATTATTGTGGTTTTTCTAAGACCAATCGCAGTCATACTTGTGTAGCGCATCTGCAACCTTGTTTGACGAGATTCTCCTCTATGGGCAAGACCTAAAAGAACAATATGCATTGTTGACGCAATGATACACAAAAAAGCTTTGGAGTTTTCGACAAGTTTAAATTATAATTGAAGCGAACTTTTCTGTACTACTAAAAAAAATCATATAAGACTAAACCTTTTTTATTGAAGACAAACTTGTTGTAAATTACACTAAACTCTTGTTTATTATACAAAAGAATGAAGACAAATACACTTGAAAAAAAAATATAGATTCAACTTAAAAATAAACAACCAAAACCAGGCACATTTTTGAATAGAACGGGTCTTCTGTTTGAAATGCGTTTTAAAAGGATATTTAAATTTTTGTCATTTATTGTCTAAATAGAATTTATACACAATTCATTTTTAAATTATCTAAAAATTTCTAATATGAACATTTTTATTACACTTTTGCTATTACTTGCGACAAGACTTTTTGTTAACTATAGGTTGTTAAATTGTTAACTTACACTTGGAGGGAACGTTTTCGTCTTATGACTTCTTCAGCCTCGTATTTTTTCCGATAGGATTGCGGAAACTTCTAACTTTCAAAAAATGGTACCAATGAAGCACAACTGCAACAATCCTAGCGGCAAAAGTACGAGGCTGAAGAAGTCATAAGACGAAAACGTTTCCTCCAAGCGTAAGTTAACAATTTAACAACTTTTAGTTAACAAAAAGTCTGGTCGCAATACAGTAATAGCAAATGAGTAATAAGTAATTAACAACCAGCTCTTCATGAACATCAACAAGATTTCGATATGAACATTTTTGTTACTGTTAGAAATACTGGTTGCATTTGAGTGCCCTCTTCTGTTTTCCCTAACATTAAAACATTGTTTTTTGATCCTCCATTTTCAAATCTTTATCTTCAAAACTCCAAAATCCATACTGTATTCTACTCATTTATATGATATTCTGTAATGTAATAAATTTAAATATTGTTATTAAACGTTTGCTGACAATTCATTTTTAAAAAAAACTATCATTTCCACTCTTAACTCTACGCCCTATTCCTTTCCGTGCAGTGCAACCGGATGACGCATTTCTGCTTGTAAGTATAAATCTCAGACCTCCATAAACGTATTACTTCAGCCCACTCGTAGATTTTACGGTGGGAGATATATATTAATTGCTAATAAATATCTTTCAGGAAGTAAATATATTGCTATTGCCAGATGATGTTTATTTGTGTAAGTTATGGTAACTATATAGATTTAAATTCTGGTTGATACTTTCACATACACAGACGGAGGAAAAGTGGGAAACAGACGGGGGTTCCAGTTTTTCCACTGTCGTCCATGACGAATAAAACATAAAAGCCATATATAATTTTTAATGTTTTGCGCACAGATTGGGGGATCTGTGACTCAGATGTCACAGAGCAACAAGTTTTACAGTCACTATGAAATAATATTAATTTTATTTTTGTTATAGACGTATTAAGCAAATCTGCCAGTATTAGCCAATAATCGAAAAAACAAACGTAGTGTAGAAAATAACGTAAACAACATTTGTAATAATATGTAGCCATTGAAAGTAATATATAGGAATAATACATAGAAGGATTCTGGGTTTGAAAAGATATAGGAGAACATATGAAAAGGATGAAAGGGTTGGAAATAAGAGGAAAGGATTAGAGCTGATAAACAATATAATTATTGATCAAAAAGAGTTGGAAATAACAGGAAAGCACTGTGAAGATCACAAAGGAAATCAATGGAAATAGTATAAACGACTGGGGTATGGTAATAATACCCTGTATTAAAAAATAGCCTACAGGAATATGTGTTTAATATAGACCCATACCTATAGGGATCAAAAAAGAAGGTATGTTGCCCACCGATAGGATTAGATAGAATATCATTTCCAAAATACCGTTTGTTTACTTTTTTTATTCTTTATTCCGAAAATTGGATTTCGAAATATTTTGGATTGTAAGTTTCTTTATTATGAAGCTAGCGAAGAGTTTCAATAATTAAAATGGGATTTTTAACTTTATCTACATTTAAAGATTTATTTAAACTACCACCTTGAAAACAATAATAGCTAGTTCCTTGAAATGAATTATCGCCTTACTCTACTTATTTGAATAAATATTTGGATCACTTCAGGAAAGATTTATGTTTGAATATAGAATATGGTAATCTACTTATAGAAATTTCCAAGTATGTAATACAATTTTTGTAAAATAGCTTTCAAATTGATCAAATGTGTAACTTTACTAAAATCTAGAAACTTTTATTGTAAAACTTGTCAGAGATAATTTGAATTACAAAAAAACAATATACTATTTTTTTTATTATATACAGAATATTTTCCAGTTATCAATGGGTAACTTTTTATTCACTTTTCACCTGTCTAGATTTGATTTGTTTATTGTTTCTTCAATGAACCAAAGAAACAAAGTAATTATGAAGAAAGGCTTTTTATATTTATCGTTGATAATTACTGTCCCATTACTCACGCAATCTAAACTGTAACAACTCTATTCCAGCTGAGCGGGCAACAACTGCCAACCTGATCTGAATGTAAACAAGGCTTTCTTAAACAGGTTCTGACGCCGGTAGCAAATAGAGAGTTACACATACCAGCGATAAATGGTATGGCCTAATAAGTTAAGCTATTATGGTATTTTAATAACGTTTGCAACAAATTACAGTGATGCAGTTGGCCACACGTCAGGAACTTGTTTCAGAATCTCGAAGAAGGTAATCATAGATTTTACCATACAGCAAATGTATATACTGTAAATATGTGCTGCACAAATAATTATTATTATTTCCTCAAGTATTTCATAAGTTTTGATAAGACTGCGTAGTCTAGTGGGTAGAACATTTGGCTTGTTGAATAAAGGGGTTAAGGAAACCAGATGTGTCCACTAACAACAATAGATTGACAGGTAGATTTTGTGCTATACCCTCAGCGGTCGCCTATTGTTATTAAATTTCGACCTTTTGGTCGCCTATTGTTATTTAATTTCAATTTTTCCACTTGGATAGAAATATTGGTTGGCCCTTCTCTTTTATTAAAGGCACTTTTCCAAACCAGCAGACAAAGCTCAAAGATTATAATTGTGCAAACGCAGTTACACTTTTGCCATATATACTGTATTTCGTATAAAGAGTGAACCCCCAACAAAAATAACCTAATTGTTATAACGAATCAACCATATTTTACAGCATATAAAAATGAAATTATTAAACTAGAACAAAATACATATCTAAGCAAAATTTGATTAAGTTTTCCACGGCTTTTTTTATTTCAGAGTAGAATGCTTCTAATATGGAAAATTATTGATTTAAAATAGTATACTATTTATGGAACAATTTCCTCATTTTACCCAAAGCGGCCCAGAGAGGCTTGTCATATTTCTTCTTAATCTTGGAGTCACCTCATATGTAGCCATTTATATTTACATGAAGCTGCTAAAAGTAGCATAGTGTTATTTTTCTTCTTAACCTAGGACTTATATAAACTATCTATCTATTATTTACATCGTGAGCGGAATTGGCGTTGTCTCGTTTATTCTATTCTGACTTAAATACCTATATTCATACATTACTAATTCAAATGTTTCACACAATCATTGGGCGAAGAAATCATTGATTACCTTAAAAAATTCTTCAAACTTTTCTGGCTTTGTCAAAGCAATATTTCTCCATGCGTATTCCTCAAGGTGTGTTTCGAATATAGTGACTGCCATTCGACCTATTCTTCGACGCATGTCACGATTTATCTTAGCATAATGACTTTCTATTGTCTGCGTATGCACATTACGATCACCAGGACAAACAAAATTGAGAGAGTGATAGACCGTTTTGTGTAGATATTCATTTTGACTCAGAGAATTGTATACCTTCCACATATCAGTAATGACTGTCGCCCCAAGCTCCACATTTTCCATTATTATTTGTAGTAATGTAGCTGAATCTCTTTTTTCAAAAATTTTCAGTAAACTCTTTACGGTCTCTATATATACCACCCAACGAGCTTTGGTCAAACGCCCACGATTGTTTTTACGTTTCCCAAACGCCCTTTCATCCACTTCATAAATTTGTCCTGCGCTATCTATATTAGTTGAATTTTCCAGAAGCCGAACCACAGAATCTCCCTGAAAGTATTCATCAGCTTCTTCAGCGAAAAACCAGTCTCACAAACAATAATCAAAAACGGATATTTAAATATCCACGCTACCAGAACTGTGAGCAAGTGAAGTGGAGTAACGCTAATCCAAAAATGGTATTGTCTCTTATTTGTTTTTTTAGCTCTGCAGTTACGAATTCCACATTTATAAATCATATTGTTCTTTGTTCCGCATTTAAGATGCATCATTGCACCACACTTCACACATTTTATTGATGGTTTCACCAGTTTATAGTCTTTTAGAAAACCTTTCATACCACCTTTTGAAATGTTTTGACAGAACACAGTAATACTATCAAACACACGTAGTTATCTGCCAACTAAAAGTGCCTTCAAGAAACGTGAAGGGCCCACTGATGAGTGTAATAGAGAGGAAACCGAGAACAATAGAGTACGCTGTTGAAGCGTAATAAAAGGAACCTTTATGGAACAACCCTTAGGTCCAGGTTGCGTGGGTCCGTCTGGTTTCCTTAACCCGCCTAAGGATTCCGGGTTCGATTTCCTCCAGCAGTGCCGAAGAGTCTGTATGCTTTCTTCATCGCACTAGATGACTGCCACTGGTGATCAGTACCTAATGACAAACCTAGGGTATAGTGTTGAATGTATACGTTTTATTGAATATGATCCAAATATGTAGTTAAATATGAACTACATGTATAACTTTATCTTCTCTCTCAATGTTGATTGTTTAAAGTATTCCTTATCTTAATTTTTTAGATAGGTAAAGTGATCTCTGAAAAGATTTATCTTTGTCTGTGCACATTTTTTTTACCTATTTTATTTAAGATGTGTTTAGTAATAGTAAAAGATCATTTCTTATTAAAATAACAATACGTTTAGTAAAGATAGCTTATTGTATTGAGATTGACGTTAGTATTATTATATAAGAGGTCATTAATATGAAAGAGGGATAGTGGTATGGAAAGAGGTTATAATTGTAAAAGTTGGTTGATTTAGGGGATTATTTGATAGTAAAGTGCTTAATAGTATGCATAGATATTGATATAATGAAAAGGGGTTACTATTATGGAGGGGGTTGCTATTATGGAAGGCGTTATTATCATAAAAAGTGGTTTAATAGTACGGAGAGGGATTAATATTATGGAAAGGGTTTAACATTATGGAAAGGTGTAATAGAAAGGGTGTAATTTTATGGAAAGGGTTAGTATTTTGGAGAGGGTAGTATGGTATGAAAAGAGGTTAATTATTATAAAGAGGTTTTTTTTTAAATATAGGTAATATAAAAGGGCGTTGATTTAGGGGATTAATAGTACGGAATATGGATAATAACCTAGAGACGGGTTAATATTATGGAAAGGGGTTGTTATGAAAGGGAGTTGATGTAGGAGGTTAATATTATGGAAAGTGGTTATTAGTATGGAAAGGAAATAATACTTTAGAAAGGGTTCAATATTATGGAAGGGGTTGTTATTATCGAAAGGGATAATAGTATGGAAAGGGGTTATAATTAAGGGTAATAGTATAAAAGGGGTTTAGTATAATTGTAAAAGACCTAACAAAATTATTTTTGTAATTTTATTAGGTTATGGAGAAATCAGTAAATATACATATTTAAAAAAATGTTTATTTGATTACAGTTCGTACAAAAGTCAAACAGTCTGTATGTAATTTGTCACGTCATTACAATGTAAATATGTTTGAGTAACAATATTGTAGGCACCAAGAATTTATAATAAAATAGTTGAAAAGGTCTGCTTTTGTGAAGGCGTTACTTTAGAAGAAATGTGCGTGCGGCTCATCGATGATTTCTTCAGCGTGATGATGGTGGAAATGGTCATGGTCGTAGTGAACGTGGGGGTGGCTGCTGTAGTGGACGATCCGTGTGAGAGGTTCGTGGTGGTGGAAGTGGCGTGTGTACACGTAGCGAGCGACTGGTGCTGGGTGGTAGTGGACTATACGAGCTGGTCTGGAAGATGTGAATTACAGGTACAAACATCTTACAAACCACACAAGCAATACTGATTTAAAATCAGATTTGTTTTTTATCTTCAGAGAATTTTCTCTTTGAAGCATCTTCTTTTAATCATGTGGAATATTTTATCATTTTCCAAATATCTGTTCTACTCCAGACAATAAAGTTACAGAAGCCTTACGTGACAATAAAATGTTAGAAGTTAAATTCTTGCCTATAATAAACATTATCTAAAAATAAAAATAGCCTTTTGACGAGACATACAATGCCAAAAAAATAATAAAAATCAACTAATATTACAAGTTACTTAAAATTAAACCCTTATGTACATTTTGATGACAATGTCATCATTTTCAGAGGGAAATGTTACATAATTACAATCTAAAACACAATAATTTACAAAACTAGGTAAACCAGGTCAGTATAGTTTGTATACTATTGTAGTATAGATTGTTATTTATGTAATATGACCCTCTGATGAGACGACATGGCCATCAAATGTACATAATAATTTAATCTTAAGAAACGTATATAATTAATTATTTTTTATTATATATATTCCAGTACATTTTTCTGCCTTTCCTAACATTAAAATATTTTCCTTTGCTGAGGATTTTCAAATCTTGTACTTTTTCAGTTTGGAAGTACTATTGAGTTTGGAAAATGGAGTCATTATGAAACGCGCCAACAAAGGAAAGTATTGTAATGTTAGGAAACGCAAGAAAAATGTATTCAAATATGTAGAAATATCATACGTGAAGATTAGTATTTAGGAATTTATTTTTTAATATTTTTATGGTGTTTGGGTTTTTGCCAATATGTTTTACTTTAATATATTGTATATATGCACTTGGTACTGTATAAAGCATTAATCACACACTCTGGAATATTACTCTGTAAATCTTAATAGCTTTTACGTTAAATCTACAAAGCTAGAACATATTCCAAATGTTTATTGTTAGAACAAGAAACAATTTGAATTTTCCAGTGCTTTCAAACTAATCACACATTCTTCACTATATGAAGAAACTTCATGTGTTCAGAGTAAACCAGATGCGAGACTACTTTCAACTTGAACGCAATAAATATTAATAGTGGAATGTGTTTTCAAACTATATAAAAACAAGTCTGATATTTAAATTATTTTACGTCAATTACTTTACAACTCCCTAGCTTATAGTTAATTAACTTTACTTTACCGCTTATAGGCAATGGTAAAAAACTTTCATTTTCCTATTAAAATTTTCTTAACAGTTTTTATACTATTTTGTACCTTTTTACATCAACGCTTTTTGAATGACAACCAACATGAAAATTATAATTTGGATGGCAACATTTTGGTAATTGTAAAATATAAGGTGCCTTGTCCTGTCTCCATTATTCACTATGAAGCCTTTAAACGTTTATAAAGACTAACTTTTTAAAAGAATTTATTGCGTTTATCTAATACAATTTCTTTTATATCTCAAGCATCATTTACGCCAAGCATATCCTTTACGGGGAATGGATCTTGTGTTTTTCTACAGTTACAGCTATTTTAAATCTAAAAAATGTTCAACTAAAACACTTTAGTTGAAATCAAACATATATATATATATATATATATATATATATATATATATATTTGTGTGTGTGTGTGTGTGTGTGTGTATGTGTGTGTGTGTGTGTGTGTGTGTGTGTGTGTGTGTGTGTGTGTGTGTTTGTGTGTGTGTGTTTGTGTGTGTGTGTGTTTGTTTGTGTGTGTGTGTTTGTGTGTGTGTGTGTTTGTGTGTGTGTGTGTGTTTGTGTGTGTGTGTTAATACCTGAGTTTTATTTCCTATGGTTTTTTAGAGTTTACCTTTTGTCTAAGAAGATTAAACTTTGCTGCATGAATCCATCTTGACAAACGTTGCAATAAAGTAAGCGAGAACTTTCAGTTATAAGTAAATTCTAGAAAGCTCTTTGTAAAAACAAAAAATACTAAAATAAAAAAAAAGGTAAAACATAATATAATTTTTCTATTTTCCAACTGTGTCTATGTACCCAAATATTTCATCTCGAACTTGCTTCTAGTCAATAGAAATCTGTTTTTTTGTATATTTTTGTAAACAATCAGTTGCCTATCATGTTATCTTCAACATATTATTAGTACAGGAAGGAAAGAATTTAATCACTTTGCTATCATATCAGATTTGAGTCTTGTTTTAGTCTATATTAATTTTTATAATAATAATATATTTTTTTCTTTCTAGTCAATCAGATTTTTATTAGTTTTAAATTAATTGATAGTTATAGGGAACATGCTAACTAAATTAAAGCCCCCAATTTTTAAAATGTTATTTCTGTGATTTTTAATTTATGGAGTAAACGTACTCGTATGGTATCCTGACGTATAAGAGCCTGGAGTATAGGGAGTCTGACTCACAATACATTCAAAGAATATATAACCTTTCTTATTTATAGTTAATGTTAATATAATGACTAAATAATACAGATTCATAATTACATAGGAGAGCAAATTTTACCAAAACTAATCGAGCGTTGACTTTATTAAATGTTTTTTTACCAGTCCCATAGTTATGAGATCTAATCGTCCTAAATATAAAATAATTATATTTAGTAGGTGGCAATTTACTTACGATTTGAAAAACCCGCCTTCTGTAGTGGCGGACATCAGTACAACGGCCAGGCTTACCAACTGTAAAACAAATGGTCATTAGAGAAAGTCAAATTAACGCGTCTGTACCAGATTGACGCCATTACACAGCAGTAAGATATAATTAAATAACTTTCAGTACTTTACATGTAATTAATCACATGTTAAAAAAACCACGTTTAGCTTAGGAAAACGTTATCACGCAGTACTCTATCATAAATGAAATAAAGTATTATAAACTTCGTCCGCCCTTAACTTGGAAAAACTAGGTTAGAAATAAATATGTTGACTGTAATTTATGTTAAAAAGTTTTAATGAATAATTTTCTGCTGGAAAATGTGAGAAATGAATAAATATATATTTCAATTAAAAAATAAATAATACTGAAAAAAAATAAAATTAATTCCTACTTAAATAAAAAAACATTTTTTTAGTTGTAGTAACTTTTCATTAAATAAATACAATAAATATTAATACATAAAATATGCATTAAAACATATGTTCTACCACATAGTCTGTAACATAAAATTTGCTGTTTTATGAAATCATTTGTTATCACTCATTTCACCCGAATGGGACGAAATAACTATATTGCATATCTTGGTTTTTCGTAAAAAGATTTTCTCCCATATAAAACTAAAATTAAAGTATTAGTAATAACAATTAATGAATTATTATTTGAAAAACTGTAATAAATTCTAGTGTCGTACACTATATAAGTTTAAAAAACATATTTGAACTCGAGAGGATGGATAAAAAGTATTTTATTAACGATTTAAAATTTGTACAAGGTATACGTATATAGAGTGAGAGTGTTAACTAAAAGAAGGAATTGAGTAACACAGTAGCTAGTTACAATAAAATAGTAAATTATAATATAAATATTAAATAAATAATAATAAAATCTAGTTCCTTGTTCAAACTTTTGTTGTGTTTGTCTACTATTTGGTAATATAACCATAAAATTGTGCAAACTATTACAATGCAAGCTAAAGGATATTTAGAAGGGTCTTGATGACGAATTAACCTATATTTTTTATTTTTGTACACTTAAATGTAAATAATTTAATTTGAATTTTTTTTTTTTTGTTGCAGTTAGTTCACTTTGTACGCAAGTGCGTTGTATTGTATTATCAGTGAAAGTATGCGTTCAGAGCTGATTATACACTTTACAAGATGTAAAGATAAATCCGTTGCTTGTAGTAGCACAAGAAAACCCACTCCCTGTAGTAGCAATTGTGATGATTAGTAGTCTCGCCGATAGTGGTGATACGTGATTGTGAAACTCGTACCTAAATAAAGTGTATATAATTGTGAGTTTTTATACAGTTATTTATTAAATTCCTTCTATTAGTTTATACTCTCAATGTACATCTTGTACAAATTATCAATCGTTAATAAAATACGTTTTATCATCTATTCAAGAGAACAATTTCGTCATACAGGATTGGAGATACGTAACACCTATTTGAATGTGATTGGCTTTAGAAAAAAAACAAATTTCCTATTTATCATGTCCCCTTTATTAAGAACAGCTGTATTACGCTTTTTAACATCTTTACGCTTCATGAACAACAGTGTTTAGAAAAAGCAGAAACCAATTAGTGAGCAACGTGCCTGATGTTATCTGTTCGGTTAGTAATTTTTGGACGATGTATTTCGTAATAATAAAACAAATATAAAATGTTATTGTGAATTTTAGCCTATATTAATTTTAATATTTTTCAACTCCTATTAGTTTACAATCTCAATATATTTGTATATATATGTATATATATATATATATATATATATATATATATACACACACACATATATATATTTAATCACGTTGTCCATTATTATTTTTTTCGACAATGGTCCAGTGACCGAAAGGTGCCTCATCACATAAACTAAAATTATTGCACTTAATAGTGGACACTAATTGTTTACAATTAACAATAATAACTTTATATATATATAGTTCAAATTTTCAATCGTTAGTAAAATAGTTTTTGTTCGTCCACTCAGGTTCAAATACATTTTTTATTATTCAAATGATAATTCATTAATTAAATTGTATATATATATGATTTTAGTTATATAGGCCAGAATACATTTTACAAAAGGGGAAAGGTATGCAAAATAGTTATTTCGTACCATTTGGCCTAAAATAAGTTATAACATATGATTTCGTAAAAAAAAAACCTATTTTATTTTAAAGGTTATGAGGTAGAACAGCTGTTTTAACAAATAGTGTTCGTCACTTTGTTAATATTAATTGTAATTATTTAATAAAGTAATTCAATGAAATTGATTTTGTTGACTAAAGTAGGATTTGGCTTTTTATTTGTTTTATTTATATTACTTGTTTTGTACTGCTCTTCTCCTTATTATTATTACTTAGTTATCATAACAGTATTAGTGGTACTATTTTAATTTTATAGTTTACAAAACACATAAGTTGTAATAAAACAATAAATATGGATTTACTATTAATTAGAAAAAACTGAAATTTGGTAAGTAAAACAATGTCCTCATTCAATAGAAATATATTCTTATAATTATAAACAATAACAAGTTTATTCGACACGCAAATGTTAGGATACTAGAATATAAACATTTTTATAGTGAAAGTTATTATATTTTAATATTATTTTCTAGATGTAAGGTTTTATTTTATATTTAAAAAGTGCTTTTATGTCATTCTTATTAAAATGAATCAATGACAGAAGGTAAAAATAAAAAAGAACTTACCAACACAATCTTAAGCGACATTTCGAGGTGTCAGTCAGGCAGGCAGAAAGACTTTGACATACTGACCATAGGTGTTGCTATATATATAAACCGAAACAATGGGTCGAGGGTTTGATGTGATGCCAGCCGTGGTCTTACAACAGGCCGATTCGAACGAACGTGTCTCGAAAACCGACTCCTTAATGAAGGATGTCATAAGTTAGTCTGGCTCAAGGAAATGAGGAATACGGCCATTGCCAATGTTACATGGATACAGGGTGATGTTGAATTATGGTATCGTATAGTTGTGTTAAAGTATTGGCATTAATCTGAACTGAACACTACAATAAACTTATAAACGAAACTTGAGTGTCAATATAATACAAATAATGAAAAAAACCTTTATTACTTTATTTGGATAAGTTCTGTATTATTTTTTAAAAATACAATCAAACATAGCACAGTAAACAGAGTTTGTGTGTTTAAACTTTCTTTTTACTCTTATTTTAAAATTTTAATATATTTTTAAAAAGTAGTTGAAACTTTTAAAAAACGAGTTTTTATAAGTAAAACATCTATCATAAAACGGAGAATTTCAACACAGCATAAACACTTGACTAAGTATAACAATTAACACAGTATAACACTTGACAAATTATAACACTTGAAACAGTATAGCACTGAACACAATATAACAATAACACAGTATAACACTTAACAAAGAATAACACTCTGAAACAGTAAAACACTCAACACAATATAACATTAACTCAGGGTAACACCTTAAGTATAACACTTAACAAAGAATAACACTTGAAACAGTATAACATTCCATACAGTGTAACATTAACAATGATGGCACTTAACAAAGTTTAACATCTGACACAATATAACAAGTAAGACAGTGTAACACTGAACACAGTAAAGCACTTAAACTTTATAACATTAAACACAATATAACACTTAAAGGAATATATCATTTGACACAATATAACAATTGACACAGTATAACACTCAATACAGTATAACATTTAACACAGTATCACACACACCACAGTAATCATTTTAAATTTTATAAAGAAATCTAAATATAGTAAAATGTAATCAAATGTAATAGAAAGTAATAGAATTCAGATAAAAAGAAAATATTTAAAATATATCTATTTTGTATTTGAGTTTTCCTAGTTTTATTTTTGAGTTTACGTTTCTGAGTCCCAGAACCGAAACGTTAATTTTACTACATAAATGCTAGACGACGAGTATAGAAAGTCTAGCTAATTTCTATGCATTAAAGTTTTTAAAACGGAATTTTATATTTGTTGTAGTTAGGAATAACATGAAACTTGAACATTTAAAAACCCTTTAATTACTCTTTCCTTGACCTTTGGTTTTAAGGATAAAGTTTTATAAATAAAGTCATTACACAGGTAAATGTTATTGTAGGTTTCTGATTTAGAATATAAAACGCTTATTGGTAGGGAACGTCTATTGATTGACACTAATAGGTCAATCTTGTTAGTGATGATTGTCCAATATGCACATTAATATGTAGCAAGAGCAGTTACACATACGTGCGAGGAAGTCGAAATGTAAGAGGGTTTTTATTACTGAATATAGCATATTTATTACTATTTCACTGTTAAAAAAACATTTATTAGATTTGTAACATCGAAAGAGTGTCTGAAGCTATGTTAAGTGTCTGAAGCTATATTTTACCACAAAGTAACGTGCAATATTCCTTTTAAAAGGGTACAATACTTGTTTTAACGTAAAAAGAATTTACCTTATATTTAAATACAAACACTTCATTTAGAATAATTTATTCATCGACGAAGTTGTATTTTTATGAATTTTATGAAATTTTTATTTTTGTTGATTCTAAATGCTTATAAAGGTTTTATATTAGGATTTGTTACAGTTATATTTACTTTCTATTTTCTTCTTTAAATTTTCTAATTCTCCTTCTTTCTCTTTATTTGTGTTAATTTCCATTTTTTATTTTTCCTAGTCTCTATCCTTTTTACGGAAAATATTTTTCCTCTATCCTAAAAATGATTTATTCCTTTCGCATTTATTTTCTTTTTTATAATTATATCTTTGTTCTAAATCTTTGTCACCATTAACATTTTTTTTAGAAATTAAGGGCTTAAAGGTTTGTAGGAGGATCCATGAATTTGGTTGAAACGCTGTGGTTTTATTTTAAAGCAAAACGATCGTTTTTAATTACGTATAAATTTTATTCTTTATTTTGTTTATTTTGCACCTGTTTTATACATATTTACATAGCCTTGTATTTTATTATAAATCATCGCTAGTTTAGGAAAACATCGCTCAAAGACATGTTTGTTTGGAATCCCTGCATCCATCCTATTATAGCCATAAAATTGTGAATTTTTTAAAAATAAATTCAATTTGTAGTTCTTATAAGATATGTATTTTACCAATAATTCAGATCAGTCACGCCCAAAGAAATTTCGGGCTCCAGGGCAAACATGAGCACAGGGCCGGGATAATAATGAATCCCGTCACTTCTTCCAATGTAAGAATACAACTCTGTATTTTGCATGACATTATAAGTAAACTATTTTTCCATGTTAAAAGCAACTAGGCCTACTGAATCTAATCTGTGTATGTTTAGTTTTGTTGGAATAAACTAGCGATCTTTTACAACAACTAAGACATTGCATTTTGTGTGAATAGAACACTTCATTCAATGAGTATTACTTTGCCATTTAAAACTTGAACAGTTGTACGTTGTACCTTTTATACTTTATTGATATGATGTTTTTATCTCTTTTACGGATCTCGCACACGAGTAATTATTTTCCGCAGTAAAAAGACATCTACCCAGCGGAGCATTTGCCCCCCTCTAGGCGGGTCTGATTCCAATGGAATTGATCCAAAACTCTGACATTAATTTAATATGTTTTTCCAATTCGATACAATTTAGTCCAATGAAGCCACATATTTGTATTTAGTTGTAGGCTTCGTAATTTAAAATGAAAGTAAATGTAGGGAAATGTTGGTTTTTTTAATGTAGTCCACAAGTTAAAGCTGAAACATACTGTGAATATATTTCGATGAAATTACCCGTGTAAAATATTTAATTTTTATATACAAATTATGGGTAAAACTTCCGGTACGAGGCGCACTTCCGGGGAACAGTGGTTACAAGGTGGAATCTGCATGGACAGTTACAGGCCTTGTTTAACTTAATTCCTTTCGCCGCAGTTGGCTGAACTGAATGTTAGGAGTCGGTTTTGCTGCTAGTTAATGAATGTTAAGTAAGTAGTAAATTTACCCAAAATTTCCTAATTGGTTTAATACGTTTTCGAGACGTCTCGTACGAATTCAATAAATTAATAATGAAGATTCCATTTGTGGATGTGTTTGTTGCAAATGAGGTGCTTTTCACTAATTGTAATTTAAACCCGTATTGAATACACATTTCAAACGATGATATTTTTTTTGTATGGTTTTGTATTTATCACACTATTTTAAAAGTTATCGAACATCATTTACAGTTTTTTTCTATTCCAACTTTCTTTCTTTGTTGTTTTCATCCTCAATATCAATTTCATCATAATTAGCCTTATTCCTCACTTAACCTTCTATTTCTTCTGTTCCATTTTAGGAACATTTGAGAGTCATTTATTGTAGGCTACAATAAAATTGTTTTTCAATATATATATATATATATATATATATATATATATATATATATATATATATATATATGTATATAAATATATATATATATATATATATATATATATATATATATATAAAATACGTTTTCTTGTTTAATAATTTTAAAAAAAAATAGGTTATTCAAATACAAGAATATATTTTATAATTTATATTCAAAGCTTTTCGTTGATAAACAGTACCAACATCATCAGGAATGAAAATTACAATGAAAATTATAATTGTAATTTTCATTCCTGATGATGTTGGTACTGTTTACCAACGAAAAGCTTTGAATATAAATTAATAAATATTCTTGTATTTGAATAACCTGTGTTGTTTTAAAATATATATATATATATATATATATATATATATATATATATATATATATATATATTCGCTTAAAACGCTTCCGTTTAGGACAGTTTATTGCTTATTACGATTCTTTTCAAATCCTAACACTTGGCATACAAAACATATTAATTTTCATGGAGGATAGGTTTTGAATCCAGCTGTTTTTCACATAACGGTTTTCTCGACTATTACCTCAAATTTAACCCTGTAGCAATAAATTACAAGGAAAAAAGCATTACAGTAGTCTTAGGCAGCTCAGCAGTTACGTTAATGTAAAACGCTTTAATGGATATGAAAAATACGTTTATTACGGAACGGAATGCAATAAGAAAATGATTAAAACTTGATAAAGACTGTCTAAATGATTCGGCATAACGTTTTCATCAAAGTTATAGAACTCCGAGATTACACGACATAGAGTGACAAATGATTTTAGGAAAATATAAAGACTAATACAGTAATAATGTAACAATGTACAGTGTGTAGCTTAAGGTTGCCGTTAAATGCGTATTTCTGTGTTTCGTACATTAGTCTTTTATAATTTTATTATTATTATTTAATTGTGATAAAGCTGTTTTCTTGAACATGTGGGAACATACAGCACCTATAATGGTGACAAGATACATTATTCGATTGTTGGTATTACAGTATTTTCTATTCCCATATAAGACGCTTTCCCCTTTTAAGACGCTTCTTTGGTCTCTTGAAAATCGTTATAAGCAGATTTTACACTCACACGCCCTCTTGGACCTACACACACGCACGAACACACAGAGTTCACTAGCTCGCCCACGGGTACACACAGACCCAAACGCACACTTACGCACACGCGCGCGCACGAAAGAACGCACGCATACACTCGCGAAAGCACGAACGCATGCGCACACACACTACGTGTGTGGGGGGTGTATGTTTCTGTCTGTGAGTATGTTTTTGAAAATCGTGGATTAAAAAATAATTTCTAATTCACCCTTAACACACTTAAGCTATAACTGCTTCTCTACTCTTCGTAATTGGTTGACAATTACGTCCTTATAATTACTCGCTTTTTCCAATATCATATGAAAACGCTCAAACAAAAGTCTGGTTTCTCGCTTTACGTGATAAAAACAAAAGGTAGCAAGATAAATCGAAAAACAAAATGACTCTATATGAAATCAGGGGTTTCTCCTGTAAATTACAATATTAAAATACGTCTTATAGTTACACTTGTTTTTAATTTAAAAATATATAATAACCGTAAACGATAATTGGGAAAATAAAATAGGAAAAATTCAGTTCTTCTGTAAAAACTAATTTTCGGTGGAGATTTTTAAAAGTATTTTCTATTATTTTGAAAATATCAAGGTAACTGCACGTTATGTATATAGATTAAAGACGTTTTTTGGCAATAGACAGTGTGAATATACCTTTGCGAATTATTTCAATTTCAATTTAGTTAGTAATGATAAATATTAAAAATATCAAACTTACTAAAAAACGAATATATGTCACGGAATGAACTTAAACGTTTCATAAACGTAAATGAATATAAACTTTTTATAGTAAAATCAGTAGCATTTACATGAGTAATTGGACTCCCATTGTTGGCCACAAAAAGGCCGTTGCCCTAGCGACAACATTATTTATTCATCTCTATGTTATTCATGGCAGCACTCCGACAATAATAGAAACACAACTTAATTGAAACCATTGGTCCGTAACCAATGTGTTGCGTTAAGGAAATGAGTATTTAATGTGGTTCAGGACCCACCCACGGTAGCTTTAGAAAGCCGTTAAAGCCACCTCTACCTGAGCACTAATTAGATGATATCTCAATCATTAGGGGCAAGCGGTTTAGAAACTGTCCTAATGATTCATTTATTCGTAACTTCAAACATACATACTCACACACAAAATACAAACCACAAGCGTAATATAATACATGGCATTCGCACGTGTACAATTAATAAATATTGTTATATCTTCTTCTTATAATATATTCATAAAATACGAAAATTAACTGATATGAAATTATATTCAAACTTTTTTTTACACAATTTGTTTTGTCAGCTCTTTTCAAATTTGTAAGTATTGTAACTCCGCCAAAGCCGGTCCCAAGCCCGGTTGAGAAAGAAGGAGGGTTGGATTGTCGGACAGGAATCCGACATCTGTAAAATTATAATCCGAAGCCGGGTTGAAAAAGGATGATGGTTGGATTGTCAGAAGCCCGATTAAGAAAGTAGAATGATTGGATGGTCGGACCAGCAAAACGACATAAGAGGGTTGGATTGTATGGCAGGAATCCGACATCTGTAAAATTACAATCCGAAGCCGGGTTGAAAAAGGATGACAGTTAGATTGTCAGAAGCCCGATTAAGAAAGTAGAATGATTGGATGGTCGGACCAGCAAAACGACATAAGAGGGTTGGATTGTATGGCAGGAATCCGACATCTGTAAAATTACAATCCGAAGCCGGGTTGAAAAAGGATGAGAGTTAGATTGTCAGAAGCCCGATTAAGAAAGTAGAATGATTGGATTGTCGGACCAGCAAAACGACATAAGAGGGTTGGATTGTATGGCAGGAATCCGACATCTGTAAAATTACAATCCGAAGCCGGGTTGAAAAAGGATGAGAGTTAGATTGTCAGAAGCCCGCCCGATTAAGAAAGTAGAATGATTGGATTGTCGGACCAGCAAAACGATATAAGAGGGTTGGATTGTATGGCAGGAATCCGACATCTGTAAAATTACAATCCGAAGCCGGGTTGAAAAAGGATGAGAGTTAGATTGTCAGAAGCCGTCCCGATTAAGAAAGTAGAATGATGGGATTGTCGGACCAGCAGAACGACATAAGAGGGTTGGATTGTATGGCAGGAATCCGACATCTGTAAAATTACAATCCGAAGCCGGGTTGAAAAAGGATGAGAGTTAGATTGTCAGAAGCCCGCCCGATTAATAAAGTAGAATAATTGGATTGTCGGACCAGCAAAACGACATAAGAGGGTTGGATTGTATGGCAGGAATCCGACATCTGTAAAATTACAATCCGAAGCCGGGTTGAAAAAGGATGAGAGTTAGATTGTCAGAAGCCCGATTAAGAAAGTAGAATGATGGGATTGTCGGACCAGCAAAACGAAATAAGAGGGTTGAATTGTATGGCAGGAATCCGACATCTGTAAAATTATAATCCGAAGCCGGGTTGAAAAAGGATGAGAGTTAGATTGTCAGAAGCCCTATTAAGAAAGTAGAATGATGGGATTGTCGGACCAGCAAAACGACATAAGAGGGTTGGATTGTATGGCAGGAATCCGACATCTGTAAAATTACAATCCGAAGCCGGGTTGAAAAAGGATGAGAGTTAGATTGTCAGAAGCCCGCCCGATTAAGAAAGTAGAATGATTGGATTGTCGGACCAGCAAAACGACATAAGAGGGTTGGATTGTATGGCAGGAATCCGACATCTGTAAAATTACAATCCGAAGCCGGGTTGAAAAAGGATGAGAGTTAGATTGTCAGAAGCCCGATTAAGAAAGTAGAATGATTGGATTGTCGGACCAGCAAAACGACATAAGAGGGTTGGATTGTATGGCAGGAATCCGACATCTGTAAAATTACAATCCGAAGCCGGGTTGAAAAAGGATGAGAGTTAGATTGTCAGAAGCCCGCCCGATTAAGAAAGTAGAATGATTGGATTGTCGGACCAGCAAAACGACATAAGAGGGTTGGATTGTATGGCAGGAATCCGACATCTGTAAAATTACAATCCGAAGCCGGGTTGAAAAAGGATGAGAGTTAGATTGTCAGAAGCCCGCCCGATTAAGAAAGTAGAATGATTGGATTGTCGGACCAGCAAAACGACATAAGAGGGTTGGATTGTATGGCAGGAATCCGACATCTGTAAAATTACAATCCGAAGCCGGGTTGAAAAAGGATGAGAGTTAGATTGTCAGAAGCCCGATTAAGAAAGTAGAATGATTGGATTGTCGGACCAGCAAAACGACTTAAGAGGGCTGGATTGTATGGCAGGAATCCGACATCTGTAAAATTACAATCCGAAGCCGGGTTGAAAAAGGATGAGGGTTAGATTGTCAGAAGCCCGCCCGATTAAGAAAGTAGAATGATTGGATTGTCGGACCAGCAAAACGACATAAGAGGGTTGGATTGTATGGCAGGAATCCGACATCTGTAAAATTACAATCCGAAGCCGGGTTGAAAAAGGATGAGAGTTAGATTGTCAGAAGCCCGATTAAGAAAGTAGAATGATTGGATTGTCGGACCAGCAAAACGACATAAGAGGGTTGGATTGTATGGCAGGAATCCGACATCTGTAAAATTACAATCCGAAGCCGGGTTGAAAAAGGATGAGAGTTAGATTGTCAGAAGCCCGACCGATTAAGAAAGTAGAATGATTGGATTGTCGGACCAGCAAAACGACATCTGTAAAAATTAAAGTCCGAAGCCGGGTTAAGAAAGGATGAGGAATGGATGGTCGGGCCCGGAACCTGACATCTGTAACATTAAGTTCCATAACCGGGTTGAGAGAGGAGGAAGGTCGGACCCGACAACTGTACAATTAAAGACAGAAGCCCGATTAGGAAAGGAAAATGGTTGGATGGTTGGGAACGGAACCCGACATTTGTAAAATTAAAGACAGAAGCCCGATTAGGAAAGGAGGAGGGCAGGATCGTGGGCCAGCAACCAGACATCTGTAAAATTAGGGCCCGAAGCCTGATTAAGAAAGAGGGTGGGTTGGATCGTCTGCCCAGGAACCCAACATCTGTACAATTAAGCTCCGAAGCCAAGTTGAGAAACTCAGAAACAATATCTCAGTTGAGAATCTACACGAGTTATAAAACTGAAAAAAGAAAAATTTAAATATTGGAATATTTATGGATAATCAAACTCATAGTATCTATTAAACTAAAACATATTATGAATAGATTACTCAGTTTTTCTTATCAATAACCTATTATTTAATTGGTTTAATAGTTTTTGTTTTTACCATTCAGTACTTGGTAAGGTGCCAAGTTTCCGACGAACATTCGTGTCAGGTAAAGAAACTCTTTTTTCAACTGCTTTAAACAGCCTGTGTATCTTGAATGCAAACCTCACTGGAAACACAACATAGGCTGTATGACTGTAATAAAGCTATGCATTTAGGCTAACTACTAGACATGGTAAAGGTGTCAATGTAAAGCATCAGGCGCCTGTTTAGCATGCTCGCTCCACTTTGCCCATCAGAGACAGTGCTTCGCAACAACTATTCCTTCATTTATTGATTAGCATATCGAAGCGAACTATGACACCGAATCGTGAATAATTTATACCTCTGATTTAATGTATGAAAACCGAAAAGAAAGTAAATTTAATGCCTGATAAAAAAAAAAGTTGTTTGTGATTTTATTAACATTTTTTTATTCCTTGTATTAGTTTACACTCTCCTTAAATACATATATATATATATATATATATATATATATATATATATATATATATATATATATATATATATATATATATTATTTTCAAATTTTCAGTCTTTAATAAAGTACTTTTTTCATCTGTTCAAGTTCAAATACATTTTTAAAAACTTGTAGTGAATGGCATTAATAATTTTAATCCAGTTTTTAAATAATATTATTTAAAACATTAAATTTAAGAATTAATTATTTTAGTTCTATATGAGAAATAACGTTTCACAAAAGGGGCAAGGTACGCAATACAGTTATTTCCTCCCATTTGACTTAAAATAAGTGATAACATGATTTCATAGAACATCTAATTTCATCTTATATGTTATGCCGTTGAACAACTCTTAACTCACAGGCTCTTAATATGTTACTTTATTCATATTAATTGTAATTATTTAACAAAAAGTAGCTAAAATGAAATTTTTCAATGTTAATCCAAGAGGAATTTGACTTGATTTTTTTTTAAATATTGCTTGTTTATAGTTGGCTCTAAACAAATTTATGTGAAAATAAAACAATGTATAACATAGATTGAGGACACGTTATAAACATATAACATTGAAAAGGACACGTCAGGGTCTCGTGATGAACTACGTCTATAGTAATTTCCATAAAACTTACCAATGTGACTGCTTCTTGTGTCAAATAATGAGAGGTAGAGTGGTTCGTTTCTTTAAAACACCTCTTTCTGCGATCTAGGCAAGTTATTTGTAGCTACACTTGAGACTTTGTCCTAAGTAGGGGTCACAAAATGTTGGTTATTAAATTAGATGAAGTTAAATTCGAGCTGGCGTCCCAGGGATCTACTTCAATAGGGTCAATTATGAAAAAATTATCTCAGTGAAAATATTTGTTCCACTTTATATTCGGGAAACAGTAATTCCTCCATTTATTCATGCAGTTACCATAGCCATATGTGCCGAAGGCGCTATTTGGTTGGAAATAACTACTCAAACAAGGAAAGCGTGCTGTTTGGCGTTGAAGGCCATAATAATGTCTGAAGTGTTCAAACTACGGTCGATCATTACACTCTCCACAATTCAAAGAGGAGAAGGCTGCCGTAATCAAGAATAAAGATAGACAATCGTTCTCCCAAGCAACGAATACTATTTAAGAGTGACGGAAAATCGTATGCCACTTCATGAAAACAAGAATCTTACTTGCTAGATAAGCGAGTCGACTCTCGAGAACTATTTACTACGTGTTCTCATTTTCTAGCTCATTCCGATGCCCTATTCTGATGTAAAGTTAACTTTATATATATATATAAAGAAAATGGAATTTTAAATTCTTGTCTAAGGACAGCACCTAATATTACTTCCCTACCGGAAGTGCAGTTGATTTGTATTAGTAATATATTTATTACATATTATGTGTCTGTCTGTGTGCGTGAGCGTGCGTTCTCGTGTGCCTGCATTCATGCGCGCGCACTAATAACTAAACATATTATTTATTTATTGTTATGTTTATTGGTTTATTTAGTTTATGAACGTTAATTAATCTATTTTTCTAAAATATTTTTTCTTGGTGATGATAAATAAAGCAGTTTTATTTTACCAAAGAAAATGAGAAAAATTCTGCAATCGGGTAAAGGGACTTTTATTGTCAAATGATTGACGATTCAATCTTTCACCAATACTCAACCAATCTTTCAATCAAACCGTTTTTAATGTGCTTTAACCAATTCGTTTATTTTTCCTTACCTATCTCTTTCCTAGTAGCTTGAAACGTGTTATTAGTCCTATAACCCGTACTCTCGCTTCTAAATTAGATTACCCATACAACACGATTTTCTTTCTCTAATGGTTATCATGGGTTTCTTCCTTTTCCGCCTTCGAGAACGCACTTTCTCATTGGTTATTTTCAAAGCCCAATACGCCTAAACATATGCGTGTATAAATACACCCAAATATTATGTCAGACGCTGGAACCGCATCTACAAATACATACCTTCATATTCGAGTTTTTTCCTTAAATTTCTAATTTCGGTCTGCTCTTCCAAACTTTCTACTTATTTGAATTCTCTATAAATTGTTTTTAATCTTTTTTAAGTTGAAGTTATATGAATAGTGTACATTTTCCATACCATTTTTCATATCTCCATAAATTCTTTAGAGGACCTCCTCACAGTTCTTGAAAAGTTAATTTTACCGCGTAGAGTATAGAAGGCTACCATACTCTGCTCAGTGGGAGTCAGTTGTATGTAGATGTAGATTATACCGATCTACAATTTTGTTCTATCTAAAATTTGTAACTATGGTATTAATTAATATATTTCTGTAGGTATTGTGTAACTAGATGTGTGTTAGTATTATAAAGTGTGTATTTGTCATAAGTAAGTGATTTTAAAATCCCATAATTTATCAGGAACCTAACAAATTATAAAATAATAATTATATAATATACTTGTTGCTATTTAACACTTTTTTCGGTGCATTATTTTCCATTATGACGAGAACATTCAGACCTTTTCGCCCTTTTACTCTACACAGAAATATATAAAAAATACCATGCATAAGCCTACATACTGCTGTCGGAAAATAAACTCCAATAACCTCAAATGTTTCACTTGAGTCTGGTGCATGGTCCCAGTAGAAGCTAGTTTTACAGAGAATTGATGTTTCCGCATAGTATATCCAAGTTGAGACTCGAGTGCGCCAAACTAAAGGACTTAGATATCGAAAATAATCAATGCTGCTGTGTCAACCTACGGAAATGAGTAATACACAAACCCAGGTGCCTAGCAACCACTGTAAACAGTTGAAAAACGTAATTATGTTGTTGAAACATTATTTGGCCTTCCGTAAAAATTTTCTTTTCAAGCCAATTTAAACAAAATTTTATCAATATTTGAAATTTATATTTTATTGATAAGGATGGTCCAATAAAATACTCAGTAGACAGTGGTAATTTAGATTGTTTTTTAATTGCATATTCTTCTAATGAAGAGAAACTATTACAACTTGGAGCAATTGTGTTGTATTCTTCAATTTTAACTAAATAAAACCTCTCATCCACAAAACTTTGTTTATTTAAACCCTAATCTACATTTCGAATACAAAGCAATCATCTTCAGATGAAATTACTACAAGGTTATTTCTTCTGAAGATGATTGATTTGCATTCGAAATAAACAAAACAATTTAAATAAAAGTGTTTGTAGGTTAGAGGTTTATTTAGTTAAATTTTAAAAAAGTAAACACTGGGTTAAAAGTCTTTCATTTCAAAATAATGGGACTTTATTCGTTGGATAAGGGCTATATAATGTAATAAAATTATCAGATTATTAAATAGTGTTACCCATATAAAATATGAAAATGCATAAAAAGAGTTTAGTTTAAAATGATTGTGATTCAAAACGCATAGGGTAAACATACCAAACCTAACCATAGCAGAAGTGTAAGTTTATAAAAACTGCATTATGTTCAAGGTGAATAGTTTGTTTAATTTCTTTGTAAGACAACTTTGGTGTACACTCAGCTGAAACCGTTTCTAATACTCTCGTTGTTGTGAATGCAATAATATAATACTCTATGACAATCCTCTATGAAAAAAAAAAGAAAAAGAACATTATATAAATTAACAGATGATTTGTAATTGTTTTTAGTTTTTCTCAGTTCTTTGTTTAGAGTTTTGTTTTAAGAAAGATGTGAAGTAATAAATAGTGTTTAAATATGAAATAAGTTTTATTACCAGCATAATTATATAAATATGACGAGTGTTCCGCCTGTAGCGGCAGTGTCAAAAGTTTATAGAAACAACATATGGCGACCGTGACAGGATAATAATTTGGTTACAGTTAAAATCTATGATCCATTAGTAAGTATTTTATAATGGATGCTCTGAAAAAGAAAAGAAAATTGTTTAGAACTGGATTTTCACGTTTACACAATACATTATTAGAATCCATAAAAAATGAAGATGATGTGATTTTGTTAAAAGCTAATTTAGAGCTATTACGTGAAAAACATAATCAATTGGAGGTCTTAGACCGAGAAATTATTGAAGTTTTACTAAATGAAAATGCATCTACTGAAGTTTTAGAAAATGAGGTAGAATCTGCCGATGAATACTCAGGCAAGTTTAAAATAGTTGAGTATTTAGTTGAACAGGCTATTGACAAGGCTAGGCCTAAGACAGATACTAGTGTGAATGTAGAAAAACGTAAATTTAAGTTACCCACACTTGAGTTTAAAAAGTTTGGTGGTGATATTAGTGATTGGTTGCCGTTTTGGGGCCAATTTAAGAAAATCCATGAAGACCCCTGTATTGATTCTGATGACAAGTATCAGTATCTCCTGCAAGCGACTATCCCTAATACTAAGGCTAGGGAAATTGTCGAGAGTTTTCCCCCATGTGGACGTAGTTATGAACAGGCTATTGAACATTTAAAATCTCGCTTTGCCAAAGATGACCTGTTAGTAGAGTTTTACATAAGAGAAATCTTGAAAATTGTAATAACATTAAATAGCAGTGAAAGTAAAATTACTATTTCCTCACTTTATGATCAAATTGAGTCAAAACTAAGGTGTTTAGAAACTTTAGGTGTAACAAAGGAGAAGTACGCTGCTATGCTCTTCCCATTAGTAGAATCTTGTCTCAGGGAGGATTTATTAATAGCTTGGCAGAGAAGTAGGCCTAACTCTCAACAGGACGAGACCGCGTCAGAAAGTAAAAGTAGGCTAGATAGCCTAATGAATTTTTTGAAAATTGAAGTGGAGGGAGAAGAAAGAATAAACTTAGCTAAACAGGGATTTGGTTTACAAAAAACAAAAGTATCAACAGGTGATAATACTACGAGTTCATATAAAAGAGACTTTGCAAGTAAAGATAAGCATATTAAAAATACAAGAAGGCCTACCAGCAATGTTACAGCAGCTGGCCTTGTAAATGTAAAATCAAATACGTCTACAGTAAGCACAGATAAGACGAAGTTATCGATGTGTGTGTTTTGTGACGGTGGTCATTTAAGTGAAAACTGTTTTAAAGCTAGGGACATGTCTTTAGAAGAAAGGCAGAATATTCTTACTAGCAAAAGGTGTTGCTTTTCTTGTACAAAAGTAGGACATTTAAGTAAACATTGCAGAGCTATTGTTAAATGTATTATTTGTAATGGAAAACATGTACCACTTATGTGTTCAAAGTTGCAGAATAATTTTAATAGGTCTAACATTAAACCTAAATGCGAGGAAAAAGAAGCTGAGCCCAATTTTGAGAATTCCTTGTCCAATGTGAATGGCAATCAGGTTTACATGCAAACTCTTGTTGTCAAGGCTGTTAGTGACACAAAAGAACTCAATGTGCGTTTACTTTTTGACAGTGGATCCCAGAGGTCATACATAAGGAAATCGACTGTTGAAAAAATGAAATATGACACTTGTGGTGAAGAAACATTATTACATGGCCTGTTTGGAGGAGAGGTCACTAAGCCTCGCAATCATGCATGCTACAAAGTCAGACTACAAAGTATAGATAAAACATATTCTTGTAATTTCAAGGCACTTAGTGAAATAAATATTTGTACTTATGTTCCTGCCTTGAAACCAGGAAGATGGACTGATGAACTGATGGAAAGAGGTATTAAATTGTTTCAGGATGCAGACAGTCCAATTGAGATATTAATTGGGGCTGACATATATGGGAAACTTCTAACTGGAAGAAAAGAGGTTCTAGATTGTGGTATTATAGCCCTTGAAACTCATTTAGGATGGGTTTTGACAGGAAAATTTCAAGAAAGTAAAGAATTTAGTTCTATGACAGCACTTTCTATGTTTGTACAAAGTAATTCAATATGCAAGCTGTGGGAAATGGATGTTTTAGGTATAAAAGACCCACTACAGACCAGAAGCAAACAAGAAATTGAACATTCTGTTCAAACACAATTTTTGGAAACTGTGAGAGTAAATGAAGAAGGACGCTATGAAGTCAAATTACCTTGGTCCGAAGACCACCCAGAAGTTCCAAGAAATTTCAATCTTGCAAAAAAAAGGCTTGAAAACTCAGTGAAAAAGCTAACAAATGAAAGTTTATATAATGTATATAACAATGTGTTTTCAGATTGGCTGGAAGATGGTGTTATTGAGGAAATCCCAATAAGCAAATGGGATGAAGGTCACTATTTACCTCATAGACCAGTGATAAAAGAAAACAGCACCACTGCAGTAAGACCGGTTTTTGATGCCTCGTCTAAAGAAAAGGGTTACTATTCCCTTAATCAGTGTTTGGAAATAGGTATTAACTTAATTGAAATAATACCAGCTTTGCTTTTACGTTTTCGACTTTATAAAATAGGAGTTATCGCTGACATAAAAAAGGCGTTTTTGCAAATAAGTTTGTATGAAGAGGACAGAGATTTCCTAAGATTTCTGTGGCAAAACACAGATGGATCACTCAAGATTTTCCGACATAGAAGAGTTGTTTTTGGAGTCTCAAGTAGTCCATTTTTGCTCAATGCCGTCATCAACTACCACCTGCAGAAGTATTTAGTACCGTGTGCTGAAGACAATCAATTTTCTAAATGTACAATAGAAAAGTTGTTTAAAAGTTTCTATGTTGATAACTGTGTTACAGGTGTAAATAATGAAAGGGATTTGAAACAGTTCATTTCAGAAGCAATACAAATATTTTCTTTGGGAAAGTTTGAGCTGCGAGGATGGGAATATACTGAACCTGGTCTGGAAGACAAGACAGAGGCTTCAGTCCTAGGTCTCACCTGGGACAAGAAAGAAGACACAATTTCTGTGAGTTTTCATAAAATAGTAAATTTAGAAGAGAACTTGGTAACACAACGTGTTATATTGTCCACTGCACACAGATTGTTCGATCCTATTGGATTCACTTGTCCTATTTCCATATGCCCTAAGTTATTATTGCAGGAATGCTGGAAAGATAATTGTGGGTGGGACAAAGAAGTACCAGAAGAAATCAAACAACGATTCAATATATGGTTTCAGGAACTCGATCAATTAAAAGAGATGAAGATTCCACGATGGCTACAAGGTGTGGATGACGTAATCATTTCTGTATCAGTTCACATATTTTGTGATGCCAGCAAATTTGCGTACTCAACAGCAGTATTTATGCGTTTTGAACTTAGTACATGTATTCAATTACAGCTAATCCAGGCAAAGTCACGTGTAGCACCTGTAAAGAAGATGACAATACCCAGACTTGAACTAATGGCTGCTACTATAGGTGCTAGATTAGGTTCTTCAGTAGTGCAAGAATTAAGAGATGAAAACAAATTTGAATGTAATATTAAATTTTTTTATTGGAGTGACTCTCCTACAGTAATAGCTTGGATTAAAAGAGAAGAAAACTGGGGAGTATTTGTTAGAAATAGAGTTGAAGAAATCTGCAGCCTCACTTCCAGAACATCTTGGCGGCACATTCCCGGCACTATGAATCCAGCAGACTTGCCCAGTAGAGGATGTTCAGTTTCCAGGTTGATTAGTTCCAGATGGTGGGAGGGCCCGTCATGGTTGAAGTTGCCTGAAGATACCTGGCCATCAAATGAACCTGAACCTGACGAAGAATTAATTTCTTTAGAAAAAAAGAAAGGACCTACACCTTCACTTTTAAGTAATAATTACCCAAAAGATTGGTTTTATTACTTTTCAAATGATTTTGATAAGATTGTGTGTGTTTTTGCATGGTTGCTGAGATTTATTCATAATTGTAACCCCTCAAAGAAGGAAAAGTGTGTGAGTAAAGTTTTGTCATGTAAGGAGATTATTGAAGCTAACAATTTTATAATTAGAATTGTTCAACAGCAATCATTTGAAGGAATAAGGGACCCTAAATTGGCTTCATTGTCACCATTTATGGCTGCTGATGGTATTATAAGGCTAAAGACAAAATTAACAGAAAGAAAGGATTTGGAAAATTTTAAATTTCCTGTTGTTCTACCATCAAAACATGACATTGTAGATATTCTTATTCTTACAATACATAAGAGATCATGTCATGTGGGAGTTCAAGGTCTCTTAAGTTTATTAAGAGAAAACTATTGGATATTGAGAGGAAGAAAAACAATAAGTAATACTTTGAAAAAATGTATTCCTTGTCAGAGACATAATTCAAAAAATGTAGAAACAATCACTCCACCCTTACCTGAAAGTAGAGTACGAGATGCCGCAGTATTTGAAGTGGTTGGAATTGATTTTGCGGGACCTTTGTTTCTACGAGATGGCAGTAAAGTTTGGATCTGCATATTCACTTGTGCAGTATACCGTGCTGTTCATTTGGAGTTAGTAAAGTTTCTTTCTGTCGAAGCATTTATAGATACACTTAGAAGATTTATTGCAAGGCGAGGAAGACCATCAATAATATATAGTGACAATGGTACCAATTTCACAGGTACAGAAAAGGCATTTAAAATTCTAGATTGGAATGCTATCTTAAAATATAGCTCATGCCAACAAATTGACTGGAGGTTTAACCCTCCCTCTGCTGCATGGTGGGGCGGATGGTGGGAGCGACTCATCCGACTCATGAAACAGTTGCTACGCAAAACCTTGGGCAAAACGTCATTGGATTATGAGGAAATGGAGACAATCTTATGTGATTGTGAAAGTATCATGAATTCTAGACCTTTGACATATTTATCTGAAACTTCTTCAGACCTAACTGCTATTACTCCAAATATGTTTTTACATGACTTAAAAGAAATTGGAGTTCCAGATTGTGACCATGTAAATACAAAAAGTCTTAACAAGAGAGTACGTTATCGACAACACCTGAGAGAAGCATTGCGAAAAAGATTTAGGATTGAGTATTTAGGACAATTAGCTTTAAAAAGTAAGAAAAACGGCAGACAGTTGAAAGTTGGAGAATTAGTACTGATTGAAGTTGAAAATAAAAAAAGAATTGATTGGCCAATAGGACTGATAGAAAAGACTATCATTAGTAGAGATGGAGTGTGTAGATTAGTGCAATTGAAGACTGCTTTTGGAAGTTTATTGAGACCAATACAAAGACTATATCCTCTTGAAATGCAAGAAGAAACCATCCAAGAACAATTAAAAGAAAAGATTAAACCAAAAGTGACAAAAACCAATGAACATGAACTACACCTGGAAGAAGATAATGTGACAAAAGAAAATAAAATTGTGACATATTTAAGAAGTGGCAGACAAATTAAGCTTCCACAAAAATTTGTTGATTAATCTTTTAACAATATACTATTTTTTAATGTTTTGAGTTAAACCATAACTCAAAAGGTGGGAGTATGTTGTGAATGCAATAATATAATACTCTATGACAATCCTCTATGAAAAAAAAAAGAAAAAGAACATTATATAAATTAACAGATGATTTGTAATTGTTTTTAGTTTTTCTCAGTTCTTTGTTTAGAGTTTTGTTTTAAGAAAGATGTGAAGTAATAAATAGTGTTTAAATATGAAATAAGTTTTATTACCAGCATAATTATATAAATATGACGAGTGTTCCGCCTGTAGCGGCAGTGTCAAAAGTTTATAGAAATAACACTCGTAATACGTACGTCATCAATGGCAACTATCAATCAAGAAAGATCCGGCCTATTATTTCTAATGACCATGCCTGTTTATATTATTTTCTAGCTTGGATGTCCTCTAGTAACAAAAGACCCGGTGTATATTCCGTATAACTGGTTTTGCATTACATAAAAAGGATAATAACTGAAATAACTTGTAACATATTTATCAATTTTATTGTTACTTAAACTACATTTCACATTTATTTTCAGCAGTTTGAATTATTACAATTTTATTTTACAAAAACAATATTCTAATAACTGTTATGTGATGGTGTTTAGTGACTATCATAAGATCTATTGAATTAATTTTGTAAAGTATTCTACAATGGAATAAGTGAAATTTGAAATATACTATTATTTTTATACAAGGGTTTATAAAATGTGTGTATGTGTTTGTGTGTTTGTGTGTTTGTATGTGTGTGGGGGTGTCTGTGTGTGTTTGTGAGTGTGTGGGGGAGGGGTTGTTTGTATGGGGGGGGGGTGTATGTTTTTGATTGAGGGGTGTATGAGTGTGTGGGGGTGTTTCTATTTGGGGGTGTATTTGTTTATGTGTTTGTTTGAGGGGTGTATGAGTGTGTGTGTGTGTGTGTGTGTGTGTGTGTCGGGGGGGGGCGAGGGTGTCTCTGTGTGGGGGGAGGGTGTCTGTGTGTGGGGGAGAGGGTATATGTGTGTAAATGTATGTTTGTGTGTGGGGATGTTTGTAAGGATGGGTATATGTATGTTTAAGGTGTGTGTGTGTTTGTGTAAACTTAGGACCTGTAACATTAAATTATAACACAAATGACTTTCCCTTGGGTCAAACGTCACCAAAGTAGAATGTTCAGGTGAGGACCATTGTGCTGTTGTGTGTTGCGAACACTGCAGAAGTGGGCTGTGCAGTGTCTACGTTTATTTGAAGGGATATAATAAGGTACGTGATAATTGCCACAGCGATCTGCAAATAAAAGATACATATAAATATATATCCTACTCTTCGGACAACGTTCGTCGAATATGTGAACATTTTCTAATAATCCAAGAATTACATATTTATTCCTGATTTAGCTGTAACTTAATGAACTATATGAGTCATCAGATATTAAACTGGAGTACATCACGTAGAGCTAAATTTTCAGAAAGCACAAAAGAATGTACCACTTTCAAATTTATTGTTATATTTTTGTGTTTTTCTATTCTACTTTTGGGTTGTATGTGCATATAATCCAACTGTTTAAGTAAAATTGCCGTGATGTTTAAATTTTTTGTAGTTAGTTTTGAAATAAAATATAAAACAAATTACGTGTTTTTTAATTTCAAAAACTCCTATTCTGGATTTTCAATAGGACGTACTTTTATTTTTATAGGCCAACAATCATTACATAATCAACTTTTCACAGACTTACAAACATTAGTTGTTACCAACCTCACTAAAAGCAGCACTCGCAATAGCAACCACAAAGAAGGCAGCTAATGCACGGTGGACTACATCATGTAATGCCTTTTAAAACTCATTCTATGACGTAGTTTATTTTGAAACCTACCCTGAACTTTGCAATGAGAAACCAAACTGATATAGTTCACATTCACTTTGGAAAACAAAAATGGGCAAATATGTGTTGGGTTTGACTTTGAAACTAGACGACTTACATAACATTATATGACGTCACACATCAACTGTTTTATTACTCCAATGCGGTGATTTCTGATTTGTATATTAACCGACCGATAATGTGCACGTAAAGGAATACTAAAGGATTTCATATTTAATAAGTTCAGTTATGTGCCCTGATAATAAAATGTGGTAGACAAATTAAAGAATATAATAAATTGAAATATTTTATATATTTCAGTACATTTTCTATTTTTTCTAACGTTACAATGACCACGTTTGTTACGGAGTCCAAAACGCGTCAACAAAGGTAAATATTGTAATGTTGGGAAAGGAAGAAATTTTACTCAGATATATACGAATATTCCTAACAGAAATAAAGATGAGTATATAAGAATTATATTATTTTAATTTAAAAACTAGAAACTATTTATTAAATTTAATTACTTCTCGATTTGTATGGGTTAAACGCGTATTCCATAAGGGAATAGAATATCCAATAAATATGCGAAGAAAGTTGTACTATTTGACGATTTATGGGTTTATGTTACTTTCAACTTATTAATGACGTGCAAGGTTTTAATTTTAAAGTTTTAAAGAGTGATACTTCTGTATATTGTATCACTATTAACATGTAATTGATATAACTCAATGCAATATAAACATGCACACACTCACCACGGAAATCCAAACACTCATCACGGGGATGCACACACACACTCACCACGGGGATCCACACACAAACACACTCACCTCGGGGATGTACAAATTTACCACTGAGATGCACACACTCAACACGGGTTTACCTCGGGAATGCACACACACTCACCACGGGGATCCGCACACATACTCACCACGGAAGATGCACACACTTATCATCGGTTTACCACGGGGGTGCACACACACTCACTACGGGGATCCGCACACATACTCACCACGGAAGATGCACACACTTATCATCGGTTTACCAAGGGGATGCACACACACTCACCACGGGGATCCACAAACACACTCTAACCAGGGTTATCCGCACACACACTCACCACGCGTTCACCACTGGGACGTACACACACTCACTCACCACGGGTTCACCACGGGGATGTACACACACTCACTACGGGGATCCACACATACTCACCACAGGTTCACGAACCGGTCGCACACACTCACCATGGGTTTTCCACGGAGAAGTAAACACACTTACCGTGGGTTCACCAAGAGGACTCACACACTCACCACAGATTTTCCCACGGGATTGGACACACACTCACCACGGGTCCACCAAGGGGATGCATACACTAACCACGGATTCGCCACAGTGATGCACTCGTTTCCCACGGGGTTTACTAACCTGAACAACAAGTTTGCGATTGACGGTCACATAGCCTTCAGCGCCGAATTTTACGTAATTTTCCTTCATTCCCAATGAAAATGTTTCAATCTATAAACATTAAAGCCTTAATTAATGTAATATTTTTATTTTACAAAAATAATAAGTTTTTAATTGAAGACAATTCCCCATTTTTGTTTTTTCTACTGTTACCTTTAGAACATCACCGTCTTTCTTTATATGTATTTATTTTAAGCGCACAGCAATAACTTTGCCGAAAACATAATGCTAGAAAGATTTTGTAGTCGCCAAATCAGGTAAGATTGTCTTTAAAATATCGCTGAATATTCAACCGAGTTATACATAATCACAGTTACATTTGAAAACCTATTTATTGGCTATTTAGAAGCATTTTTATAGAATTAAAATATTTATTATCTTTAAAGGTTGAAAATAATTCACTAACAATGTTTTCGACCAGCTGATTTACTAAGCAGCAATATAATAAAACTAGATGTTTTTATGTTGTGCATCTTGAGGTTTTTAAAACGTTGTTTTTATTGGTACAACTTGGCATAAATTCACTGCTTACTGATATGAGACGCGTTTCGCGCTAAATCTGTGGATTGTTTAATGTTGTGAATCACGGACAAGTATCTGTGTTATTCAGTTTCGTGTGTTATAACTGTGTCGTTACCTTTGTCTACTTTTAGAAATTTGAGGTTATGTTGTCGTTGTTTCTGTTTATTGTGTTTAATGTTTTTTTTTTGGTTTCGTTGTTGTTTTTGCGGCGTGTGAGTTTAGTTCTGTTTAATTTGCATACTATGTGTTGCCGGAGATATCCATGGTCGTTTGTACCTGTGGTCTGTATGGCTGCATCAAGTGATATATTTTCTGTTTGTGAATTACAGAATTGGACAATGCACAGGTCTAGCGCGAAATGTGTCTAATGAAAAATATCAGTGAAATAGTGTTTTTTTAGGCAAGTAATATTAATATTAAAGCTATATATTTCTATTGTTTTATGCTGCAATAATCAAAACATAACAACAAATGTGTTAATTAAGTACTTTGGGAGCTTGAACATGTTTATTTGAAAATTCAAAACCACAGTTTGATGTCCAGGAATTTCTAATTGGGTTAGCAAAGAAAGAATTTATTTTATTATATTTTTTATTTAATAATAATAATTAAACCCCTACTACAAGTGAATTATATATATATATATATATATATATATATATATATTTATATATTTTCAGTAAATAGTATTTTATTTATCCACTCAACTGCTGGATTTAAAACATTTAGTCTATAGTTTGAATCCAACCTAAAGACAACAAGTTTTAAATTAAAAGTAATGACATAATATTTGAAAAAACTGTATTAACATCAACCACGTCATTCACTATAAGTTTTAAAAAATGTATTTGGACTAGCGCGGATGAGTAAAAAGTATTTTGTTAACGATTGAGAATTTGAATAAAATATTTAAATATATATATATATATATATATATATATATATATATATATATATATATATATATATATATAGAGAGAGAGAGAGAGAGAGAGAGAGAGAGAGAAAGAGTGAGAGAGAGAGTATGAACTAATAGTAGAAATTGAATAAGACAATAAAATATTTGTACTGTAATAATTTAAAAAAACTTAATACTTACTAAGTCCAAAATAGATTCATGGGTTTGCCGTTGGTGAAAACTGTGAACCAAAAGTACGGTTTTGTTTGCCTGAAATGTTAAATGAATAATGTAAAATGTAAACAATGATATAATATGTATATATGTATGCTTAGTAATATATTTATTATATGCTTAATAATATGCTTGATATAATATTTATTTCTAAGAGTTATTATTAAATGCAATATATTTATTAAAAATCACCCCTTATAACCACATGATTCAGTAAGGACGAAGTAGCCGTCCTGGAGTCGTGAGGTATTAGAAGGAAGTTATTAGATCAGGAAGGCGATACAGACATTCATTATTATACCAGAAGCTCGTTATTACAAGCTGAAAACACCCGGAGCCTGAAGAAGTACCTAAACATCCTTTGGTATTACTGAGGATCGGAACCTTAGCTTAGCAGTCAGGACAACTTACTATTTCAATCAGTAGATTTAATCTAATACTTAGACCAGCAATAAAAACAAAAAAAAATTTAAAGTCAATTCCTACTTGCTTCAACAAACAAAAATTATATTTTAGTTACTTTTTAATTAATATTTACAACTCTTATAAAGTAACATGACCTATGCGTTTAACAGCTGTTCTACCTCACATAAAATCAGCTGTTTTATGAAATTTTATGTTATCACTGATTTTTAGCCAATTGAGACAAAATAACTATATCGCATACCTTGGCCCTTTTGCAAAACGTTTTAACCCAATATAAAAATAAATTAATTGATTAAATTTCGTTATTGAATTATTATTCCAAAAACAAATTCACATCAAGTGTCACTCACTACATGTTTAAAAAATATCTTTGAACTTGAGTGGATGAATAAGAGTGCTTTACTAAGGACTGAAAAGTTGGACAATATATATATAGCCTATATATATATATATATATATATATATATATATATATATATAAGGTCTGATTATTAGAATAAATTTATATTTTATATTTAATGTTTAAAAAAATATAAATTCTCTCTTGCTGTTTATAAGAACAGAAATTTAAAATCACATGTAAACAAAATGTTTTTAAACAAGTATTGTACAATTTATTTTCATCTATGAGTAATTATTCCTAAATGATGATATGTAATAGGAAACGCAATAAAATGATATATTCGAATATTTTTTCCTACCTTTCCTAGCATTAAAATCATTTTCATTGTTGGCGCGTTTCGAAATGATTCCATTTTCAAAACATGAATAGTACTGATCACCTATATCTTTAGTTTGTGTTTATTTACTGTTAGGAATGCCCCCCTTTGGCAAATTGAAATGAGAAAATTATTGTAATGTTGAAAAGGGAGAACCATGTACTAGAATATATATACAAATATTCTTAACAAAAAGAAAGAATAATAAGAAGTTCAACAAAAATATTTAAGGATTTATTTACCCTCAATTAAATTTTACGTAAAGTTACATGCAACGAATAACAGGTGATTATTATTGTAAAGTAAGCAACCCGCGTTACCAAGGTTTCTTCTTTATCTGTCAATAATATATTTCTTTCAAAGTTCTTGTTTTAATGTTGATAATTTTGTAACCCACTAGAATGACGCTAACGTTTTGCTATAAGTCAATGAACCAACCTCCAAGGCAGCCTGGTGACAGGATTCAGTCGGTAACAGTAGAAGAACAAAGTCTCGTGATACAAAATATAAGTACCAGAGGCTGGCGTTATTTGGGAAACTGGAGCTGGTGACTTTCTGAAAAATACTCAGAAAACAAGAAGATACCTCAATAATCATTTGCAGTATGTGGAGGACGAGCTGCACTCCGAAGGCACGGTTCAGGTCCTTCACAATGCCCCGAATGCCGATATGAATGTCTGTCAGCTTCTTCAAGCTCGCTAGCACCTCTTGGCCATGAGTCGTCCTCGACTGTTCGTATAGACGACCGAGTTGTATGTTGACATACCTGAACTGTATGTGGACCAGGTTCACCAGCACGGCGAATAACACACAGTTTGCTAGATACACAAAAGTGGTAAAGTACCTTGGATGTGTGTACAAGTTTGATCCTGCCGGATACTCTGGGATCATTCTGAAGCAGTATTCGGGTATATTGATCAGAACAAAACCACAAACAACCCCCCACTGAAGCAAATAGAACTTGCTACTGTCGAACTTAATTCCCGTCTCTGACAACTGGGCGTTAGCGTCGCTAATGGCTTTGAGAATGTGATTCATTCGGTTCCCGAACATAAAGCCGATCCCTAGGTGGAAGAACGGCAACACTATAAAGAACGCCAAGTCCAGGCAGTAACACATCAGTACGACCTTGTTTGTAACGATCAGCGATTCGAATATACTCCTGAAGTAGAAATACCCCGAGTACGTGGTCACTCCGAACACAATGAAGCGGTAATACAGGTCCACAGATGTGAACGTCACTCTGCCTTCGTAGGGCCACAAAGCGAGCACTTTGCTTGTCCAGTACAGTGGTTCCAAATGGCACCCTGATACAGACATTGTCCTTAATAAACTACTTGAAGTCAACTCTTCAAAATAAATCCATTGTTAACCAATCACATTATACGACGATTTGTCATGAATATCGTTTTATTTGTTCTCAACGCCTAGTTATATTTCGATTCAAGAAAGTGCTGATAAATATTTACATAACTAAGCCCATTTTTAATATACTTCATTTCTTTATAAATTAAAATTGTTATGTCAATCGATTTTCTGTCACTTTATACCGTATCCGACAAAATAAACAGCACTGAAACAGTTGAACAATTTAATTTGATTTCATTTGATTTTATTCACATAGTTTTACAAACACATCGGAGAAATAAGAAGCTAAATAGGTTAGAATCGGGTAAAAACATGATCTAAATGGCCGTTAAATTTGATGCCAACACTCTTACAGTTGTTGAAGGTTTTGTATCAGCATGGTGAAATTTGTGGTTTCATGCTCGTTATACACATGGATATTTTTTTCTGTAGTTGGGCAATATTGTTCAGTGGGTCATCATTTCCTAGACGTAATGTCAGGTAGTGTATGATCGGGGGAGTAGGCTCCATAAGGAAAGTTTGTTCTAAGGAAGATGAGGTGGTTGTCAAAGGTTTCTTGAAAAAAAACAATGTTGTCTAATGCAGTTCGGCTGGTTGCGCCATCTTTCTGGAAACATTGTGAACGTAAAGGCAGGTTTCTAGCAAAACAAAATCCCCTGAGGTTTCCTATAAAATGACCAAAAATGACTTTATATGTAAGAGAAAGCAACTACAGGAGATTCAGTTTCAGTACTGTTTATTTTGGTGCGTATGGTATTTCTGAAGAAAGTTATCTTCATTCAATAGCTTAACTATAAGTCTTACTGTAATGCCGATATGTCCTGGTACCCATTGCAGAGTGCAAGTTTCAACTGTTATTAGGGGCTTAAACATTGTAAAGAAATGAGATTACAGTAAATATGTACACATGTTAGAGGGATGCATATTTTAAATGTCTAGTTTCAATATAAGTAATTGTTCATAGATGTTGGTTAAGTAACTGGCTATTCTGTTAATACTTTTGACCACCTACTGCTCAGTATATACCTCAGTACCGTTATGTAGATATGCTTTATTCTCTCTATGCTCAGTTATCCATCCGGTCAGATGGGGATGAGTTGTCACATTGTTATTTTTAGCGATTGTTCTGACAATCGTTTAATCTATTCCTTTGTCGACGACGTTTTGTTACCATTAAACTGTTGAATTTATTGTCAGTATGTTTGTTTTCTTTCATCTCTACTGTTCTTGTAAGTTTTTCCGTGTTTGTAGTTGCCTGCTATGCCTATTCTTCACGTTGTCAAACCACGACCCCATGGACAGCATATGGAATAGGCTACATGCCTACATGTTAGTAACACCATTGGCCAACCATTTCTTTATATCTTGTCTTCTATGATTTTAGCGTTTCCCACACGCAATCTGAAATAGTCATTCTATCTAAAAAACACTAGTGCATATATTAGTATGTTACGTTTACCTAATGTAGTACTTAATATTTTTTTATTTTTCAGGACGGCCGTTTAGGGAGACATTGAGTTACAGTCTGAGTTGACAATTGGGCATATCTCCCGAAACGCCCGTACTCAATAATCAACTCGTATTGAGTACGTAGTAGTGTCTTTTTATTTTATAATTAAGATTAATATAAATGTGTTTATACATAGTTCTAGAAACCAATATTACTTGGCAAAATAGAGAGCGAAATTCCTTGAATTTTTCAATTTTTTTCTATGAAGATGTTTGACTATTATTTTTGTTTGCGACTATATACACGTTTTTTTCGTGTATACTGTGTTATTCTGCGTTAAATGCAGAATAAAGTGTTCCCTGCAGCCTGGAGATTTTAATGCTCTGGCTTTAACAATGCTTTGCACATTATTTTTAGCGTTTGCTATCTTGAATCTACAAAACTGTAAACGCTCTCTTCAGACATATATCAATCAGGGATGTTATATGTTATATTTGTTAGATCAACCATACGATACAGTACAAATATTTTTAAAGGAATTAACTAGTAAGTTATTCTGTTTTTCTCAGTGTTTCGCCATTTCATAGCATTCCAAACACAGTTTCATTTAGTTCTAAACAGGAAGATAAAAACGTATTTCAAGTGGAAAATTTCTAAAAAATTGAATCTTTTTCATCCCTCAAAAATTTAATGTTTTGAGTTTTACTACTGTAAAAAAAGTGATTACAATTTGTTTGTCGGAAAGCTGCGAATGCATAAAACCTGTATTAAAAATAAATATAGCCAAATCTCTATTTTTCATTAGATTATTATTTGCATTTATGTTCGTTTAAACAAAATGTAGGAAAAACTATAGGAATCAGCAGAAAAACACTAAGCGAAAGTGTTAAATGTAGAAAGCATTACGGTGTAGATTCATTTATTTCACAAGAGATTAATGTTTGTGTGTTAAACGAATCAGGTAATTTTACTATTACTTCCTACAAAATATACAAAGAAATGTGATAACGTATTTTATAAGGTCAATCATATAATATTGCTTGGTCTGTCATTAAAGGAAATTTTAAAGCTCAAATGAGCAGTTCAGACTTAAACTGAGCCCACTTCATAGTATTGCGACCACAAGGTGATTGACTCTCTACTCAAATGTCCAGGGCAGGGACCTTCACTAGGATTTCTTAGTAAACCAAATACCTTGATTAAGTTTTCCTCAGCTCCGCAAGTACAAGTGGCATTAAATAACTTACAAACATTATGATTATAATGTAGGTAAAGTAGAAAAAGTCACTAAATTAAATCCACTGTTTTGCATGTAAATAAGTAACAATTTCTTTTTAAAGTCAATTCCTACTCATATCAACAAAGAAAAATTTTATTTTAGTTTCTTTTCAATTTATAATTACAATTAATATGAATCTGTATATACATATGTCGGAAAAACAATATTAAGTGGTAAAATAGAAAGCGAATTTCCTTGCAATTTTCCATTTTTTTATGGTATTAGACTATTATTTTTATTATTTTTTTTTCGTCGCTTGCGTTGTAGTTTTTTCGCTTTCCTTTCACATTGTCCGTTTGTGCAATAAGGTTCGATACCGTTAATCCAGTTTGTTTGTTTATTTTATTCTTTTTATTTATATTTAATTGTCCAGCATTATTTATGATATTGTGTGGCAACAATTTAGGATTATTTAATGGAGATTTTTCATATAGATCTTTGAGAAGTTCATTTCTAGCTACGGAAGTTTGGCTCATTGCCAATATGCGCTAGACTTCAAACATGAAATAGTTCAAATTCTACCTGACACCCCAATTTATAAAATTTAGTTCTTGAATAAATATTTCAAAAAAACTGTATTATTATCAATTGTCATCCACTATAGACTAAACGAAACTTATTTCAACGTGAATATAAACGTATTTTATTAACGATTGAAAATTTGTACAAGATTTATACCAGGCGAGTGTGAGATATTAGAAGGAATTTGAAAAAGGTAGGAAAATGTTATTTTATTAAACTTCAGGAATAACTGAATTCGTTAATTCTTTAAAGCCCATGGGCGAAATCTTTCACAAGTCTCTAATATGACATCTATGTTAGCAGGTTGGGAAGAAACCGAAATCCTCAAAATTGTTTTCAATGTTCTCACTCGTTAACCTAGATCTGTACTTGTGTCTTATGAACTTCAGCTTACTGAATGTGGATTCAAAAACATATGTAGATACAAAAACACGTAATACTTACTAAGCACAGTCAGTTAGTTTGGGAAATTATTATTTTTCAACTGCTTTCCAAGAGTCATAGTGAAATTTATCTTTCTTTCTTTAAAAAAAACAAACTGCTGTTTTAATCGCTAACACTCTGAAAGCCGCAAAAAACGTCTTCATGGCCCCATGTGAGGATGCTTGATCTGGAGTAAAATGATATCGAAATATTGATACTGTCAAGGTAGGAATAATGTTGGGAAATTACAATACCTTGGTTTAATGGACAGGGATAATGGGTTTGTACTTATAGTGAAGACAGCGATGCAACAGTGAGGTTTACAAAAGAGGTCTACTACCTGCTATAAGTGAAAGTATAGAGCGATTGAATAAGTTTGTTGATATTGGTTATGTTAGAAAGTGAAACTTGTATTAATTTTTGTTGTGTTTTATGTGTCTTGTTACTTGACAGGGTTATATGGAGCCTTTAATTTGTTTGGTGTGTGTGTGTGTGTGTGTGTGTGTGTGTGTGTACGTGCGCTTTTATGTGTGTGTGGGCTCGCGCACGTGCTAGTGTGTGTCTACTTTAACACTTAAAGCTCAAAGCTCGTTTTTACCAAACATAAAATAAGTAAAAATAATAATTTGAAAAAAAGGAAATATTGAAATTAGTTTTTAATGAATATTTTTCATTTTGGTCATATTTTTATTTTAAAAATAAACGTTTAAAATACGTTTTATTCATTTTTAATATAATTAGTTTAAAATTAGTAGCAAGTGTTTTATAATATATAATACTCATCTTCATTTCCATTAAAATATATATATATATATATATATATATATATATATATATATATATTTATATATATATATATATATATATTACCTTACCTTATAAACTTACTTAATAGTTAGTTCATCAGTTATAAATTAAGTTTGTCTATAAGAAAAGGAGATTTTAATAAAATTAAACAATCCATATTTTACTATAAACACGCATTTATTCACTTTCATACTCGTCACATATTTACAATAACAATAACATAACAACAAATAACAAAAAAAAAGTCGCTTCGTCGTATATACATTTGTAGTGGTTTCTAGTAATTAGGATTCGCACAATGGAGAAGACTATTTCTGACATTGTAACGTAAGATTGTACTTGTGTGCAATGAGGGAGGTGAAATGGTGTGATTGAATGGGGAATAGCGATGATCAGTCGGTTAATAAAATGCAACGGAGCATTTATTTCTTGTCGTTTTCCCAACCGTGTCCACCACCTCCGTAGCCTCCGCCGCCACCGCCTCCGAAACTGCCTCCGTGACCACCACCGTAGCCTCCACCGCCGCCTCCGAATCCACCTCCGTGTCCGCCGCCTCCACCGTAACTATAACCACCTCCTCCGTGTCCTCCGCCACCACCTCCGTAGCTATATCCTCCAAATCCTAAATCATTCCCGCCGCTAAAACCACCTCCACTGTGGCCGACGCTGTAAGAGTCTACCCCACTGTAACTGTCTCCTCCCCCATGACCGCTGCTGTAACTATCTCCACCTCCGTAACTGTAGCCACCACCACCACCGCCGTGGTCATAACTGTCTCCTCCAAATCCACCACCTCCTCCGCCGCCATATGAACCATGATCCCCTCCGAATCCGCCATCATCGTGTCCACCGTATCCACCACCACTGAATCCTCCTCCGCCGTGTCCTCCAAAGCCGCCACCTCCTCCATATCCACCTCCACCTCCTCCATATCCACCTCCACCTCCTCCTCCTACAGTCTTTATGATTTTGATTATAGTTGGTCCACCTCCACCGTGACCTCCTCCGTATCCGCCACCTCCTCCAAATCCTCCTCCATGACCTCCTCCATACCCGCCACCTCCACCATGACCTCCTCCATATCCACCGCCTCCTCCGTACCCGCCACCTCCTCCAAATCCTCCGCCATGGCCCCCTCCGAAGCCACCATCGCCTCCGAAGCCTCCGCCGTCATGTTCGTCGTGATGGTAATCATGGTGTTCGTCGTGGCTATGGTCTTCTATGTGTTTGTATACATTCTTTTCATGGTGAACTTCCTTGACGATCTCTGGCACGTGAACCCTAATGTGGACACTAAAAAAACGTTACCATTAACAATGGATAATTAAAATGAGAGAGAGAGAGAGAGAGACAGATAGACAGACAGACACACAGAGACAGACAGACAGAGTATATGTTGTACTTATACACAATATTACAAGATTTAGTATAAACTGAAAAGTACATAAGTAAAAAAATTAATTAATTAAAAAGGAAAAGAAAAACTTAAAAAATAAATTGTTATTCGTGGTATATTTTTATTCATAACATTAAAAGCAAATTGCAATTAAATGTTGTAATTTTGTAAATGTAAACGTGACTCTGGTTATCACTGTTTATTTGGAATAAACTGTGGTTAAATATTAATGTATTTCCTTTAACAACATGTATTTTATTTTATCCTGATTTACATTTCCATAACCATCCTTAGAGGCATTACCATCCTCTGATTATCAGACGCATCCTAAAGTTTTGGCAACAATCCACAGAGGCATTACAGTTATATATTTGGTTAAACATTAAGTTAAAACTAAAATATTTGTGGCTTAAAGTATTGTTTTAGAAAATACAGATATTTTTATGATAATTGGAAAGATGAAAACCCAAAATTTTAAAGTTCTGTATTTTAAATTCCAAAGTATTTTGTTTGCTTATCTTATTGTAGACTTTTTGTATAAATTTAATAAAAACTAAATCTTTTGGAAATAAAATAATTCAATACAACTTACTGTTCCTTTCCACCGAAGGTCGCCTCATTCAGAACAACCAAGGTGTATAGTACCGCGACTGTCAGCTGCAACAAAGTGAAAAGCTTCAATATATTTTGTTTATAGACTATTTAAAGTTGTTAAATTTTGTATAAATATAAATTTTCGTTAAATTTGTTTAGCAACAAATAAATTATATTATTTACGTTAATCGTGGCTAAAAGTGAATTGTTTATGCAAAATTGCCCTAAACTGAAGTTTTAATCGCTATGGAAATGCATTTATTTAATTAAATTAAGTAATGTATTACATTTCATAAAACAGTACATTTAGTATTATTAGAACCAAGTATTTTCTTACTTTATTTTTATACTAACACCAAGTGTCGATAATAGGACAATGCGCGAGGTAAGTTCAACCTAATTACAATAACGGGAAATAATATATTTAAAAATTTGGTAAACATGATAAATTGGTGAATACAATAATCATTTTAGTATCATGAATTATTAAATATGATAAATATGCTTAGTAGTAAACAAAATAGTTAGGTAACTGTGCTAAATTATGCATAAAACTATAGTAAACTTGATAAATTGATAAAATTGCTAAATACCATAAATTGATAAATATGCTAATGATGATGATTAATGTATATGTTTACAATACATACACACACACACACACACACACATATATATATATATATATATATATATATATATATATATATATATATATATATATAATATTATTTGGTTATATGAATTACAGATCATTTCAAAGTGTATAACTATTGTTTTACTTAGTTGTTTCTTCAACAAATCAACATATTTTTCGAAACAATTTGCTTTTAAAATTTAATTTATAATCATAAAGAAAAATGTTATAATGGATTTAATTTTTAAAACCATATAATAATGAAATAAATGAATAGCTTTAAGGGCAATCAAAAAGTATAAAACCGATAGTAGAAAACATTTTCCATATTTTCGAATATTTTATTAATATTTCATTTTCCATTATTAATAATTACCATTTTTTTTGAAGGTTAAAACTTAATTACTTCCAATAGAGCATCTGTGTACCTAATATTTATGACACGACAAAATCCTAATAAATAGGCACTGTAATACGTTTTCTACAAACACATGAGATTTATTTTATTAAAATGTTTAACATGAACGTGAAGTGAATTACAAACTTGTGTGAATGCATCGCCTTTGCTCCAGAGTGAGTGCAACCTAGGGTCAGGAAAGTTGTCCTGCAAGTGTTGACACGTGAAAGTAGAGATTGTTGGGAGTGGAATGGGATTATCTGGAATTTATTATTGGCTTTCTTTGTCGTTTAGAATTATAATAGGCTCGTATTAGTAGGCCGGTAATTTGTTTCACTGTAGTTAAACAAGATTCATTATTAATATTACAACCAAGTTAAAATGTGTTACTTTATGTGAAATGTAAAGATAACGCATAACATATGCTGAACAATTCTATTTCGAATAATTAATTGATTTATTTGTGACAATTATAATTCTTCACACATGCAATATACAAGAAGTAATATAAACAAAATATTCCCAATTAGGTCAACAAACAAAAATTATTTGTGTTAATTTTAATTAAATGTTTACAATTGTAATAAATAAGGTAACATAACCTATGCGTTAAAACAGCTGTTCTACCACATAACCTACAACATGAAATCAGCTGTTTTATGAAATTATGTTATCATTTATTTTAAGTCAAATAGGACGAATTAACTGTACTGCATACTTTGCCCCTGATGTGAAACGTTTTCCTTCCATATAAAGCTAAATTAATTTTATTAATAAATTTAATTATCGAATTTATATATGAAGAAACTGTTTGAACATCAGAAGTCAAACACTCAACGTTTTAAAAATGTATTTAAATTTGAGTAGATGAATAAAATAACTTTGATACAATCAATATACGTAAATATATAGTTTTATATGTAATGTTTGTTTTATACATATATATATATATATATATATATATATATATATATTTATTTATTTATTTATTCAAAGAGGGAGTATGAACTAATAGAAAGAATTAAAAAAAAGAGAGAAATATTAGAAATCTACAAAAGACGAATGAATATGTAATGTTCAGTATGAAATAAATTTTTGTTTGGTGTAAAATGATTAAAAATATTTATGGATAAGCAACAAAAAAAGAAAATGTATCTGCTGTTTAAATAATAATAATTTTTAGCTTATGATAATAATAATAATAAGCCTATATACTATATCTCTGAATTAGGTAATGGATTGCATATATTTAAGATTATTTCAATATTATAAATGTACAAGAATTAAATATTCAAAAAATAGAAACTTTCTGTAATTTTATACAGTATAGTGTTATCACTGATGAAGGTGAAAGAGTTGTCGAAACTAGAAATTTTTTGTTGGGATAGTGTGTATTTTTTTAAAATTAACAGTTTCTAGGCTTTGTAGAGCGCGATATAACACTCCATAAAATTATTTACTCAAAAAGGTTTACTTTCACTTTTGTATCTGTCAGAAATATACACTGAATTTTACTGCTTTTATACATGATATCAATGAATATGTATACAATATTACATTTTCTATTTCATGTCTCGCATAGCAATTACAATCTATAAATATTTTGGTTTTACAATAGCACACATTTTATTTTATGTAGTGATTTCAATGTAACAAAATTACATTGAAGTATAAGTATATAACATATTTTATAATATCTAATTTTAGTTGTTATTATAATATATATATATATATATATATATATATATATATATATATATATATATTGTGTGTGTGTGTGTGTGTGTGTATATATATACATAACTTTAATGACCATAGTGTGTAGCGATTATATGTCGTAGCATTTCTCATTTAGATTAAATTTACACTTAAATAATGTTAATAATCAAATGATTTATTTGAGTACATCCACAATTAAACCACATCGATTATTAATTCTAGTCTATCTTGATCAATTTATACGTTATTTATTATCGTTACTATACCATTTTTTATTTTAATGTAAAACTTGTGTTATAAATTTTGTTGATATATGTTTAAAAGCACAAAACTGCAAAATAAGAATTTTCCAAAACATCAAACTACCAAAATTACCAAAATAATTAAAAATTGGTTTTCTCTCCTGTATTTAGGCAAACTCTTGTATTATATTATTTCATAAACGATATTTTACAAAGTTTCATTGTATTTAGAAATTAAACCTCTAAATTGATGAGGTATATATATATATTACCTTTTAACAAGTTTTAATATACTATATTTTTAATATTTACTTTTTAATATAAAACGTGCGTTTGTAATTTTTTTTATGTGTAGTTAAAAAATACAAAACTGTATTTAACAATAAAAGCATATGTATAAATACTTTAAAAATAAAATATTTATAAAATATGATATTTGTAAAATATCAAACTATGTTGATCTAAATAGGGAAAATATTTATAAACAAAGCTTTTGCTTCTTGTTTATCCTTAATAAAAAAATAATTGTACTTTCGTAACATTTTTCCTTTGTTTTTATAGGAACTAAAAATGTAATAAAAATATGTTTTTTATGATACACTTGGTCTTTTTAAATGTTTGTTTTATTATGAAATTAAAATTTATAAACTAATGAGTTATAACTTTTTTATTTTTAATCAAAATTTAATATACAATTTATTTATTTTTACTTTATAATGTAAAATTGTTGTTAGTTATTTTTTTATATGAGTAATTAAAGCATAAAACTGTAATTAAAAAATATTTTAAAAAAAATTAAAACTAAAATTCTAAACATAGCAGATATACGGGACGAATTTGTTAAAGACTTACCGGTAAATGTGAAGCCATGCTTTCGCCGACTGACTCAGATGCTGAATGCTGGCAAGAGGCAGAGACCGGCTTATATACGGTACCCTTAGCCTGACCATGACCCCGTCACTTTCTTCAAGGAAGATCTGACTGAACCCGTCTCAACTCTCTCCCCGTGGTCACTCCCAGCACATGCGCACCACCAGCTGACCGGTTACGTCAACTACAACAACCGACAAATAGGAATACTGTATAGTGAACCGAGGAGGAACTCATATGTAACACGATGCAAAAAGTTATTTAACC